>BPTQ01000002.1:150076508-150197753 GCA_019973895.1 Chrysanthemum seticuspe | reverse complement strand
AAGCTGGGCGTTTGGAAAGAAATGGCCTTTGGAAAGTATTCATTACCTTCCCTATTGGTGCAAAGGAGAATAACCTTGGAACATTGTTGGACAAAGAAATGGCCCTTTGGAAAGTATTCATTACATTCCCTATTAAAACTATGTTAGGAAACATAGTTGGAACATTGCTGAACAAAACTACAAGAAATCAAACACATATATTTCAAGGCGGGAAAAGGGAAAACTCAAATTGATTGCCTATTGCCTATCCAAGAATTAAAGTGGACAAAGTGCAAACATCTTAACTACATCTGTAATGTGCTTATTTAATTTTCTTGAATTTTCTCTCTTTTTTTGTATGCGAACTGTTTATGAAGTCTTAAAACTATTAATATGGTTCGTTCTAATATGTAGGCCATCATATTGAATATAACATTAATAAGTAGATGATCTTTTTTTTTATAAATGATTTTTGCTAAACAAGGGTATCTGATTATAATGTTTGAATCTTGAAAATGTCTATTAATTTTTCCTAGTTTAAGTGTAAAACTAAATAGTTAGTATACAGTGATGATAATTAGCGTGTACTTACCATCATTTAAAATAATCAATTAAGTTTAATACTTGAGAATACTACATCGACTACACTCGAAGCCAACTGATATACTTATTCGTCTCATGTTCAAACTTTTTCATTACCTCTTTTACAAAATAATTTATAAAAATGAAATTGTGCAAGTGGTCATTTATCAAGGTTAAGTTTCAATAAAATGTTTTTATATATTCTTCGATACATGTTAAGAATTTTTATTTGAGTTGAATTATCGCATATTACAACCTTTTGTAATTACATTATGATATTTTCACGTCATATTTTTAACGTTACACAAAAACACATACCACAGTATATCGCATATTGTTAATTGTATGTTGCTAGAAACTTCCGTTGTGAAGCACGGGTCCTCGCCTAGTATTAAAATTTGTATATATTGATACCCTTCTAGTAAATTATAATTTATTGATTATTGAATATAAATTGCACGGGCATCATAAGTGTTTGATACCGTTTTTTTTCGTGCTACGTTGTTGTTTGTGTTTTGTTTTAAATTATGGCTTTTTTTGTATTTTTTTAAACTATATGGATTTTTTTGGGACTTTCATATTAATTTGTTGACTAATAGTATTTGGTCCATTCGTTTTTGACCTACCTAATTTTTTTATTACTGCTCTCTCAATTGTCGATCATATAACCATGGCAGGGAAGCCAAACATTCAAGAACTCTTGGCGGCTTGTGGTTCCACTGACCTTGCCACTGCTTTTAAGTACCTCTTTAGCTGTGAGGTGACTGAAGATCGGAGTTTGCTGAATCGTTTGGAAGAGGAGCGTGACCAGCTGGAGCGCAAGGTTCACAAAAGGGAGAGAACCGTTATGGAAACCCACGGGTATGGGCCTTTCATTGGGGAAGCTGTAGATGGTTTAAAAGGTTTGTTGGAATTGCAACGTGTTGATAGGGACACGTTGGTTGCTCTGTTGGCCCTTCTGGATGCGGTGCGTGATGGCATAGCAGTCAAGGAGAGGCAAATTGTGCTAATGGAGCAGAATGAGGGGATGTCTGATTAGTTTAGTTGACTGTGTCTTTTGTTGGTGGGTTGTTTGCAGCTTTTATTAGTTGGATTAGGCATGGTTGGTTAGTATTATTAGTAATGTTTTTATAAAGTTATGTACTGTGTCTTGATGGATGTACCCTTTACTAGGGTACCATTTTGTTTTCTGTAGGATAATCCATCTGATGTAAGGAAACTATTGTAAGTTTGTCTATGGTAATGGAAAATCAGTATCTTTATCCTATATATGTTTTATTCTTTTATCTATTTTTTGTGTAGTAAGGTGTTTGTAGTGGTTTAGACTGTGTTTCCAGGTTTCAGTTTTTCTATTCAATTGTTCACGACTCTGTGCGTATAAACTTTTCTATGATGCTTTTTGGGATAGGACTTTGTAGTGGCTTATACTGTTGGAAGTTGTCTGCGGATTGTCCCTTGTTTAGTTGTATAAATGTTACATGTAGCTTGTGTTTAGTTGTGTTTGCTCTTGTTGAACGATATAGTTGTTTTGGCTGCTATGTCTCGTCCTGGTCGTCTTACGGAACTTGGTTTTGCGTGTGATAGTGATTTACTCCAGGATCATATGTGCCTTTTTTTTAAAAGGGAAGTTGTTGCTGCTCGTGAATGGGATACTATGGTGCGTCTGCCTTGCTTTGAGATTGCTGCACGTATCAGGTACCTGGATGACTTGATCAAGGAAGTTTTTCAAAAACGACATGATCCTTGTGAAATCAGGTTACGTTTCAGCGAATGCTTCGTGAGGCTACATCATCAGTATTCGTGCAGTGTAATGGTTTATTGTCTTTGTCAAGTGTTTGTTTGTGTGAGATCAACGATCATGAGTTTCAAGCATAATGTGAAGATAAATGGGTAGCTACTTTTATCGCCTGTTTAGTTAGTGATAGTTTAGCCTGGTGTGGTGCTTGGTTAGTTTCTGGTTTATGATATATAATTCATGGCATTATGTACTAACGACTCTTTATATTGATTGAAAATGGCATTGCTTAGCCTTCTTTTTTACATCCTTGTGATTTACCTAGAGATTACTAATCTGCAGTTATTACTGTACATACCCTACACGTAAAGTCTTTACATTGGCCTATTTAGTTTAAGTATCTTATATCTAAATAAATCGCAACTAGACTCAACATACTTCTTCAACAATTTTGGGAGTGATCCACGTAGACCCATCGGATATTAAGAGTTGTGTTTATGCTAACCTCTGGTTCAGATGTGCCACTGTGCATCTGTGTTTATGCTAACCTCTGGTTCATCGGATATTAAGAGTTGCATCTGGGTAATTTATTGAGACATAATAATTCAAACATTATTTTTTGCTTTTTCACATGTGAAAGAAAAATTCAAATGTGCAGAATTTTAATTCTAACACATTGAAAATATTTTTAATGAATCTTAACAAATTTCATCTATCAGTATTACAAAGTAATTACACACATAAACTTCCGTTAACATAATTAAACATAGCATACCAGATGATCTACCAAAAGTCATAGAATCCTAAAACATCCACATTACATAATTACACACATAAACTTCCGTTAACATAATACAAAATTTCAAAAAGAGAATATTCATTCATATCATGCTTCAGCAAACATGGAATATGGGAAACTGAATTTGCCTTTCTCGAACACGTTCAGGAATGATTTGAACCATCTTAAAACGTATCATCTTTGGCTGAACAAACCCACAAACTTCGCCAAAACCCCTCCAATTTCCTTTCATTACAACACAACAATTTAAAAAACAACACAACAACAATTTAAAAAATTGTTACTAGTTTGAATGAGTCACTGACGTACGCACATAGAGGTGTATAAAAAACATTCTCTTCATCATCATGATCAGCATGTAAAGTCCAACAGCAGATTGAAGCCAGCCTCTTATCTGCATTATACACACTTATAATATTTTTCACATGTGAAGATAAAAACTTTAAAAATCAAAATTAGTTTGATAAAACATAAAGAGGCCCAAAAGATAAAGAAGCCCAAAAGATTGAAGTCCAAAAGATAAAGAAACCCAAAAAATAAAAATTAGTTTGATAAAAATAAAAATATTTCACATGTGAAGATAACAACTAACTGGATTCACAAAACATAAAGAGGCCCAAAAAGATTGAAGTCCATAAAAGAAAAAAACTCTAACTGGACTTTAAGTACAACACAATCACAAACAAAAATCTCATTCTCAAAGCTAGGGGTTTTAAGTGGTTTTCCTCTTTCTTTCAAAAAACATCAAATCATTTTTAAAATTGTCATCAACACCAACAACTGCCAATATCAGGACCATCCTCCATTGATTATCATCATCATCATCATCAGTAAGTGGATTAAGATTTTGATTCATGATTATAGATAAAATATTTTTTTTTCTTCTATATGTTTAGAAATTAGATATGTTT
Organism: Chrysanthemum seticuspe; assembly: GCA_019973895.1. Taxonomy (NCBI): domain Eukaryota; kingdom Viridiplantae; phylum Streptophyta; class Magnoliopsida; order Asterales; family Asteraceae; genus Chrysanthemum; species Chrysanthemum seticuspe. The sequence goes on along the minus strand of BPTQ01000002.1, from coordinate 150,193,747 downwards.
AGTAATTAGAAAGTAGAACTCTAGTAATTAGAAAGTTGGCGTCCATTATTAGCTTACTTCATGTAATAAAACCTCCTGAGCTTCAAGGTTTTTTATATTAATTATAAATAAAGAGAAACTTATGGCGGTTGAACCTACCTCATTTTTATGTACTGTAATTGTTAGAACTTGTGAAATGTGAATATGTTATATGATGGTCTACGTAATTAATTGATTTTATATACACGATTATTTGATTTGTAAGAATATCTTCGCGTGTGAAGATATGCAACAAGATTGATCTTTTGATCTTACTCACATTCTATTTATACTAGATTTGAAAAAAAACATAGGAAATATTGATACCACATAAACAAACATTAAAACATTTTCGACAAACTAAAAAGCTAATTTGATACTAAAAACATAAAAAGACTATCATCATAAACTACTTTTTAGTTCTAGAGCTCTCTCCCTTGCTTTTCTTATTTGCTTTGAGTTGTTGAAACAGATTTTCAAGTTTACTAATCCTATTTTCCAAATTATAAAGATTTTCAAATCTTGTAGCATTGTTCACTTGTTGCTCCACTTCGTTTTTATCATCTTCCTCAGTTTGTTGCACCACCTCGCTTTGCTGCATCACCTCACTTTGAAACTCTTCCTCCACCTGATTTTGCTGCACTATGTGACCTTCCTGCATAAATTCACCTTGCTGCACCACCTCACTTACAGCCTCCTGTTCATTCTCTAGATCTTCCTCATCTTCATCTTCTTCCTCCTCTTCCTCATTAATTCCATAAATCTCATTCCAGTAGAAGTCTTGGCGACGCAGCCAAGTAAGGATATTTGTCCTCATCCACACACTCACTTGCCTATACGAACCATATTCTGAAATCGGTTCTTCCCCAAAGGCATCTAACACTGCATCAAAAAGAAAATAACTGTTTAAGACAAACTCATACTCTTCTTCATCATTTTGAAAGTTTCCATTTGGTGCTGCCATTATTCTTGAGTGAGAATAAGAGAGAAGAAAGTGAGTGTGTGTGATAATAAGAGAGTAGATTTATGTAGTACAATATGGAGCATATAGTACATAAAATAAAGTGTTTTTTACACTTTGCTGTACATTAGTGAGTATATTGTAAAAAAGTAAATTATATAATCAGTAACAAGAATCTTATCTTTAAATTCTGTTACAAATAATCTTATCTTTTTTCTTATCTTTACATTGTGTTGTAGTAACAAGAATCTTATCAGTTTCTTATCTTTGGTTGACTTTTACTTGTACAGGTTATTTGCGGCTTCTATAGCATCCATATCAGTTTCTATTTCTAGTTCTCGGCGTTTTGCCTCTGATATAATAGCAAATGGAACTCTAGGCATCAGAGTCAGACGCCGAGAACTAGAAATATAAAGACAGGCTGAGTAGATGATTTTCAATTCACCTATGGCTTTAAGAGTGTTACGGTTTGAATATTTTATTTATTAATTTTTTTTAGGTCTCGGTGTTTTTGTTTGTAGGTAAGCTGTTTTATTTTCATTGCATTAATGTTTTTATAAGCTTTTATTACTTTAAAAAAGATAGCATTTGCAAGTTTTAATACTGACACTTTGTTTGTGGATAACTAGAAACACCACTAATACATATCACAATGACAGACCAAACAAAAAGATATGTGTTTGTTGCAAAGAGGGAATTTGTTACAAAGATGATCATGAAGATGCAAGAAAACAGAAAGGTTAGTCTTACAGACTAACAAGGCAGTTTTATTGAATGAAATATTTAACAATCATGTTTGATGGCTTTCACACAAATAATTGTTAGAATTGGCCTCAGCTCTAAGTTGGTCACATTTAGGATGCTAGACATCTGCTTCTCTTGCTTCTTTATGAAAAATTAAAAAATATATTTTTACAATAACAAGCAGCATAAACTGCCTTATATAGACAAACGTCAGATAAATAAAAAAGAATCATAGATACATAACTGTTTTGTAATTTGTTTTCACTTAAATTTATTCATATTTAATTTTTAAAATATTAATTTTTATTTTTATTCATTACAATATCTTAAATAATTTCACTAACGATGCCAATTAAGTTTTAACAACAGGTTTATCTATGGCTATAACCAGTTTGAAACAAAACTAACAGCATGAAACTTAATGTTAACAGCAGGAAACTTAGTGACAATAGGTATCTAACATGTCTGGACAATTGCTAGAATTAGGATAGTTTCTTAGCTTAGTAAACTTAGGATAACTAGCCATTGTGTTTTCTTAGTTATTTTAGACAACTAAGCAGTTGGTTTGTCAAAAAATTAACATTGGAATTTATTTTTTCTTAGTAAAGACAACCTTCTTTTTAAAATAAGTGATCATGTTCTCATAATTGAATGTTTCACATGATGCACAGACCATCCACTATTTGTCTGATATCACATGGTATTATTAGTGGTTGCATTCCACATTTAGAATTTTTGTCCTTATCATTCTGTATTTTAAAATAAAGCATTGATCATTTACTGTCATTCAATATCAAAACAGCAGAAAATAGACAAAGTAATTTACTATTTGTTCAGCCACTTTAAATTGTCAGAAGATTTGCTTTTTCCACTTGCAGATATTCACAAGAGTTACTATTTATGAAGACAATTGAAAACAGTTTGTACCTAACCATTTACTTGAAAAAGTTTTCAACAAATTGCATTTAATTCAAAAAGTTTGTACCTAATCATCAAATGCTAATTTTTTTTTGTTACAACAACTTTACAAATGTTTTTGTTTCTAATGTTCTTACTTTTATTATGTTTATGCAGTGGCAATGGAGCATGCAACTGCAGAAAAAAGATGACCAAAAACACAGAAAAGAAGAAAGGAAACTAAATGTTAACTTAACAATGTAAATAGTGGGTTGATCTTATCAAAATCTAACCCATTTGACTTTTTGAGTCAAAGTATCGACTTTCATCTATTTTAGCTGAGTTGTTTTAATGAACATATCTTAGAGTTATTAATGATATTGAATATGTTGCTTACAATTTGGTTACCTACCAACTTTATTTTGTTAGAAAATTGGTCTTCATATTGTCTGTTTAATGACTCAGATCTTATCTGGGTCAAAACCAGCTCAACAAGATCACTAGTACTAAATTGCTAATATCTACAGTATGTTTTTACATTTATGTTTTTCACACTTTAAACCATTTTGATACTCAATTTACATACTATTTTTAGTAACAAGGTAAGTAAGTTAAAAGCATAATCATTCTTACTAATGATATGTGTCGATGCTTAAAAGAAAATATGAAAATTAGTTCAAAATTTTAGTTCATTAACAACCAACAGCAATCAAGCCTTCACACTATGGTTCCCAATGAGCAACACAAAGCTTCTTTAACCTCTTACAATTCTCAGAAACACTAATCAATCCAATATTCGTGCATCACAACAACACATAAAAGCATTTAAATCACGACATTTAGATAACAACAAAACACTGACACCAGTCGCATTAACATTTTCCAAATGAACCTCAACTAAGCAGTTATCATCTCGAATCATCTCCAACGTCCTGTCCCACTTTCGACCACAGCAAATGAACTTCAAACTTTTCAAATTCTTAGAACCGCTAATCAACGGTATGAATAATCGTTCATTAAAAACACTACTAAGTTTAATAAACGGAAATTCGATATCAGGATAGTTAAATAACCTTTTAAAAGACAAAACCTCAAGCTGACTAGATTTATTTAACAACTCAAATACACCTAAATCAGTAACCGAATAATAAACACATGAAAAACAACCATACCTTAATCAATTAATTCGCGGAGTACATTTAGTTTCAAACAAGATTCAAACAAAACAAATAACCACAACAAAAATTTAACATTTAGTCTAACACACAAGATTCAAAGAAAACAAATAACCACAACAACAATTTAAACATACATAATAACCAACACTTATATTAACATACTACACGTAGAAAGACTGAAAGTACATAAACACAAACAATTACATACTTGATACACAACCTACACCAGCAAACCTACCAAATGCAGACTTTATTCTAGATAACCAACTAAGACAAACAACTACATGAACATGCCCAGCTTTTTCCAAACAAAAAAGCATAAAAACCCATTCGACATCTAATCACTGTCATCATCATTAAAATCCATGACATTGATGTGCATCTGCTTCTCTTCCATACACTCCCTAGCCTCTGCCAACACATTTTCCAAGTTGTCAAGCATCTCGCGCTCCCTTTGTAGAGTTTCATAAATGCAATCAATGATGTCATTAGCAAGATCGTGAGATGCACCAAAAGTTTCAAGCTCCAGCACATATTCCTCTTCCTTCTCGATCTTCATATGCAAATTGTTGCAATCCTGTTCAAGCTTTTGAATAAAGCATTCTTGTTCAGTCATTTGTTGAGTGAAAAAAAACTTGAAGCATTTTTGGATCTCATTAGATCCGGACTGTTGCCTGAGCTCATTCAAGTTTGGAGTATGGGCCATGGCTTATCAGCAGTGGCAATATGTGAAATGAGCTGCTAATGGTAGATGAAAAACCTAGAAAACCTAAGCTGCTATTTATAAACACTCAGAAAACCCTAATCATTGAACTAAACTGCTACAGTGGTGACTAGTAGCATTTCTTTCTTATCTTCAAATACTGTCATACATTTCAATTTTCAATGCACATAAAAAAGAATCTTATCTTTTTCTTATCTTTAAATCCATAAACCTCATTTTCTTATGTTTTTCTCACATTTAAATTCTCATACAAGCATTCCAATTTTTCATTCATCACATAGACTCTTATAACTTTATTATATACTTTATTCTAGTTTATCACAATTGCAGTTTCTCATTCATCTTTATACCTTGGAATGCTTCCTCAGGAATTGAAAGTGGATACTTTTATATTAGCTTATGAATCTCTTCAATCATTTTACACTTACAAACATCACCAACAAGTAGATAATTCATGTTTAATATATACTTTTGTTTGCTGTATATTAAAGTTTGTAACAGAAAAATAAGCTAAAAAACATATTCAAAACACAAACTAAAAGATCCTATGAATTTTTTCACATGTGAAGTTTTTATAGATTTTTAATTTTTTACTTTTTTATTTTTGTTTTTAATTTTATTATATTTATAATAATATTTTTTAGTTTTTATGTTTTTTGAATTTCAATTTTACTAGTATTTTTGTTGACATTTGTTTGAGAATATGTTGATTTTTTAAACTTTTTCACAACTGAAAGAAAAATTGATAGAAATGTTAATATTGGGCTTTATTGTTGGGATTTATTGTTGGACTTTACTAATGTATAACGGTAACACTTTTATGTTGTGCTTTATTATTGGATTTTGAATAGTCACGCTATTGGTAACAAAGATGTTACTATTGGGCTAAAAATTTAAATAATAGAAAAAACTTTTAAAATTTGTAGCCACAAAAAAAAATCAAGTTTATATACTATAATTATAAAAAACCTTAGTAGGCAGGAAACTAAAAAAATTGTTAGCAACAAATTCGACAGAATTTAAATTTGATGTATTTCTTTTTGGATTTTATTTTATGGAATTTAAACGTTCATGCATCGTCGTCTTCAAATTTGATGGTCTTAAAGAGCAAATGTGTGCGGTGAATATTAATCAAGTGATTAGCCATATCCATTCCTCAAACATCTAATAAGTTTAAAAAATGTGTACGTAAAAAGAGGCTGTGATTAATAGTATATGTAAGATAATTTGATCCGTGAATTCACCGCACTTCAATGAAAATCAAGCATAAAAAAGTGGTGAAAAGAAATGAGATGATTGTTATTAAGTTATAATCCCAAATGAGTACGATGTGTCCCTTGCTTATAAGCTTATAAAGGATAAAAATACACCCTTGGTCCTTAAACTTGTCCAAAAGTATCGCAGGTCAGGGGCCTCAAAATTGGGATTTTAGTCGCCGTGAGTCCAAAACTTGGATTTTTGAGGCCGATTGAGTCCTTTTGACCGTAATCTATTGGTCAACACAATTATTTGCTGTTTTGTTTTGTTTTAGGCTAATGATTTGTACACTCCAATTTCTTATTTGTACACTCAAATCTGTGCATTAATCAGTTGTACATTTATCATATGCTGCTTTACCGATTTGTACATTTGAGTGTACAAATAACAAATGAGAGTGTACCAATCAATTCCCTTTGTTTTTAGTTAAAGGCATAACGGTCATTTCATATATTTTGATTATTATACTTTTTTCCGCATAAAATGTTTTTATTAATATTTGCAGGGTAATTTTTGAGTAATTTTTAAATTACAAGAGAAAAGGGTAATTTTTGGGATTAAATCATTTAAATTGGTCAAATAATATTTATATGTGATATAATTGGCAATTAATCTACAAAATAGCGTAACTATTCAAAATCCCCAATTTCCTATTTCAATTAACATACCCCCTCTCTTTCTTCTATCATCAATTTGCTGGTAATTATATTCAATGGCGACTTTAAAATTCAAGGGAGACCATAACAAGGTGGCCTATCTGGATAAATCAAAAGGAAGTGAGGATTATCATCAAATCCTTGACTTTTTAAACCGTTCTTCACTCAGGTATGCTTTGACTCATTGCCCTGCAATTGTCTATGAGTCGTTAGTCAGGCAATTCTGGACTACGGCCTCTATAAGAAATGTTGAGGGTAGGCCCCAAGAAATTGTAGCAACCATTGATGGTATTGAATGTGTGATTTCTGAATCATCTGTTCGGACTCATCTTCATTTGAATGATGGAGAGGGATTGTTTGATTTTACACAAACCCAGATTGTTGAGGGTATGGCAACACTTGGTTATCCAACTTATGGCACATTTATCTTTTACAAGAAAAGATTTTCTCCACAATGGAAATTTCTTGTTCACACCCTACTTCAGTGCCTCAGTCCCAAGTCAGGAGGTTGGGATCAATTTTCAAGCTCTCTTGCTTCTGGTATTATTTGCCTATCTGATGGGAGGACCTACAACTTTTCTCGGTATATTTTTAGGGAGATGGTTGGGAACATAGCGGCTAATACTAAAACTAAATTTCTCATGTACCCTAGGTTTCTCCAAATGATATTAGATATTCAGACCATTGATACAAAACCCATGGCCATAGTTAGGCTTACTTCCAAATTATTTGCCACCATGAAGACTAATTTTGATGGGATCCATAAGCCCCTGTTGCCAGCTATGTTGACTAATGGCAATAATGGTAATGGTCCAGTTGTTGCTGCTGGTGATAACATACCACCCACACCAGGAAATGATGGTGCTGGTGTAGCTGTTATTGCTGGAAGTAATGTACCACATCCCACACCTGGCATAGATGGTACTGGTGAAGCAAATGCAAATACTAATAATATACCACCTTCTACGTTTGAGACTGCTGATCCTACTTCAGACGATGGTGCTGCTGCTAATCCAACATCTCCTCCCAGTCATACCACCACCCATGCTTACCCAGGCACCTCTACAAGGCAACCCACTCTTAGTCCAACTAGGCAGCCTTTTGAAGATGATACATTTTCAGGTCGTAATTATAATGCTTCTCCTTCAAGATCCAATGACGCTCCACACTCAACGGGTAAACATACTGGTGGAGCTGAGGATTTTGATACTCTCACGTCTATGTCCTCTTTACTTAAAAGGTGCATGCAGAAGGTTGATACTTTGGAGTCAAAACTCAGGGACACCAGAAAAAAACTTGGTACTACAGTTCTTAATTTGATTGCTAGAGTCAATAATTTGGAGGTACAATTTAAGAAGCGTAAGAGATATGCTGTGCTTTCTGACTCGGATGATGAAAATGAAGCACCAAAGGATGATATTGACATGGATGCTCTCCACGAGTTGGCAAGTGTCTCCATAGCAGATGCCAATACAAAGGATGCAGAGCTTGAACAAACAGAGGAGTTTAATTCTACTTTCCAGGAAGCTGAGCTTAATTATGATATTCTAGTTTCAGACACATCTTATATGTCCTATAGCAGACGCAGAACTTTGAGACGTCTAAAGAGGTTACCATATGTCTCAGCTTTTGAGAGGTTCAGTTCTCAAGTTTTTGTTGCTCAGACCTCCGTTGCTGCTGCTAGTTGTGTTGCTTCCGGTAGTACTTCTGCTGGTGTTGCTTCTGCTGGTCTTTGTTCGGTTGGTACAGGTATACCTTCTCTGAAAAAAATATACGGATGGGATATCCTTTTCTCTATTAAAAGTTCTAAAAATTCTCATGATTTAATAAAAACAGGTGAAGATGCTGGGAATAATGATGAACATTTCGGGGTAGAAAATGCAAATGATGAGTTTGTTGAAGATGCTGTAAATATCAATGTTGGTGCGACTGATATAGGTAAAGATGCTACTACTTCAAATAGATACATAATTAAGTAGAAACCTCATATATTTTTATCAGGTTCATTGAACTATGTAAGTTTAACCAACGAGTGGATCACTTGTCTCACTTTGACTGATATGATTCTCATATTATTGATTCTCTGAAAATTTGTTATTTTACATGTGCAAAAAATAAGGAAGGGACATGCTTTTTTGAAAAAACACTATACTTGCACATGTGAAAAAAATCTATACTTGCACATGTGAAAAATTTTAAAATGGTTAGATATCTTTTTTATTGATATGAATGATAAAGTTTAGTAATATATACAGTTTTCAATATTTATAAAACTATAGTATATTTCTCTATTAAAAGTTATAAAAATTCTCATGATTTAATAAAAACAGGAGAAGATGCTGGAAATAATGATGATCATTTCGGGGTAGAAAATGCAAATGATGAGTTTGTTGAAGATGCTGTAAATATCAATGTTGGTGCGACTGATATAGGTAAAGATGCTACTACTTCAAATAGATACATAATTAAGTAGAAACCTCATATATTTTTATCAGGTTCATTGAACTATGCAAGTTTAACAAACGAGTGGATAACTTGTCTCACTTTGACTGATATGATTCTCATATTATTCATTCTGTGAAAATTTGTTATTTTACATGTGCAAAAAATAAGTAAGGAGCATGCTTTTTTAAAAAAAAACTATACTAGCACATGTGAAAAAAATTTATACTTGTACATGTGAAAATTTTAAAACTGATTAGATATCTTTTTTAATAATATAAATGATAAAGTTTAGTAATATATATGCAGTTTTCAATATTTATAAAACTATAGTATATTTCTCTATTAAAAGTTTTAAATGTTCTCATGATTTAATGAAAACAGGTAAAGATGCTGGAAATAATGATGATCATTTTGGGATAGAAAATGCAAATGATGAGTTTGTTGATGATGCTGTAAATATCAATGTTGATGCGACTGATATAGGTAAAGATGCTACTATTTCAAATAGACACATAATTAATATAAACCTCATATATTTTTATCAGGTTCATGATTTAAATGTTCAGAAAATTTGTTATTTTATATGTGCAAAAAATAGGGATGGGACATGCTTTTTTTGAAAAAAATCTATACTTGCACATGTGAAACAAATCTATACTTGCACATGTGAAAATTTTAAAAATGACTATATCTTGTTTATATTCATAATTAAGTAGTTGCTAATCCTTAAGATTTAATGAAACAGGAGAAGATGCTGAAAAAAACAATGTTGTTTCAACTGATATAGATAAAGATTATATTACGTCAAATATATTAATAACTAATTATAATTAATTAATATTGCCATAATCGATCGTGACTAATGAAAATATACATACTCTTCCTGGTGCAGACACAAATGATTCTTCTGGCCTCATTAAGGAAGGGAAAACAAATATGATGGATGATAACAGTTCTTCTGATCAAGAAAAGTTGTTCAAAAATATAGAAAAAGAAAAAATTGCAGAGAATGATGCAGTTCCTTCAACTGATACTACTACGGATGAAAAACTTGGAGAGGGTGATGCAGTTCCTTCAGTTGATACTAGTAATGACAATGATGAAGAATTTGCGAGAAAAATCCATGCTGAGGAACATGCACAATTTGGGAAGAAAATACAAGTTGAGAAAGAAGCACAACTGGCTAGCACCCTAACCACCCAGAGAAAAAAAGAATTGGATGCTCAATCTATGATGTATAGTGACACTGACTGGGCTGATATTTTGGCTAATGTTGCAACAAACTCTTCTCTTAAAAAGGAACTATTAGGGGATGATGTGACAGACGATGACTATCCTACTAGGATGGTTGCCTTAATAAAAAAGAAGCAGCAGGCTATTGTTGAACGTAAGGCTAAGGAGAAACGGGACAGGCAAATGTCTCAAGCTCAGCAAAGAGAGTTTATGCGAAATTTTGTGAAAAATCAGAGTTGCTTTCTCTATAGCTCTGGATGGACCATGAATCAAGTCAAGCGCTTACCTGATGAAAAGCTTAGGGCAGAATATGAGAGGCTTCGACGGGCCCTTGAGAATGCTCAGATCGGAAAGTATAGGAATAGTTTGAGCAACTTTAAACCTCTGTTAGATGAACCTTGTCCCAAAAGGCTTAAGACTTCTAATATTTGTGACTCTTTTGATGAGGTTGCTGCTGGTTCTTCTCAACATGATGGGTCTAGTCAACCTACCGCTGATGCTACCTTTTCTTATGAGGAGTTGGTTACTGCGCCGTCTGCTTCTTCTGGTGACAAACCCTCCATTCCTGCTGTTGCTTCTGTGGAGACACCTAAAGCTCATATACCTTTTGTTTCTACTCCAAATATCTATTCACGTACCTCTTCCAGGAAACGAAGGAAGTCTTTGGCTAAGAAGCCTGTTCCTAAGCCAATTGAGGACTTGGATGATCAGGTTTTTCTTAAGTTTGATTCTGAGAGTGAACCTGATGACGATCCCCCTCTTCTTCGGAATGATATTGATGCATGGGAAATCGTGTTTGCACCTCTGGGAGAAATAAATTCAATAATATGGAATAATGGTGTCACCAAGTACTTTACCTTTCTTAAGGAAATTTTGCATATGGTGAATAAAAAAGACTTAATGTATCTCTATGGAATGGTGGATAATCATTATGCAACGAACACTGCTACAGGGGTTGGTCTCAAGCTTTGGAATGATTTAAAGGTATTGATGGACTCCCTTGAAGGTGGAGATGCTTACTCAGTTTGGTCCAACCAACAGTTTTGGCAAGTGAGGAGTTGGAGGTTATACCCCTTCTCGAATGTTCACATATTGGAGACTATGACTGGAGAAGTGCTATATATGTTTGTGGATGTGCCATATCCGTTGACGGCCAAGATTATGGAAAGGATGCTTAAGCACAAGTTAGAGATTGGAAAAATGGTTGTTGGTAATGACTTAACTACTGCTGAGAAATTGGTTAGTTTCATTAAAAATCAACTTGCTGATGCTCAGGTTCATGGTAAAATTAAAAAATAAATAAAATAAAAAATAAATAAATAAATAAATAAGTAAAAATAAAAATAAAAATAATTTTTAAACTAACTTGCATATAATAATTTTTTTTTTGAAGTGCTATGTTTTCAAACAAACAAATGCTGTGATCATAAATCCATTGACAGTTGCTGACTTACTCAAAATAAGATGGTTCTCAATGTACCATGGTCTAATAAACCAAAACATTGGCTACTCCATGAGCAAACGGCTCTAGTAAAGAGACCTCAAATCCGTTAATGGCTGACAATTTGCCAAAAATTGTATGGTGCTCAACTCACCATATCTGTGTAGATGAAGAGTTGGCTAGCCCACAAGTTCATGGCTTGTGGTAAAGGCAGTGGAAAACCATGGCTAGTCCTGAGTAAAACGGCTACAGGTAAAGACATGTCAAATCCGTTGATGGCTGTGATGATTTGCACAAAATCATTAGGGTTTTCCAACTCACCAATGATTCACGTTCCAAGAGTTGGACTGGTTATTAGTTCACCAGGGTGATGGCATAATTCCACCAAAGGACTAGCTAGCCCAAGAGTGAGTAGCTACTTGGTAAAGGCTCATCAAATCTACTCCTGCTGCTGGTTACTACTTATGTTGCTGCTGGTGTCTTATCGTTGCTGCTGCTAAAGTCTATTGTTGTTGTCTTATTGTTGCTTCTAAATATCATATATAAATCAACAATCTTTGGAAGTCGACATCTATGAGAATGCAGACTGGTTCTTGCTGGTATAGTAATTATATGGTTATAATAATAGTCAAATCAGTTTATGTTTAGAAGTTTGTTAGAGAAAGGGATATGCATGAAATATATTAGTAAGTGATAATGCATATCTTCTCTACAAAAGTTTTATAGTAAATGTCGTTTAGGGATTCTTGTAGTTTATATTAGGAAGTGATAATTATTTTAGTGAAATTATATTCACATGTGTAGTATCTTCAATTAGGCGATTTAAGGTTTTAATAAGTTTTCTTCACTTGTGAAGAAAATCAGAATGCATTGGATAATTGAGATATATAAGTTCGAAATAAGTGTAGTTGTAATATCTTCAATTAGGTGATCTAAACTTTTATTAAGTTTTCTTCACTTGTGAAGAAAATCAAAAAGCACTGTATAATTGAGGTATATAAGTGTAAATAACTATTATGGTATGACTGAAACATGTTGCTGCTTCTTTTTAATTGTCATTAAGATATCTTTTACTGTGTTATAATTTACTATGATTCAACATGTGTGGTTTGCTATTTGCAGATGCTTTCGCAGTTCAGTTATTGAAAGATATGATATGACTGAAACTTAATATGTGAATGATGCTGATAACTTGAATGGTCATGTTGGTTCACTTAATCCTGCATGTGGTCAGTTTTAATTCTTTGCTTTATAATGATCACTTATGAGAAAATTCATCTTTGAAATGTCTTTAGTTATTAGTTTCATAGCATTTAGATTCACTCATGTCCTTTTTTTTTATTCGTTTGATGTTTTATATCCAAATAAAACAAAAATATTGACATTAATTAAGAGGACAATAAATATTGATTATCTCTTACCATAGTGAATATTGTATATCCAAGTAAACTTTGTTAGGAGGCCCATTGTTTTCCAAGGCTACTACAAAAAACAGAGTCCATACGTCTGTAACTAATCTCATTTCATTCTTTTTCTTGAGATCAAAGAGATATAAATTGGTTCAACTGATTAGAAATTACACTTAAATGTGCAGAAGAGAATTAATTGATGATGAGGACTTGCTTCATACAGCAGATACTCACTCTTAAGATTATAGATAGGTAACCTGAATCTTTATATTTTGTCTACATAGTTATAATTTGACAAGTGAAACTTCTGATTGTTGCATTTGAAAGTGATATGTAATGTTAAATTGATTGGTGACAGGAAAAAGAACATACGTAAGTTGCTGCTGGTGTCTTATCATTGCTGTCGCTAAAGTATGTTTTTGGCGCTAAAAATCATGTATCAATCCGCAACTTTTTGAAAGCCGAGATTTATGTAGAAACTTGAAATTAACCTTGTAAAATTAAAGTTTACGGGAGGCTTGTTAGAAATTGTAAGATATTAGTTTTCACTTACACATCAAACCATAACATCAAGTTGGCGTATAAGTAGAATTCTAGAGAGAGAAAGTTAGAGGTTTAGGGAACATAGTGAGAGAAAGTGAAAGATATTATTATGAGCTCCAACTCTCTACCTTGGGAGGTAGAGAGTATTTATAGTCTTACATAAAACGCCACACAACGGGCTGTGGATCAGGCATACAGTGGGTAAAGACCCGTCCGTCCTCCACGGTGTTACTTAACTAAATACTACTTAACTTAAAATAACTACGACTACGAGCTTTCTAACGATTACATATACTTGAGGTGACCGACTCTTTAATACCTGGAATTTCTAATTCCTAACAATCTCCCCCTAAGGGAGGTCACCTCAATCATGTACTAAAATTACATTGAATACAAACAGATATTAAAAATATTGTTCTTGCATTCTTGATGTAGTACTTTGCTCCGAAGCTCGTAGTCATTGATTCTTCTCATTGCATGTTTGGTTAATCCAAGTGGAGGTCTTTTACTGATCCACGTGATAATAATTTTGAGCCAGCTTTTGAGACCATCAGCTAACAAAAATCTCTGAGACATCCATTGTGGTGTTGGTATTATGTGATGTTGTGACTTTCGGACCGACATGCTCACATTCTAGATCATGATATCTTCTCATCAGAGTAGCGGAAGCTTTCGTTGATTCATGATATTGGCAGCAACGTAGCAGAAGCATGGAGTGGAAATATCAGAGTCATTGATGCACTTATCATGATTTCTTGAGAGATGAATGTATTGTGTGAGCATGCGGCTATGGATTGACCGCTTCATTCTGATCAGCTGCAAACGTCGGGCGTACCTGCATACAACAGTTAGCAATAAAGCGTACAAAAGTGTCTTTGACCACTTTAGTTGAATTAAGGTACACGGCCCACGGTTCCCCGTTGATCAGTACAAGTACTGCCTGTGATCAGGTATAATTCCGAAGAATTTCCTTGACAGGGTTTCGCAGCTGCTCAAGCTGTTCTCAAACCGGAACGTCTCAAAGAAGACAACACGGAGTGAGTGAACCAGCGAATTTAAGTCCACTGATTGATGAAAAGAGATTTGAAAAACAATCGTGTATTGCTCAATAGAAATTGTTTTGCAATACAACGAAGGTTTTAATGAACATCAATTATCAATCATAAAACACCTTTTGATTTGAAATATCCGTACACGGTCGATTTGCTAAAGAGAAGAGTTTTTAAGCACAAAGACCGGTTTTTCAAAGGTATCCGTCAATCCATAACCTGAACCAGGATTGATTCAAGATATTGAATCGCCCCATTGTTTCTGTTCAGTTGTCACATGGTTGATCTATATAATAGATCTCACCTGCCACCTACCAGGAGCTTGTTTGATGTTGGCTCCAGAAGGTTTTCCATCTTCATTGTGAATATGTTTACACATCACTCAGATGTTCTGGCAATACCACAAGGATAATGCGTAGGACTCAAGATATAATCTCTCTTTCCACATTGTGTGAAACAGAGAGTCTTCATTGAAAGTGTCCTAATGAGATTTATTGATGATCTCGTGGCTCTAGACTCAATTTTGTGCATATTTGGTTCCTGTGCCGGAGACTAGGGAGAGGGTCTCCTTCTTCAATATCAACAATCTCTAAGAGAAAGTCGATAGATAATGTCGGTTCCCCGTGAGAATGAAACAAGTCCTTTTAAGAGGAACTTGAGTGGTTTGGAAAGTTGAAGTGCAGTGCGTCACTGGGTCCATGACGTCTTGTCTTCAATACCGATGTTACCATCAGTAGCATATGAATTGAACCCGGTTTCTGCCCTAAGGTTTAATATATGGAGGGCTATTTGTTTTCACCCTTTTCTCATTCAATTCTTTTTAATTCTTCAACCCCTTCAGTGCTTACCGAGACTTCATAGCTAGAACCTTGTTGGGTTTATTTCAGTACTAGCTCAGTCTCAGTCCGCACTCTTCCCATATCTCATTTTTCTCCTTTTATCATCATACCTAAGAACTCTACACTAACTAGTGGATAGTCCCTGGGTAGATCCCTCCGGTTCTGGCGGATCATGGGAACACATACCTAACCTTATCATCCTTATATCACCGTATGTAACCACCCGTAATTTTTCGGTTATTAAATTAACTATAAACATCCATTTATTATCATTTTATTTTTATTTTATTTTTAGTTTATATAACGTTTAGACTCTCCTATAAACCCACGACTCAATTTAGATATTAAGATTGAGTATATTGATTAGTTTTAACACTTTTACATGAAACCCGTCACAGTCTATCAATTTCCCTAATGGAAATACAAGAAATGGGATTTCTAAAAGATAAACTGACTCATCATCTACAAAAGCTGAAGTTCAGCAACTTTCTCTTCATTCATCAAAATTCTCTACATTATTAAAGGTCCATGATTCTGGCCCAGTGAGGACTGTTTTAGAACTGCTTGAAGTTTCCATTTCACGCACACTTACCTTACTCGCTTGTGTTACACACTCATACTACGTACTTATATTTGATTATTACGTATGTAAAAACTTATATTACTTTTATATGAGATACTTAGATAAACGCCATACTTGTCACATTAATGGACATGATACAAGTATAACTGAGCTGACCATTTCAAAATTTATTGAACCTCGGTGGAATATAGCCTGATCACCTATATTCGACCAGGGACAGTGGGACATTGCCTGATCACCTATGTCCGACTCAGAGGTGAATTTTGCAATACTGAGAATAGTTATACTGGAATTATGTTTGAAGTAAATTCTTGTTAAAAACTTCGGGTGCTACAAACGTTTTGGGTGAATACACAAACTTTTCATCTAGCAATCTCCGTATAATACAATACATGTCTGTTCAACTTAGAAATAAATTTTGAAATACTTGGAGCAGTTATATATGGGTTATGCCAGATTGATTTGCTACTTGGTTTTCGAGAATCACAAATTTTTTTTGTGTGAGTATAAACAATTCATGTGTATTTAGCAGATTAAATACAATAACCAAATGAACCCTTACCACATCTTTACCACGAATATTCAATCTCATCTACCACCACTCTTTATTTTAATTGTGGGCTTCGAACCACACTTTAATCCAAACGCACCCTATACTTAACTGTCGTTGGCCCTTGATCAAAATAAAACCATAACAAGCCATTTAGCGAGACCATACCTAAACGTAACCACTTGGTCACATCTTAACATAAATCCGACTGTCGACAACTAGTTTTCATGAGCTTATTCCATTTTCAAATAAGTTAAACATATCTAGTAAACCAAACAAGTCACAAATTAAGGATAAATGGAATTATTCTTACATATTCTTCTACTACCGTAGGAACAAGATAAAAATTACACAAAAACAGAAGTCAAACAAAGTTTTATTACAATTCTTTTCTCACAAAACTAACTATTACCCCCAACACTTATCTACGCATATTGCCAAACCCACGAGTGGAATAAGAATCGCCAAAATCACGAACAAAAACGGATTGTCTTCTTCTTCCGAGAGGTTAACATAGTAGATCGATGCTACTACAAAATACACGATCGCAACAATGATAATAACACGCGGCATCTTGGAGTATTGAAGAGAGAAATGTAGGTGAAAGGGATAAGTAGTGTATGGAAGAATGAAGTTTAAAAATAAAAAAAAATTGGGTATTGATGGGATAAAAAGTAGCCGTTAGGCTACTGTTCACAATAATTGGCAATTACTGTTCACCGGTTAAAAAAAAAAAAAAAAAAAAAAAAAAAAAAAAAAAAAAAAAAGTTAGGACAATGACAAATTACTACTTACTCTAAAATAATAAGTTGAAATACATTACTAGTTATCCTATAAACCAATTGCCGCAAGAAACCATACATATTCGCCAACATCACTTCAACATATAACACGAACTGAACTTCGGGACGAAGTTCCTTTTAAGGTGGTAAGACTGTAACCACCCGTAATTTTTCGGTTATTAAATTAACTATAAACATCCATTTATTATCATTTTATTTTTATTTTATTTTTAGTTTATATAACGTTTAGACTCTCCTATAAACCCACGACTCAATTTAGATATTAAGATTGAGTATATTGATTAGTTTTAACACTTTTATAAGTTTTATATTTTTATGTTTTCCGATTCTAAGTTTTGTGACTTGAGAACTTTGCGTTATCAATTACCGGGACCAACTTATACCCTCTAATCATTAAACTCTATATAGGCAAACTCAAAACCATTTTCTTTTATTCATCCATTAACGAGTCACGCCTACAACACACCATTGTTTGATGAATCATAGTCCTTGTGTCTCCTATATTTTTTTTAGGCTTAATAGCTAAGTAAAAGTTAACAAATATCTTAAGCACATCAAACACAATTTGATTTCCTCTTTTATCTAGACCGACACCCACATATCTCAGATATGATCAAATGTCCACCGCCTCTTTATTTCCTTTTTAATATAAATATATGTTTCCTTCTTTTTCTTTTGATTTCACCACATAACAAAGATAGATCTGATCCATCTTATATCTCTCTCTCACGTCACAGCCCTCCTCCTCTCTCCCTCTCCAACTCCAGCCGCCACCCACCTCACCACCACCCCGACATCACCATATCATCGCAACAATGATAACACCAGCTTAATCATCTTCATCCGTTGCGGGTTCAAGAAGGACCAGGAGATCGAAGAACCAACAGGTCGATTCGGGTTCGATTCGTGTACCAAGGTCATGTCCCACTCCAACCACGACCATCACCATCACGTCGCCACCATCAACACATCACGTCGCCACCATCAAGATGAGAAGGGATCTTGATTTCCTTGGGTTTAGAGGTGATAATAGGGTCTTGTTTGATTCAATTGAATCACCACAGCCACGCCACCTCTTCTTCTTCCTTTCTATAATGGGTTAGTCAAGAACACAAAATCATTTCTTTTGTATCAAAATCGGATGTAACCGATTGTATTATTTCGTGGATGTTAAAAACAGATAAAATGATTTTCAGTTAATGAATCGTGTGGTGCTAACTTTTGATGTCGGTATTGTTGTTGTTAATATTAATTGCTTCAGCTTTGATTTTTAAACCCGTTTAGGGTCGAGACCCGTATTGAGTCTCAGATCGATCATGATTGCTTGTTAATTTGTGTACTCATTTGGGATTACCTTGGTTAGATTTGCTTATTTATTTTGTTGGTCTTGGTTCAGCGAGAGCCACCCATAAGGGTGCGTTTGGGTTTAGTTGTTTCAGGTTATAAACTGCATATCTGTTTGTTAATCCACCCAAGCAGGGTGTTGCTTGGTTTGTTTGTTACCCACCACAGCAGCCCAACGAGGGTACGTGTGGTTTGAGTTTCAATCCACCAAGGCAGCCAACGAGGGTGTTGGTTTCCAGCTTATTTGGTTTCGGCTTATCTTGTTAAGGGATTGTTTGTTTTCTACTCGTTCACAGCCACCCAGCTAGAGTGTTTTTGGTTGTCTTGTTTCGGGTCACCAACGACCCAAAAGGGTGCGTCTGGTCTATTTGTTTTTGACCACTTAACAACCAAAAAGGGTGTGTCTGGTTTGTTTATATCGACCTACACCACAGCTTAGGGGCCTTCGTTCGAGCTTATTAATTGACTTAATTGTTAAATTATTTGTTTAGCTTATTTAATTTGCGGCTTATTTTGATATAGTGGTGTTTGGTTTGTGTTTATTTGTCTCGGCTTATGTAACTGTTAACTTATTATCTGGTTCACTTATATGCTTATTTTAATAAACTACTTATCAGCCTATTTATGTGACTATAGTTTTAAGACTTATAATTTGGGCTTAAATTGATTTGTGAATTGATTACAACTATATGGGCCGAACCTATAACACTTAATGGACTATATATTGGACATTAGACTTGTGACAAACTTAACATATCGGACTAGTTAACTTATTATACTAATACTTGTTATATAGACAATCCCATAACGGATTTCTATCGAAAGGTCCAATAATTATTTAATACTCTTTGATCCATTAAATGATTTATACTTGTTTAACCGGATAAATTATTATCAAAACATGCTTTGAGAACGAATGATATCAAACTTGTATTTATATACTTATTGTCGCTAAAATTTATATTTTGTAAACCTCGACAATACAAACAAAAAGTATAACTTTTTCTATTAAGTATTTTCTTATAAAATATATGATTCTTAGCAAGCTATTTGGGGTTATCATGCAAATGTTCAAAGCTTAACTATCTACTTATCTTTTGACTTAGTTGCTATTTGATCCCTATATGTTTATTTTCTTTTATACATGTTATATGTTTTATACCTTGATGTATGTTTTCGAGTCTATGATCTTCAAACCACCACACGAATAATGATACAAAACTTTTTACAACAAATATACTAAACTTCCACGAAAACTAAAACGTATTATCTTTTGAAAACTCATACGAATCGATTACTATTCACGTATCATATTCTGAGACAAGCTCATATCTATTAGGTTGTGCCGATTCCTTATCGTCATGCTTTATTTGACACCGTTGCATTACCTTATTCACTATACGCTAAGGTGAGTTCATAGCCCCACTTTCTATTACTTAATTGTTTTACAAACCCTTGGGGGAGATACATGCTTTATTTTAAACCGAACACATTGCTTTCAAACTATATACTTATCTGATTGTTATTAGCACTAAGTTTTCGCATTTGCCAAACTTAAGTCCCTTAATCATGAACCATTAATCACTATGTGAGAGTGGACGCGAATATTGTGAATAGATCTATTGGGATTGACGAATCCCGTTTGTGTTGGCCCCATTAAAGGCAAACAAACGCACTATATTTGAGTAACATTGGTAAAAATGGCAATTTTACCTGATAGGGCACGCACCGACATTTTCTCCAATTAATTTTGGAACACGTTAACGCCTTGATTGCATGATGCTTAGTCTAATAATAACTGTTTTGGTTTTCAAACCATTGGTGTGAATTTATAACTCACACTACCAACATAATGTGTTCAACCATCAAACAAACTCTATGAATTTCACTCAACCTTTGTGTTGACAGTTTTAAGCATGTATTTCAGGTTCATATTGTACGAGGCTGGCACGGAGGAGCACGGATACTCAAGAAGGCTATAAATTTTATTATCATTCTTAAAACTCATTTAATGTATTTTGTAAACAATGGAACCAACTGGGACCTCATCTTTGTAAAACTCTGATATTTATATAAATTGAATGATAAACCTTTTAAAACGACTCCATTAGAGTTCGTTTTCTATTGTTATGACTGTTGTGCCATGAAGTAACACCCAGTTTGAATTCCGCTGCGTATCATGAAATTAGGGGTGTTACACCGTACATAAAGTAAAGTTGGTCGGTCTATTTGGTATTGTTCATCTGCCATTGGAACCAATTGAAAACCATTCGAAACTCAATCCAGATACTTGTGATATATTATCAAAACATTTTGTACCTGAATTGTTTTTGATATTTTTAGAATAAGTGCTCCCCCTCAACATGTGCATCAAATGTTTGAAATCGTTTTGCACACGGAGGCAAGAGGAAGAAATTACTTCTTTGATTACCATTTTCTAAAAGATATCACCATCACTTCCTTGATCAAATCAAGTAGATAAAGCATTTCCGGGAAGGATGAGGTTTCCATAAGTTTGCTCCCCCTCAATATGTGCCTCGAGGTTTGAACAGAGTTTTGCACATTGATTTGTGCTGAACCGTCAAGTCTAACAGACTTAAAACAGCTTAAACACAAATACAATGAAGATCAGAGAATATAGTGAATTCCCGGGTCGTTATGTCCCACGGAGACTCAATGGTGTGTAAACGCTTGATCAGACGATAGAATGATCACTAATGATAGTGATCAGAAAGGATTAGATTGAATATTACACTACTGAAAAGGTTAATAAATAACAGCGACTTAAATACAAATTAAGAAAATTAAAAAGATAAAAGATATTAAATAAACGCTATCACTATATTTAAAGTGATGAACGTTTAAAACTTAAAACTTAAAACTTACGTTTAAATTAAAAACTACGTTAACGTACAAAATAAAACGTGAAAATAAAGAAGGAAAATACCTATGAATATAGAAAATACTTTTTTACAATCCTAATTATATAAGAAAATTATTAGAAAAATAAAATTATTTTTATAACTATTTAATTAATTATTATTAAATAAAAACTAATTTAAACTATTTAATAATACTCTAAAATAAAAGAAAATATGAAATAAGACTAGAAAAATAAAATTAAGACTTAGGAAAATCTAAAATATGATAAAACTAATTTTAAAACTGAAAATATATTTTTTAGACTTTTTATGTATTTATTACTAATTTAAAACTATTTAAAACTAATTAAAATGCTAGAAAATACTATTTAAGCTAAGAAAATTATGGAAAAATACTTTTTATAACTTATATATTTATCTTAACCTAAGAAAAATGAAAACTTATTTTTTGGAACTTTTTCTCAATTAATTGCAATAAAAGCTAATTAAAAATGATTAAAAACTGAATTTAAATAAGAAAAATACTAAACAGTGTCTAAAAATTATGAAAATTTCAGGGAAAATCTAAAATATTATTCTAAAGCAGAGAAAAATATAAAAACCAGGGCTTAAGGTGAAGAAATCAGAGCTGCTATGTAACTGGTTATAGAATAAGCAAATGGAAATAAGCAAATAAGCTCTATAGTGAACCAAATGATAACAGAAGCCTAATAACACTAATTCTACTCTAAAGCAACTATAACAAGCTAATCCTAACACCTAAAAAACAGGCTACCTATGATTAAGCTAAACTACCTCTTAAGCAAATAAGGCTACTGACCCCTACTTTCTAGCACTAGCAACTGCTTATCTAATAAGCTTAAGAGAAAACTAAAAGTGGGAAACTCAAGACAACCTAGCAGAGAGTCTAAATCCAAAGTTTCATCTAATGATGACTAGTAATGAAGCAGATATGGATCAAACAAGAACTGGCTAAAACATATAAGGTAACTGATACAACAGACAGTGAACTGGGTACCTACTTTAAGCTATTCTAAAAGCTAATCAGGGAAGCTTGAGTCAAAAACAGAAATGGAGTCTTGAAGACCACCTGGAAAACTACAAATAGTCCAAAATGGAGACCCTATCTCTTTGAATTGAACATTGTGCACTAGCTGCAAGTTCTGCATAAACTGGACTTTCAAGCAGTTTTGACTTTTTGAAATAGTAATGAAGTTTGACCAAAATGAGTTTTAAGATCAAATGGTGGACTGATATGGATGAATGATGATGAAATGAAACTTTAACAACCTTGTTTAACAAATTCTAAGCCTATGTGAACTGATTGCTGTCACTGATTTCCACAGATATGGATATAAGATCAGTTGATATGAAAAGTTGACTTAACATGGACATGGATTCAAAACAAGGGCAATTATGAGTGTAATAAACTATAGAAGGACTAAAGCAACTGATCTCATCCACTATAATCACCTCTAACACAGATTAAATAAGCAATCCAAACACTCCTTTAAACTTCTGTTTGCATATTTAAATGAGCTAACTTCTAATCTAGCTAATTTTAATGATTAAACTAAGTTCAAATTACCTAAATACAAATAATTAAACAGGCTTAAACCTTATCTAACCACAAATACAAATACAAACTCAAAATGTAAACTGAATAAAAAATTGAAACTGAGATATACACTCACATGTGTCCAGCTGGTTTGCAGGCCAATACCAAACCCAAATCTACCTAATCTAACCTATTTCAACCCAATATCATCACTGCATCACCCACATACCATTTCTTTCTTCAATTCTTGCCCATTTTGACTTTCATTGACCAATTTCCAAAAGTACTTGGACTTGAATATTAGCTTGTAAAAAAACTATGATAAGCTTATAGAAGCTTGATTGAGATTAAAACTGAGCAGTTAAAAGCTTTAACAAAGGAGTTTGAAAATGAAAAGTTCAACAGTGAATATAAAACTTGGAATTTATATCAAAGACTTGAATTGCAACTCAAAAACACATACAATGATGTTATCACTTACATGTGATACATGAAAACTAAAATTACAACATTTTTACTAAAACTACAACATTTAATTAAAAAAAACGACATTAAAGAAAAAACTAAAAACTAGCTACTCCCCTCCATGCTTCTCTCTTCTTTTCTTTTATACAAACTTGCTTCCCCTTGACTTTCTGAGCATTTCCCACTTCCTTTTAGGACCATTGGATCAGCAGAGATCATTTTGACCCTTGATTGCATTTTGGCGGGAAAGTGGCATTTGACAGGTGGCTATGGTTGAGTGTTAAGGGGGAAGGATCATTAAATGGTTTTTGTAGTTTAGGTGAGGTGGAGGGACATGGAAAGTGATATATTGAGGAGGGGGGATGGATGTGTGGAGATATAGCAGGGGAAGCAGGTGGTGAAGGAAGAAAAATGGGCGCCAAGTGGGTTGGGTTTGACCAAGGATTTGACCAGGCAGTGTTAATAATAGGGGGGTTCAAATTGCATAGTGACAGGGGTCCAAAGTTAGGTTGGCAGGGTCCAATTGGTTATTGACTAGTCCAAAAAAGGTTTTAAGGTAATAATAAACAAGGACTAGATGTGTAAATTCTGAAAATTGGAGGACCAATGCTGCCAAATCATCAAAGATGTTTAAAGGGACCACAAGTAACAATCTTCAAAAGTATAAGGACCAAACTTGACAATTTCCAAATTCCAAGGACCATTTTTGACAATTTTCAAACTTGAGGGACCAAAGTTGTAATTTTGCAAATTTTATATTTCAAGGGTTTGTTTTGACAACTTTTGAATTCCATGGACCTTAATGGACATTTTCTTTTATTTAGATTTACCAGGGACTGTTTTTGACAACTTTTGAAACTTGGGGGACTAAAACTGCTATTTTTGCAAATTTGATACGTTTTTCATCTGATTTTGATATTTTTGCATTTAAAACACATAAAACACTGATTTGTGATATTTTCATCATTTTGATGTGTTTCTGAGTGTTTTCAGATGATTTTGCAGTTTATATAGTACAAAAATGATGAGTATTTAGACACTCATCAATCCCCCACACTAAACTATTGCTAGTCCCTAGCAATGATTTGAAGCTTTAATGGATTTTAAAAACTCTTTACCAAAAGCCATCACTTCTGGAGTAGCCAAATGTTTCAGTTCAAGTAAGAACCTTGGTACACTGATAACCAAATGATTTTGAGCAAATCATAAGCTGTAAACGGATTTGATTAGTCTTTACCAGAAGCCGTACCCTTATGGACTAGCCAACTCTTAGATAAATTATCAGAATTATCTTTGGTGAGCTGAATACCAATTATGGATTTTTCACTGCCTTTACCACAAGCCATAACCTTGCGGGCTAGCCAACTCTTCACTTTTTAGGATATGGTGAGTTGAGAACCATACAATTTTGGGCAAATTGCAAGCCATATAAACGGATTTGAGCAATCTTTACCAAGAGCCGTTTGCTCCTGGATTAGCCAATCCTTTTGTCTTACAGACATGGCGGACTGATAACCAAATGAGTAAGTGTAGAACACTTACTCCAAAAAAAAAAATTTGGCCAAAAACGGGGGAATTGGGTAGATAATATATGAAATTCGTGAGAATTCCCCCCCACACTTAGAAATGAATATTGCCCTCAATATTCAAAGTACCGGCGGTTATGCCGAAACAAAGAACGTAAAAGGGAAATACTACGGCCATTATTTAGAAAGTTTTTTTTTTTTTTTTTTTTTTTTTTGAGATATATATATATAACATGTGGGGCATCACCCCCACACTTAGGTGGTAGAAAGGGGTAAGAAGTCAGAAATATGGGTGAAAACCCATATAGTGTGTGCTACTGTTTTTGATTTCCGAGTCGCTAGCTTGACTCGACCCCGAATTCATTGGTTCATGGGGAAACAACGTGGAAGAAACAATCTCCATCGGACTTTCATTCAAGATATTTGTATAAACATTGAATGTGTTGAAAGTTCCACACCGATGAGATATACATAGAACCGGCTCAAAGATGATAAGTGAAAATGCCGGGATCAAAAATAGTGTCCTCATTCCCGAAGGAGAAAAGGGAAAGAGCAACCACACCATTTGTGAAGAATGGGATAAATATGTGCATCACAATGCATGTCCATTCCTCATCAGAAAGAAGCAAATCACCATTTTTGACATTTTTAAGCTTAAATTTGAAGCTTTTATGGTGATTGGTAACAGAATTTCCGGGAGGGAGAGCTGGAAACGGTTCTTCAATCAACAGATTTTCAAGAAAAAAGATGTCTCCCTCCGAATCAAAGTAAGTATTGTCAATTCCTGATGGAATCGACTCATCACTAAGAAAATCATCGACCTCCTTCCAAAATTTGTCATCTTCTTCATCTGGAGTGAGAGAAGGAATGGAAGAGTCGGAAATGGGACAAGAAATGAGTGAATGATCATTATATAGGAGACTTCTAGTTTCTCCAAGATCGGCTTCGAAATCAAAGAGATCATCGTCACTTTCCGATGAAAGTGTACTGATGTGAGTGAGTTCATCGGTGAACTCCTCAAGAAGAGGATCAGACTACGGGAGTGATGCCTCAACATACTCGATGTCTCCATAAGATTTACAGTCATCGCTAAAATCGGAGAAAGTCTCAAATTGATCATTAGAACACTCAAGAGGGGTAGGGATATCACACATATGGTCAATAGTTCCCTGTGACTCTCCCGGGATTGGGACAAGGTCCTCAACACTAGACTTTATAAATTCGTCCGATTCCTTTTCAGGAACAGTGTCAAGATGCTCATCCCCCATGTTTAGAGAGTGAGTGGGAGCTTTGGGTGTGATAACAACAGACTGAGGGAGTTTAGAAGGACTAGCATACATATGTTTAATACTTTCCATTTGTTCTTCTGCTAGTAATTCCATCATAGTCTTTTCTCCCTGATTTTTCATGGAAGGAGTTTCAACTGATGAACTTGATGAACTGTTATAAAATTGTAAGATATCAAGGATATCTTCATCATCATCGTCATCAGGAATGAAACGGAATCGAGAGCTAGATTTGGCCGCTTTTTCTTTTGCAATTGATTCCCTAACAGATTTTTCAAAGGCAATCTGGGAATCTAATTTAGCAGCCCGCTCTTCGGCTAACAAAACTTCCATGGATTTCTCATTTGGATTATCTTGGGAGGACATAGCCGACTCCTCCTTAAGTTCTTTTAATAACTCCAGAGTCTTCAGTAGAAGGTCTGTCGTAGTTTCATGAGGAGTCGCTTGAATCATTTGGTACTGTGGAGGTTGGTTTTGATACGAAGAGTCGTAATTGTTACAAGGAAATGGGTTCCTTGTTTGACAATCCGAGCTAGGGTGAGAACCTCCACAATACTCACAACAATAGAACTGATGTGGCTGTGAGTGGTATGTGTTGTAGTCATAATTGTTATCAGGAACCTGCTCATAGACAAGCGTGTTTCCTGATTGACAATCAGAACTGGAATGTGAACCACCACAGTACTCACAACAGTAAAACTGCTGAGTCTCACAGTGTGGTAGCTGATGGAATAAATCAGTCGTGTTATGGTAGGAATAGGGATCCTGGTTATAGACAGACCCGTTTCCTGATTCCACCATGCTACAACTGGGGCAATTGCCACCATTATAAGGACCACCACACCATTGACAACCAAGAGGGTGAGGATAAGACATAGATAGAATCAAAGGTTTTCAGAGGGGTAGGGATGAAGAATCAAAGATGTGAGAGGGTAAAGATGGATATTTTTGGTATTTTTGAAAAACATGACCATAAAAACAAAGAAATGAAAATATTTTTGGCGTTTTTAACACTATAGGAAAAGTGTTAATGAACTTTTTGGATTTTCTGATAACTTTACAAAAAACTTTTTACAAATGATGGGTATGTGCAAGAATGGATCTGAAAATGGCTAAACACACGCTAAAGCCTCCCCGGCAGCGGCGCCAAAATTTGATCTGTGCTGAACCGTCAAGTCTAACAGACTTAAAACAGCTTAAACACAAATACAATGAAGATCAGAGAATATAGTGAATTCCCGGGTCGTTATGTCCCACGGAGACTCAATGGTGTGTAAACGCTTGATCAGACGATAGAATGATCACTAATGATAGTGATCAGAAAGGATTAGATTGAATATTACACTACTGAAAAGGTTAATAAATAACAGCGACTTAAATACAAATTAAGAAAATTAAAAAGATAAAAGATATTAAATAAACGCTATCACTATATTTAAAGTGATGAACGTTTAAAACTTAAAACTTAAAACTTACGTTTAAATTAAAAACTACGTTAACGTACAAAATAAAACGTGAAAATAAAGAAGGAAAATACCTATGAATATAGAAAATACATTTTTACAATCCTAATTATATAAGAAAATTATTAGAAAAATAAAATTATTTTTATAACTATTTAATTAATTATTATTAAATAAAAACTAATTTAAACTATTTAATAATACTCTAAAATAAAAGAAAATATGAAATAAGACTAGAAAAATAAAATTAAGACTTAGGAAAATCTAAAATATGATAAAACTAATTTTAAAACTGAAAATATATTTTTTAGACTTTTTATGTATTTATTACTAATTTAAAACTATTTAAAACTAATTAAAATGCTAGAAAATACTATTTAAGCTAAGAAAATTATGGAAAAATACTTTTTATAACTTATATATTTATCTTAACCTAAGAAAAATGAAAAATTATTTTTTGGAACTTTTTCTCAATTAATTGCAATAAAAGCTAATTTAAAATGATTAAAAACTGAATTTAAATAAGAAAAATACTAAACAGTGTCTAAAAATTATGAAAATTTCAGGGAAAATCTAAAATATTATTCTAAAGCAGAGAAAAATATAAAAACTAGGGCTTAAGGTGAAGAAATCAGAGCTGCTATGTAACTGGTTATAGAATAAGCAAATGGAAATAAGCAAATAAGCTCTATAGTGAACCAAATGATAACAGAAGCCTAATAACACTAATTCTACTCTAAAGCAACTATAACAAGCTAATCCTAACACCTAAAAAACAGGCTACCTATGATTAAGCTAAACTACCTCTTAAGCAAATAAGGCTACTGACCCCTACTTTCTAGCACTAGCAACTGCTTATCTAATAAGCTTAAGAGAAAACTAAAAGTGGGAAACTCAAGACAACCTAGCAGAGAGTCTAAATCCAAAGTTTCATCTAATGATGACTAGTAATGAAGCAGATATGGATCAAACAAGAACTGGCTAAAACATATAAGGTAACTGATACAACAGACAGTGAACTGGGTACCTACTTTAAGCTATTCTAAAAGCTAATCAGGGAAGCTTGAGTCAAAAACAGAAATGGAGTCTTGAAGACCACCTGGAAAACTACAAATAGACCAAAATGGAGACCCTATCTCTTTGAATTGAACACTGTGCACTAGCTGCAAGTTCTGCATAAACTGGACTTTCAAGCAGTTTTGACTTTTTGAAATAGTAATGAAGTTTGACCAAAATGAGTTTTAAGATCAAATGGTGGACTGATATGGATGAATGATGATGAAATGAAACTTTAACAACCTTGTTTAACAAATTCTAAGCCTATGTGAACTGATTGCTGTCACTGATTTCCACAGATATGGATATAAGATCAGTTGATATGAAAAGTTGACTTAACATGGACATGGATTCAAAACAAGGGCAATTATGAGTGTAATAAACTATAGAAGGACTAAAGCAACTGATCTCATCCACTATAATCACCTCTAACACAGATTAAATAAGCAATCCAAACACTCCTTTAAACTTCTATTTGCATATTTAAATGAGCTAACTTCTAATCTAGCTAATTTTAATGATTAAACTAAGTTCAAATTACCTAAATACAAATAATTAAACAGGCTTAAACCTTATCTAACCACAAATACAAATACAAACTCAAAATGTAAACTGAATAAAAAATTGAAACTGAGATATACACTCACATGTGTCCAGCTGGTTTGCAGGCCAATACCAAACCCAAATCTACCTAATCTAACCTATTTCAACCCAATATCATCACTGCATCACCCACATACCATTTCTTTCTTCAATTCTTGCCCATTTTGACTTTCATTGACCAATTTCCAAAAGTACTTGGACTTGAATATTAGCTTGTAAAAAAACTATGATAAGCTTATAGAAGCTTGATTGAGATTAAAACTGAGCAGTTAAAAGCTTTAACAAAGGAGTTTGAAAATGAAAAGTTCAACAGTGAATATAAAACTTGGAATTTATATCAAAGACTTGAATTGCAACTCAAAAACACATACAATGATGTTATCACTTACATGTGATACATGAAAACTAAAATTACAACATTTTTACTAAAACTACAACATTTAATTAAAAAAAACGACATTAAAGAAAAAACTAAAAACTAGCTACTCCCCTCCATGCTTCTCTCTTCTTTTCTTTTATACAAACTTGCTTCCCCTTGACTTTCTGAGCATTTCCCACTTCCTTTTAGGACCATTGGATCAGCAGAGATCATTTTGACCCTTGATTGCATTTTGGCGGGAAAGTGGCATTTGACAGGTGGCTATGGTTGAGTGTTAAGGGGGAAGGATCATTAAATGGTTTTTGTAGTTTAGGTGAGGTGGAGGGACATGGAAAGTGATATATTGAGGAGGGGGGATGGATGTGTGGAGATATAGCAGGGGAAGCAGGTGGTGAAGGAAGAAAAATGGGCGCCAAGTGGGTTGGGTTTGACCAAGGATTTGACCAGGCAGTGTTAATAATAGGGGGGTTCAAATTGCATAGTGACAGGGGTCCAAAGTTAGGTTGGCAGGGTCCAATTGGTTATTGACTAGTCCAAAAAAGGTTTTAAGGTAATAATAAACAAGGACTAGATGTGTAAATTCTGAAAATTGGAGGACCAATGCTGCCAAATCATCAAAGATGTTTAAAGGGACCACAAGTAACAATCTTCAAAAGTATAAGGACCAAACTTGACAATTTCCAAATTCCAAGGACCATTTTTGACAATTTTCAAACTTGAGGGACCAAAGTTGTAATTTTGCAAATTTTATATTTCAAGGGTTTGTTTTGACAACTTTTGAATCCCATGGACCTTAATGGACATTTTCTTTTATTTAGATTTACCAGGGACTGTTTTTGACAACTTTTGAAACTTGGGGGACTAAAACTGCTATTTTTGCAAATTTGATACGTTTTTCATCTGATTTTGATATTTTTGCATTTAAAACACATAAAACACTGATTTGTGATATTTTCATCATTTTGATGTGTTTCTGAGTGTTTTCAGATGATTTTGCAGTTTATATAGTACAAAAATGATGAGTATTTAGACACTCATCACACATACTAGAGGGAACCTACACATTGAGATAAATGATCACGTTTCAAATCATAGGTTTAAGATAGATGCTCCCCCTCAACATGTGCATGGAAAATTTGAAATCGTTTGTCACATGTGGGAAGGATAGCATGTACATCCTTATAAAACCATTTACCAAATTATCAGTTTAAATCCAATTTAAATCACACATTCTCCCCCGATCACAATTATCAAATCATTTGAGATTTGTGATCTCTTATTGATTTAAATTGATTTTGAAAGATTTTAAGGGGAATTGTGACTTGATTATGAAAGCGTTTTAACTGATAAGGATCGGATTTTTAGACTTTAAAACTCCATTGATAAAACATGCATGTACATCTTTTGAAAACAATTTAATGTCAAATAACTTTTTAATTTAATTGAAATCATTCTCCCCCTCAATCAATGACATAGGTTGTTGATTGAGAGATAGAGATTTTGACAAATAAGTCCTGATGATTATCAAAAATAGAGACCGAGTTATTTTCAAAGCAGTTAGTTTTCAGCAGATAAATGTTTATAGAATCAGAGCATGGAATTTGAAAACATGGTAAAGCATGGCTCTGTTCTTTCTTTGAAAAGCGGGTTACTGCCTGAAATGACAATAAACCATATTTTTCACTTTCTCTCAAATTTTTATTATTATTATTTTTTTTTATTTTTTTTTATATAAAAATTCGAACAACATCTAAAGTCCCGTGTCATTCTTTGAATGACAACATCAAGACCGTAGATATTATCGAATCGAGAGAAACATGACAAAAAAGACAATATTTTTTGAAGATTTTTCGAATTTTTCAATTTTTTTTTTTTTTTTTTTTTTTTTTTTTTTTTTTTTATGGATTTTGAAAGTTTTATATTTTTCTATTTGATTTTTTGAAGGTTTTATAATTTTGTATTTTGTTTTTCGAATAAATATTTACAAGAGATAGATGAAGATAGACCTTTACTCCTCGTCTTCCTCCTGAAGACGTTTGAGTGTTTCTGGTTGAATGCTTTTCAAGCCAAGACGTGGAAGAATAAACTCAAAACGTTCTCTTGGAAGAGCTTTGGTGAAGATGTCTGCTAACTGATATTCAGACCTCACAAAATAGAGTTCTACCACACCTTTTTCCACTTGTTCCCTGATGAAATGATGTCGAATGTCGATATGCTTTGCTCTTGAGTGTTGAACGTTGTTGCATGAGAGAGCAATAGCACTTTTATTATCACAGTACAGAGGGATTTTGTTGAATTCAAAGCCATAGTCAGATAATTGAGATCTCATCCATAAGGTTTGAGCACAACAGGATGACATGGCTATGTATTCAGCCTCTGCAGAGGAAATAGAAGTACTCATTTGCTTCTTTGAAGACCAGCTCACAAGTTTATCACCCAAAAACTGAGCACCTCCAGATGTACTTCGACGAGTATCTTGACACCCTGCATGATCAGCATCTGCATAGGCTGTTAGTGACATACCGGTGTCCTTCGGGTACCAAAGACCCATATTGATGGTTCCTTGGAGATACCGAAAGACCCGTTTAACCGCTTCAAGGTGCTTTTTAGTAGGCTTAGCCTGGTATCTAGCACACATGCAAACATCGAACAATATGTCTGGTCTACTAGCTGTGAGGTACATCAGGGATCCAATCATACTACGATATTTTGTTTGGTCAATCATGATCCCTGAATGGTCCTCATCTAGTTTGGTTCGATCAATCATGGGAGTGTCAACAGGGTCACTTGAATCAAATCCAAATTTCTTTAAGATCTCAGTTGCATATTTGGATTGATTTATAAAAATGCCTCCGGGACTTTGCGAAATTTGTAATCCCAAGAAAAATGACATTTGTCCCATCATTGACATTTGTAATTTTGAACTCATTTCATTTGAAAAACGATCACATTCCATTGGGTCAGTCGAGGCAAAAATGATATCATCAACATAAATTTGAACATGAATTAAATGTTTGCCTGACTTCCTGGTGAACAATGTTGGATTAACTGCTCCTTTGCTAAATCCGGTAGATAGAAGAAACTTTGACAGTGTATCATACCATGCCCTTGGAGCTTGCTTTAAACCGTAAAGAGCCTTCTTCAAACGATAAACGTGAGTAGGATGCTCTTGATTCAATAATCCTTCAGGTTGGCTGACGTAGACGACTTCTTTAAGATCTCCGTTCAGAAATGCTGTCTTTACATCCATCTGATAGACTATCATGTTCTTACTAGCAGCATTAGCCAAAAAGATTCTGATTGCCTCGATTCGAGCAACTGGAGCAAAAGATTCTTCAAAGTCAATACCCTCCTCTTGACGGTATCCTTTAGCAACTAATCGAGCCTTGTTCTTCAACACATCACCATGCTCATCAAGTTTCACTTTGAAGATCCATTTAAGAGCAATAATCATAGCACAGTCTGGAGCAGGTACTAGCTCCCATACATCAAGTCGATCAAACTCATGAATTTCATCTTGCATGGCATTGAACCAGCTATCTTCATTCATGGCGGTTTTAACATCTTTTGGTTCGATCTTAGATAGTACGGAGTTGAAGAAGCACCATAAGGCATCGGTTGCAAGTTGTTTCCGTGTTGATACAGGACGAGAGGGATTTCCAATGATGTTGTCTAGTGGGTGATCGTGAGTCCATTTTCTAAGGTGTTCATGTGGCAGTAGTTGAGGGACTGAGGTAGCAGAGTCGATGTCTCCTGAAGAAGATGGTTCTGATGAAGATTCAGGAGCAAATATGTTTTCAAATGGAGCATCTTCAGTAGTAGCAAAGAGATTAACTTCATCATTGATGCCAGAAACATTTCCATGATGTACATTCGAAGAATGATGATTTGTTGATGAGACTGAAGGATCAGCAGCAGGCGCTTCTTGACTTAAAGATATTGAGACTGAGGGATTGACTTCATTCACAGGAATATGAGCATCCTCTGTAGTAGGAATCGACACCTCATTAGTACTTGGATCATAAAGTTCATCAAACATAGGATCAAACAATTTCTTTAAATCATCTTCAGATGGAGGTACATATGGAGTTTCTTGAGAAGAGTTTGGAACAAGGGATGAACCAATGGGACTGTTTTGAAGTGCGGGTCCTGAACTGGATTGTCCAGGAGCCATTTGACCGGTCAGCTCATCAAACGAAACGTGAATTGTTTCCATGATATTTCGGGTTCTTTTGTTGTAGATTCGGTATCCCTTTTTGTTTGGTGCATATCCTACAAATACTCTAATGTCTGCTTTAGCTCTAAGTTTGCCTAAGTCTTGACCCTCATTAGTTGGATAACATAATGCACCAAACACACGAAGGAAAGAGATATTAGGTTTTCTGTTGTGGACAAGTTCATATGGAGTTTTTCCATGAACAGTGTGAATCAGGGAACGATTTTGTGTGTAGCATGCAGTAGCAATAGCTTCAGCCCAGAGAAACATTGGAACCTTTGAGTAAATCAGCATTGTTCTAGCGGCTTCTACAAGAGTTCGATTTTGTCTTTCAACTACACCGTTCTGTTGAGGAGTTCGTGGAACACTTCTTTGATGGCTGATTCCAACGCTTTCATAAAATTCACTGAGTTGTTTGTTGACAAACTCAGTTCCATTGTCTGTTCGTATTATTCTGACCGTTTTGTTAAGCCGAACCTGCAGCTGTTTGATGAGTTTGATGATGATATCAGGAGTTTCATCCTTTGTCCTTAAGAACTTGACCCAGGTGAATCTAGAGTAATCATCAACCACAACTAACACATATTTCTTCCCAAATATATTCTGCACCCTCATTGGTCCACATAAATCCATGTGAATCATATGAAGAACTTCTGTGACAGAGTTAGTAGGTTTGGGTTTATGGGCATACTTCTTGCTTTTTCCCAATTGACATGCTGAACAAAGATGATCCTTTTCGTACTTGAGACTAGGTAAACCTACAACTAAGTCCTTTCTGGAGAGATCATTGATGGTACCGAAGTTCAAGTGATTGAGACGACGATGCCATAACCATGACTTTGTTTTAGAGGCCTTTGACAGTAAGCAAATTGGAGAAGACTTCATCATATCTTCGATAGAGATGGTGTATAAATTTGAACCACGTGAACCTCTTAAATGTTCCTTACCATCAAGTTCTCTAACGAAGCAGGTATGTTTTCTGAAGGCTACTTCTAGATCAGAATCGCAGAATTGACCAACAGAGAACAAGTTGTGACCAAGACCTTCTACATAGTAAACCCTAGAGATAACACTTTTGCCAACAACATAGTCTCCATAACCCATAATAGCACCGAAATGATCATTCCCGAATCTAACTGTCCCGATGAATTTGCTCACGAAGTTCATGAGCCGTGACCGGTCGCCAGTCATATGCTTGGAACAGCCTGAGTCCAGGTACCACAGAACGATTTGAACGATCTGCAGTTGAACACAGACAAGAATGGATAACTGGATAATTGGGATCCTCATGCAAGAATGGGTTCCATTTGGTTAGTAACAATGGTTGGAACACCCACATCAGAAAAAGAAGCATTCATATCAGAAATTAAGGCACTGGAATCATTGTGAATAGATGCAGTACTAGTGTCTATATTAGCCCTGTTCACAGTGTGCTCACTTCTTAAGGGAATAGTTCTACCAGTAGGCATCCATTTTCTAGTGGGCATTGTCTGATTATTCTTATGACCAACAGGTATCCAATAATAGCCTATCTTACTAAATGTTCTTCCTGTGGGTTTCCACTGTTTTCTAACTTTCTTTTGTTTTTGCCTTTTTGCCTTTTTAGCATGAATTTTAGCATTAACAACATTAACTGGACAATTAACATCATTAGGCAAAACATTAACACCACATTCATGATTAGAAATAGAATTCAAGCAGACATCAATAAAAGGTTTGCAAATAGTATCAGAATTCGAATTAATTACAGTACGGCTATGGCTAATACTAGAATCAACACGATTCGTTTTATTCGATTCAAGCTTAAAGTTCCTAGATTGTTCTTCTACTCTTTTCCAGTGCACATTCTTAGCTTGCGAGGTCCTATCATTCCTTGTATTGTCTTGAGACTTTGACCTGCTCCCTTTAATGTCACTGATTACTCCTGTAGAGGGAATGGGAACATTAGTTGGTTTTACTATTCTTTGCATCACCTGTTTAGATGTGCTGGGATCTGAACTACATGCAGGCACACTAAGGTTCACTTTCTTAAAACTAGAAGTGTTGGGATTTGTACTCCTAGAAGGCACACTTGAGTTCCCTTTCATAGCATTGACAGATCTGGAATCTGAACCACTTAAAGGCACACTAAGGTTCACATTCAAGACATTGGGCATCGAATGAATATTGATCTGTCCCGAACCGTCAAGTTTTATCACTCAAGCCGACCACTTGTGAATGGCCGACCGTAACAAACTTAAAACAGTTCAGACACAAATACAATGAAGATCAGGAGAGTATAGTGTTTCCCCAGGTCGTTAAGTCCCAACGAGCTGTGCGAGAATAGTCAAACGTATAGTGATCGGGAGAATTTGAACGGGAAAGGATTGTGATTGATCTATACTAAAGAAAGAGTACATAAACTACAGGGGCTTAAATGCAAATTAAAGAAAATCAAAAAGATAAAATATATTAAATAAACGCTATCACTATTTGCAAAACTGATGTTTTTGATTTTTCTTTTATAAAACTTAAATTAAAAACTACGTGACGTACAAAAGAAAATCTGAAACTAAAACAATATAAATCCTAAAAATATGAAAATGACATTTTTACAAACCTAATGATAAAAGAAAATTATAAGAAAAAGAAAATTATTTTTATGACTATTTAATTAATTATTATTAATTAAAAACTATTTTTAACTATTTAATAATACCCTAAAATATAAGAAAATATGAAATAAAGCTTGAAAAATGAAATTATGACTTAGAAAAATCTAAAATAACTAAAAAGAATTTGCAAAACTATTTTTGTATTTTTCTGATTATTTTTGGATTTTTTATGAATTAAAAACTATTTAAAACTACTTAAATTACTTAAAAATACAAATTTAACTAGGAAAAATCTGGAAAAATATTTTTTTGTCTTTTTATATTTATCTTAACCTAAGAAAAATGAAAAATTATTTTTTTGAAGCTTTTATGAATTAATTGTATTAAATGCTAATTAAAAAGACTTAAAATCTGTTTTAAATAAAGAAAAATAGCAAACTGACTTAGAAAAATTTGAAAAATTCAAGAAAAGTCTAAAATAATATTGTGAATCTAGAAAAAATATAAAAACAAGGGGTTGTGTGCAAGAAAATGCAACTGCTATGCAAGGAGCTTGAAAATAAGCACTTGAAATAAGCCAACAACCACAAATAAGCACCAAACTGGTACAGAAGCTATAAATTGCTAAAATTACCAAAATGCAACAGGTTACAACTGCTCTTAACCTCTAATGAGCTTGATTGAACAGATTTGAGGAAATGAGCTAATGAGCTTAAAACAGTTTTGAGCTACCAAGTTTGAGCTTAAGTACAAGCTTCTCAATAAGCTGAAAATGAAAACCAGGTTTTGGAATCTAAACTAGACCTGGCCAAGACCTCATAATCCAAAAACCAGACCTATACAAGCTCTTGTGAGCTTGTGACAAGACTGCATAAACCCTGTGCAGACTCAGTATTAACTGAGTCAATGCACAGGGCAAATAAGACCCAAATGATAAGCAATTTTGAGGCTTATAAAAAATTCACAAAATTCTATAAAAATGATAATAAGAAAATAGACCAAGAGAAGTTTTTAAACCCACAATTTCTCTGGATTTGGCCCAGAGATGAACTCATGAAAATTCACCTTAGTTAGGCTCAAAACTGATTTTGCAAGTTTTGACTTTTTGAGACAGTCATGAAACTTTGACCAAAATGAAATTTGGAACCAATTATCTGAATGATTATGATGTTTTGAGATAAAATAAAGCTGATGCAACCTATGTCTATGAATTCTAAACATAAAACAAGTGTTTGATTTTATAAAAATCCAACAGTTAAGCTTATAAGACAGTTGATTGATGATTTTGACTTTTAAGATTTAAAGGTGCAATATTAAGACAGATATCAGTTCAATGGAACTTAACAAACCTAAAATAACTTGTATCAAACACTGGATAAACCTCTACAACAGTTTAACTGCATAATCCAAACACCACTTTAAACTACTGATTAGCAAGTTTAACTAAGCTAAACACTGAACCAACTTGTACAATTGATCAAACTGAGTTTATATGACCTAAATACAACTATTTAAACAAGTCTAACCTATTGGTAACCACAGATACACATACAAGCTCACTATGCAAAATAGATTGAAATAGGAAAGTGAAATACAAACTCACATAGGTCCAGCTTATCTGCAGGCTAAGACCAGGACCCAAAACCACTACCTAACCTAGTCTATTTCAACCCAATATCACCACTGCATCAACCATTATCCATTTCCAAGACCAACTGCACCCAATTTGACTTTCGTTGACCAAGTATCAAATTTTCTTGAAACTGAAATGTAAGCTGATAAAAAGCTATAAGCAGCTTATATAAGCTTATTTAAACTTGGAAAGAAGCTATTTGAAGCTTGACTGTAGGAGATTGAAACTGAACTTTTCAACAGTAACCACAAAAGAATGAAATGTGAACACAACTTGAATTGATGCTTGAAAATGATTGCAATACACTGAAATACTTTAAGTTTGATACACTTAAACTTAAAATTACATCTAAGAGTCTACTGAAGACATATAATTTAAAAACGACATATAATTGAAAATTAAACTAACTACTACCCTCTTCTTGCTTCTTCTTCCTTCTCTTTTATACCCAAAAAGCTCCCACGTGTCCTCTGAGTGAATCCCATCTATATTCCTGGCCATTGGATGAGTTAGGCTCATATTGGCCTTTTGATGATTTTTGGCGGGAAAAGCATTTTTGACCTCTGTGGACTCTGAAACTGCAACTAGGGGGGTGGCTAGGTATGATGATGAGGAGGGTTGAGGTGAAGAGATAAGGTGATGGGAGATGGGTGAGATGTTGGGAAAAGGGAGTTGCAGGGCAAGTGGTGGGGAAACCCAGTTGGGAGGGAAAGAGGTGTTTGTTTGACTGGATTTGACCAGGGGGTCAAAAAGGAGAGGGGTCAAAGGTTTAAAGGCAGGGGTCCAAAATGAAAAAGGGGTCATGGCTTGGTTTATTATTATAGGGACCTTTTTGTAATTTCTGAAATTTGGAGGGACCAATTCTGCCATTATTCCAAAGTTGTCACAAGGACCAAAACTGACAAGTTCCAATAGTACAAGGACCAGTTTTGACATTTTCAATTTTCCAAAGACTATTTGTGACAATTTCAAAACTTGAGGGACCTAAATTGTAATTTTGAAATTTTAAATCTCAAGGACCAA
Source organism: Chrysanthemum seticuspe (assembly GCA_019973895.1). Classification (NCBI taxonomy): domain Eukaryota; kingdom Viridiplantae; phylum Streptophyta; class Magnoliopsida; order Asterales; family Asteraceae; genus Chrysanthemum; species Chrysanthemum seticuspe. Next base: position 150,154,389 of record BPTQ01000002.1, on the reverse strand, counting down.
TTTTTGACAACTTAAGAATCCCTAGGGACTTGAAATGATAATTTTATTTATTTAGATTTACCAGGGACTGTTTTTGACAACTTTTGAAACTTGGGGGACTAAAACTGCCAATTATGTAAACTTGATACGTTTTTCACCAGATTTTGATATTTTTGCATTTAAAACACATAAAACACTTATTTGTGATATTTTTATCATTTTGATGCATTTCTGAGTGTTTTCAGATGTTTTTGCAGTTTAAATGGTACAAAAATGATGAGTATTTAGACACTCATCAATCCCCCACACTAAGATATTGCTAGTCCCTAGCAATGTTTTGAGAAAAATTAATGGATTTCATCTCTTTACCAAAAGCCATTACTTCTGGAGTAGCCAAATGTTTCAGTTCAAGTAAGAACCTTGGTACACTGATAACCAAATGATTTTGAGCAAATCACCAGCTTTCAACGGTTTTGATTTGTCTTTACCAGAAGCCGTTTGCTTCTGGACTAGCCAACTCTTAGATAAATTATCAATGTTATCTTTGGTGAGCTGATTACCAATTATGGTTTTTCCACTGCCTTTACCACAAGCCATAAACTTGCGGGCTAGCCAACTCTTCACTTTTAAGGATATGGTGAGCTGAATACCATACAATTTTGGGCAAATTGCAAGCCGTCAACGGATTTGAGATATCTTTACCAAGAGCCGTTTGCTCCTGGATTAGCCAGTCCTTATATGGGTAAGACATGGTGGACTGATTACCATTTGTTGTGTTTAGTACATAGTACTTCCACTAAAAAAAAATTTAAAATTTGGCCATTTTGGGGGAAAAAGGGACTAAAAAGGGTACATTTATGATCAAATTCGCCAGAATTTCCCCCCCACACTTAGAAATGAATATTGTCCTCAATATTCAAAGTACCGGCTGTTATGTCGAAACTTAGAATGTAAAAAGATAACATTACTAGCTAAGTGTAGAAACACAACAATTATTCTCTTTTTTTTAATATTTACAATTTTCATTCATTTTTAAGATCTATATACAACATGTGGGGCATCTCCCCCACACTAGGGTGGTACACACGGGTGAAAACCCATGTTTAACTACTGTTTTTGATTACCGAGTCGCTAGCTTGACTCGACCCCGAATTAATTTGTTCATGGGGAAGTAAGTGGAAGAGACAATCTCCATCGGACTTTCATTCAAGATGTTTGGATAAACATTGAAGTACGTGAAAGTTCCACACCGATGAGATATAGAGAGATCCGGCTCACAAATGGTACATGGAAATGCCGGGATCAAAGATAATGTCTTCATTCCCGAAAGAGTGAAGAACAGGAGAAGTGACAGAATATATGAAGAAAAGAAAGAAAATCATGATAAAAATCATGACTAACTCTTCATCCTCAATAGGAGAATTCATAGTTTCATGAATCTCATCAGTTAAGCTTGCTTGATCAAGACATATTATGGGAGTGTCTAGATCAAAGTAGAAATTATCATACTCCGGCGGAGATATGATATGAGTGAGTTCATCTGAGAACTCCTCGTGAAGAGAATCAATCACAAGATGTAAATCCGTGAATTCTTGTTCCACTGTAGACTCATCACTATCCTCAATCTGAGTGTCAAAGAGTGGATTCTCAGAAATTAAAGTGAATTCAGAGTCGAATTCAAATAGAGGATTAGGGAGAGTTGTTTTGAATGCTTCAGGAACAAAGTGATTAACATTCTCTATTGGACTGTTAGGGTGAGAAATGAGTGAACGATCATTATCAAGGAGACTTTCAGTTTCTCCCAGATCGGCTTTGAAATAAAAAAGACTATCATTACTTTCCGATGAATGTGGATTGATGTGAGTGAGTTCATCGGTGAACTCCTCAAGATGATGATCAGCATCAGACTGTGGAAGTGATGCTTCAACATACTCGATGTTTCCATGAGAGGTACAATCATCGCTAAAATCGGAGAGAGTTTCAAAATGATCTTTTGAACACTCAAGAGGGGAAATAGAATCACACATATGATCAGAAGTTCCCTGTGACTCTCTCGGGATTGGGACAAGGTTCTCAACACTAGACTTTATGAATTCGTCCGATTCCTTTTCAGGAACAGTGTCAAGATGCTCATCCCCCATATTTAGAGAGTGAGTGGGAATATCGGGTGTGATAACAACAGACTGAGGGAGTTGAGAAGGACTAGCATACATATGTTTTATACTTTCCATTTGTTCTTCTGCTAGTAATTCCATCATAGTCTTTTCTCCCTGATTTTTCATGGAAGGAATTTCAACTGATGAACTTGATGAACCTGTACAAAATTGACGAATATCAAGGGTAACTTCATCATCATCGTCATCAGGAATGAAACGGAATCGAGAGCTAGATTTGGCTGCTTTTTCTTTTGCAATTGATTCCCTAATAGATTTTTCAAAGGCAATCTGGGAATCTAATTTAGCAGTCCGCTCTTCAGCTAACAAAACTTCCATGGATTTTTTATTTGGATTATCTTGGGAGTGTTTACATTCCTTCAAATCTTTCACTAAATCCAAAAGATCAAGGAGAAGATTTTGAGGAAGTAGGTCAGGCTGAGGTGGTGCCTGATTCACTTGGTACTGTAGAGGTTGGTCATGATACGAAGAGTCGTAATTGTTACAAGGAAATGGATTCCTTGTTTGACAATCAGAGCTACAGTGTGGACCTCCACAATACTCACAACAGTAAAACTGATGTGGCTGTGAGTTATATGTGTGGTAGTCATAATTGTTATCAGGAACCTGCTCATAGACAAGCGTGTTTCCCGATTGACAATCAGAACTGGAGTGTGAACCTCCACAGTAATCACAACAGTAAAACTGTTGAGTCTCACAGTGTGGTAGCTGATGGAATAAATCAGTTGTGTTATGGTAGGAATAGGGATCCTGGTTATAGACAGACCCGTTTCCTGATTCCACCATGCTACAACTAGGGCAATTGCCACCATTATAAGGACCACCACACCATTGACAACCAAGAGGGTGATGATAAGACATAGAAAGAATCAAAGGTTTACAGAGGGGTTGGGATGAAGAATCAAAAATGTGAGAGGGTAAAGATGGATATTTTTGGATTTTTGGATAAACATTTTGTAAAAATAAGGAAGAAAATCTTTTTGGGTTTTTTGTGTTTGTTGAAAACTGATTTTAAAATGTTTTTGGGTTTTTGGATTTTTATAAGAAAATATAAACATATAGATGGTATAAACAAGGAGTGAATATTCAAATCACTAATCTGCTAAACGTAAGACTATTAGCACTGCTCCCCGGCAGCGGTGCCAAAATTTGATCTGTCCCGAACCGTCAAGTTTTATCACTCAAGCCGACCACTTGTGAATGGCCGACCGTAACAAACTTAAAACAGTTCAGACACAAATACAATGAAGATCAGGAGAGTATAGTGTTTCCCCAGGTCGTTAAGTCCCAACGAGCTGTGCGAGAATAGTCAAACGTATAGTGATCGGGAGAATTTGAACGGGAAAGGATTGTGATTGATCTATACTAAAGAAAGAGTACATAAACTACAGGGGCTTAAATGCAAATTAAAGAAAATCAAAAAGATAAAATATATTAAATAAACGCTATCACTATTTGCAAAACTGATGTTTTTGATTTTTCTTTTATAAAACTTAAATTAAAAACTACGTGACGTACAAAAGAAAATCTGAAACTAAAACAATATAAATCCTAAAAATATGAAAATAACATTTTTACAAACCTAATGATAAAAGAAAATTATAAGAAAAAGAAAATTATTTTTATGACTATTTAATTAATTATTATTAATTAAAAACTATTTTTAACTATTTAATAATACCCTAAAATATAAGAAAATATGAAATAAAGCTTGAAAAATGAAATTATGACTTAGAAAAATCTAAAATAACTAAAAAGAATTTTCAAAACTATTTTTGTATTTTTCTGATTATTTTTGGATTTTTTATGAATTAAAAACTATTTAAAACTACTTAAATTACTTAAAAATACAAATTTAACTAAGAAAAATCTGGAAAAATATTTTTTTGTCTTTTTATATTTATCTTAACCTAAGAAAAATGAAAAATTGTTTTTTTGAAGCTTTTATGAATTAATTGTATTAAATACTAATTAAAAAGACTTAAAAACTGTTTTAAATAAAGAAAAATAGCAAACTGACTTAGAAAAATCTGAAAAATTCAAGAAAAGTCTAAAATAATATTGTGAATCTAGAAACAATATAAAAACAAGGGGTTGTGTGCAAGAAAATGCAACTGCTATGCAAGGAGCTTGAAAATAAGCACTTGAAATAAGCCAACAACCACAAATAAGCACCAAACTGGTACAGAAGCTATAAATTGCTAAAATTACCAAAATGCAACAGGTTACAACTGCTCTTAACCTCTAATGAGCTTGATTGAACAGATTTGAGGAAATGAGCTAATGAGCTTAAAACAGTTTTGAGCTACCAAGTTTGAGCTTAAGTACAAGCTTCTCAATAAGCTGAAAATGAAAACCAGGTTTTGGAATCTAAACTAGACCTGGCCAAGACCTCATAATCCAAAAACCAGACCTATACAAGCTCTTGTGAGCTTGTGACAAGACTGCATAAACCCTGTGCAGACTCAGTATTAACTGAGTCAATGCACAGGGCAAATAAGACCCAAATGATAAGCAATTTTGAGGCTTATAAAAAATTCACAAAATTCTATAAAAATGATAATAAGAAAATAGACCAAGAGAAGTTTTTAAACCCACAATTTCTCTGGATTTGGCCCAGAGATGAACTCATGAAAATTCACCTTAGTTAGGCTCAAAACTGATTTTGCAAGTTTTGACTTTTTGAGACAGTCATGAAACTTTGACCAAAATGAAATTTGGAACCAATTATCTGAATGATTATGATGTTTTGAGATAAAATAAAGCTGATGCAACCTATGTCTATGAATTCTAAACATAAAACAAGTGTTTGATTTTATAAAAATCCAACAGTTAAGCTTATAAGACAGTTGATTGATGATTTTGACTTTTAAGATTTAAAGGTGCAATATTAAGACAGATATCAGTTCAATGGAACTTAACAAACCTAAAATAACTTGTATCAAACACTGGATAAACCTCTACAACAGTTTAACTGCATAATCCAAACACCACTTTAAACTACTGATTAGCAAGTTTAACTAAGCTAAACACTGAACCAACTTGTACAATTGATCAAACTGAGTTTATATGACCTAAATACAACTATTTAAACAAGTCTAACCTATTGGTAACCACAGATACACATACAAGCTCACTATGCAAAATAGATTGAAATAGGAAAGTGAAATACAAACTCACATAGGTCCAGCTTATCTGCAGGCTAAGACCAGGACCCAAAACCACTACCTAACCTAGTCTATTTCAACCCAATATCACCACTGCATCAACCATTATCCATTTCCAAGACCAACTGCACCCAATTTGACTTTCGTTGACCAAGTATCAAATTTTCTTGAAACTGAAATGTAAGCTGATAAAAAGCTATAAGCAGCTTATATAAGCTTATTTAAACTTGGAAAGAAGCTATTTGAAGCTTGACTGTAGGAGATTGAAACTGAACTTTTCAACAGTAACCACAAAAGAATGAAATGTGAACACAACTTGAATTGATGCTTGAAAATGATTGCAATACACTGAAATACTTTAAGTTTGATACACTTAAACTTAAAATTACATCTAAGAGTCTACTGAAGACATAGAATTTAAAAACGACATATAATTGAAAATTAAACTAACTACTACCCTCTTCTTGCTTCTTCTTCCTTCTCTTTTATACCTAAAAAGCTCCCACGTGTCCTCTGAGTGAATCCCATCTATATTCCTGGCCATTGGATGAGTTAGGCTCATATTGGCCTTTTGATGATTTTTGGCGGGAAAAGCATTTTTGACCTCTGTGGACTCTGAAACTGCAACTAGGGGGTGGCTAGGTATGATGATGAGGAGGGTTGAGGTGAAGAGATAAGGTGATGGGAGATGGGTGAGATGTTGGGAAAAGGGAGTTGCAGGGCAAGTGGTGGGGAAACCCAGTTGGGAGGGAAAGAGGTGTTTGTTTGACTGGATTTGACCAGGGGGTCAAAAAGGAGAGGGGTCAAAGGTTTAAAGGCAGGGGTCCAAAATGAAAAAGGGGTCATGGCTTGGTTTATTATTATAGGGACCTTTTTGTAATTTCTGAAATTTGGAGGGACCAATTCTGCCATTATTCCAAAGTTGTCACAAGGACCAAATCTGACAAGTTCCAATAGTACAAGGACCAGTTTTGACATTTTCAATTTTCCAAGGACTATTTGTGACAATTTCAAAACTTGAGGGACCTAAATTGTAATTTTGAAATTTTAAATCTCAAGGACCAATTTTTGACAACTTAAGAATCCCTAGGGACTTGAAATGATAATTTTCTTTATTTAGATTTACCAGGGACTGTTTTTGACAACTTTTGAAACTTGGGGGACTAAAACTGCCAATTATGCAAACTTGATACGTTTTCACCAGATTTTGATATTTTTGCATTTAAAACACATAAAACACTTATTTGTGATATTTTTATCATTTTGATGCATTTCCGAGTGTTTTCAGATGTTTTTGCAGTTTAAATGGTACAAAAATGATGAGTATTTAGACACTCATCAAATATCATACTTGGCATTAGGCATCGAACTTGGAATCAAAGGATTAACTCTCTCACCTAAGGACTTTGGGCATATTGTGATCAAGCATTCTAGGATTTCTTGAGATCGTTTGGCATATAAGCATGCATGTCCAATTGCATTATCATGAGGTTTCTCTAACTTATCATCTTCAACAATCTCACGCAGACATTCTAGGCAATCCTTAAGGGATGAGAAGTATGTTTGAACAGCAAGTTTGTTGTTCCTGAGATGAGGAGGGACATATTTCACAGACAAAACATATTTATTACAAGAATGAACCTTTGATACACCATTCTCCCCATTGGTCATTGGCATTTTCCCTTTTACCTGACTCTTCAGATTCTCAATTTCCTTTTGCAATGAAGCTATTTGTTCGTTATTTTTGTTACGAGTGACCTTTATTGATTCAAATAACTCATTGAAATGACGTTTAATCTTTTCATTTTCTTCTAGAAAACTTTCGTTTTCCTTTTGTAATGCATTTACTAGGTTTTGAAGATGAAACGTTTGAGAATTCTGAGAATCTAAAGGAGGAGGCATTTGGGAGCCTGTCATATTGTTCGTTTGACCCTTTAATTGAGAGATTTGGGCTTTCAACCTTCTGATCGTGTTGCAATGAGCTTGAATCTGTTCATCACGTTTGTTAATTTGAAAAACTGCATCAAACTCTGGAGCATCTGAGGATGTCTTGATATTTGAAGTTTTGACATTTTCTTTAGAGTAAACTGCAAAAATCATCCCTGTGGTTTGTGTATTTTCGCAAGAATCATCCCTATCTCAAACCTTCAGCATTAAACATCCCCAAGTCCACAAACCTATAGCAATAATCATCCCTGAGCACTAACGTCGTTAGTTTTACCCGTTAAGTGTTAAATAATATTTTTCCGTTAGTCCCTCCGTTAACATTTGTTGCACCGTTAGTCCTCATTTTACGTTTTCGTCACTTTTTTACGTTTTTGTCCGTTTTTACTCGTTTTCGTCCGCTTTTTATCCGTTTTTGTCCGTTTTTTGTATGTATTCGTCCGGGTTTTTTACGTTCTCGTTCGTTTTTTATACGTTCTCGTCTGTTTTTTTACGTCTTCGTCCCTTTTTTTTACGTTTTTGTCCGTTTTTATCCGTTTTTGTCCGTTTTCGTCCGTTTTTATCCGTTTTCGCCCGTTTTTTTACGTTTTTGTCTGTTTTTATCCGTTTTCGTTTGTTGTTTATTCGTTTTCGCCAGTTTTTTTACGTTTTTGTCCATTTTTTTTACGTTTTTGTCCTTTTTTTTCGTTTTCGTTGGAAAAAAAATTAAAAAAAATTTGAATTAAAAATTAAAAAAAAATTTGAATAAAAAAAATATTTTTCAAATTAAAAAAAAAAAAAAAAACTTATAAAAAAAATTTTGAATTTTTTTTTTTCAAAATTTTCAATATGTCGAAATTTGAATAAAAAAAATCTTATAAAATTATTTTTTCAATATTTTTCGAAATTTGAACATATTGTAAAAAAAATTTCCGAAAAATATTGACAAAAAACAGACATTTTTATTTTTTTTTTCAAAATTTTTTTTCGGAAATATTTTTTTTCCAATTTTTTTTTTTCAAATTTTTTTTTCTAATTTGTTTTTTTTGGAAATTCTTTTTCTTTTTGGAATAAACTTTCAATATGTTGAAATAGTACAAAAACGAAAGAAAAACGGACAAAATGTAATAAAAACGGACAAAAACGTAAAAAAACTGGCCAAACAGATTAAAAACATGCGAAAACGGAAAAAAAAAACGGACAAAAACGTAAAAAAACGGGCGAAAACGGATAAAAAACAAACGAAAACGGATAAAAACAGACAAAAACGTAAAACAATCGGGCGAAAACGTGAAAAATGGACGAAAACGGATAAAAACGTAAAAAACGGTCGAAAACGGATAAAAAACTGACAAAAACGGACAAAAACGTAAAAAAACGGACGAAAACATATAAAAACAGACGAAAAGGGATAAAAACGTTAAAATGACGAACTAAAACGTAAAAACGTTAAAATGACGGACGTACACGTAAAATAAACGGACGAATACATACAAAAAAGGGACAAAAACGGACGATAACGAGTAAAAACGGACAAAAACGTAAAAAAGTGACGAAAACGTAAAATGAGGACTAACGGTGCAAAAAATATTAACTGAGGGACTAACGGGAAAATATTATTTAACACTTAACGGGTAAAACTAATGACGTTAGTGCTCAGGGATGATTATTGCTAAAGGTTTGTGGACTTGGGGATGTTTAATGCTGCACGTTTGAGATAGGGATGATTCTTGCGAAAATACACAAACTACAGGGATGATTTTTGCAGTTTACTCTTTTCTTTAAGATGTTGATATTTTAGTTGTAAATTAAAATGCTCAACTTCTAGTTTAGAAAAATGTTTAACCAAATTGTCGTGATCATCCAGTTCAATTTTCTCGTTTAGTTCAGAATTAGTTTTTTCAAGCTCAATGACACGATCATGGGAGACTTTCAGGGCAACCGATAATTCATGAAATTTGGAAGCATTAATGGAACAATTTGTAGCAGTGAAAAACACATCTTGAGCAATACATTCAGAAATCAGGTTCTCATTTAGTGTATGCAAGTTCTTCCTTTCAATCTCATTATATTTTAGTGCTCGCTCATAGTCATTAACTTCAACTATCATTGCATCAAATTCCTTTTCCATTCCCTTAATATCAGTTTCTATCCCCTTTTTAAGACTCTCAAAGTGATCTTTTAGAAGTTTAAAGAAAGGCATGACCTCAGTTAAATAACATTCTTTCATTTGCTCAAAACCCCTTTCTCCTTCAGTTATACCAGTGGGTGTGATCCTTTTCTTGCAAGTTTTCTCAAAATCAACAAATAGTTGAAATATAACATATTGGATAATTAAGGTCTTGCTTTTAGTGGCAATTGTTCTAGGAACAAGATGCATTGGTGTATTAGGAGGATACACAGTCGCTCTAGGCATTTTCCAAAGGGGAGGGTTTGTTACAACAATATTTTCAGCTTTCTACTTATCTAAATCTATTTTCTAGAAAACTTGTTCGGGAGTCAACAATGTCTGAGGCTTAAACATGTTCAAGGAAATCCAGTTTTCCTTCTTGTAATCATGGGGTGTGATCTTTATTTTCTTCTCTTTACATTTAGGATCGTCTAATTTTTTGTTCATCTTTTCCCTAGTGACTTCATCTGATTTCTTATCTTCCTCAGTGCACTCAACGCAACTAGGTTTCTGTCTAGGTTTAAGGATTTCATTGCCATCATAAAGAACCTTATGAGCATTTCTAGCCCTTTTAATGACCTCTGGATTTGGTTCCTCAACAAGGGGAATGCTATGTTTATCGCTTAAGACTCTATGCTTAGTGATCATGTGAGCAGTCTGAATGGTGTTCCCTTGTATGTACAACTTGTTTTCAAATTTGTTTTTCAAAGTTTTCAGATTAGAAAAATCTTTCAAGAGTTTTGATTCCTTTGCATTAAATTATTGCTTAAGCATTTTCACATTTTCTTGAAGTTCTTGTTTTTGCTTAGCAGTTTTAGAAAGCTTTTCTTGCAAGGAATTTAACTCTTGTTTTAATACTTCTTCTCGAAAATTACTTTTTCTAATGATTGTACGCACTTGGTCATCCATTTCCTGCTCACGAGAGGTCAACTCAAATTTTGCACATTGTTCATAGATAGCAACACGTTCTTTATAGGCATTTAGTTCGGAAATTACAGAATCATCAGGGGCACATGCAGTGAATTCATAAAAAACATGGTCATTGTTGACTGCAGAAGATGCATCACTTGGTACAACTTTACTTTCACTTTGTTTCACATATTGATCATATGGGACAATATTGATATTACCCATATTTTCAACATTTGATTCAATAGTTTCAGTTGATTGTACTTTGTCATGCATCTGTTGCACATCAGCATCATCGTATAGTTTTAATACCTCTGAGATGAGTCTGTCTTTGGATGAGCCAGCTTGTGGTGAAGAAGAGACCTTGGGAGAAACCATTGTAGAAATGCTAGCCATAAAAATTGTGTGTGCAGTAGGTCCATCATCCACATCAGAGTCGTATGCATCACAATCAGCGACTTGAAAGGCATTCTGATGATTGTGACCTATCTCCTGAATAGGCTGCTCATCCACATCTGCATCATAGGTCTTGGCATTGCCCTCAGCTAGAAACAACAATTCCTCTTCATCCAAAGCAGCACCATTATCCTGAGCTTGTACAAGCAGCATCTTATCTCTGAAGTAATCAGCATTCTGTGGACGCTTTGGAGATGTGCAGTTCCTTGCAATGTGTCCCTCACCACCACAGTTATAACATTTGATCGGCTTAGCTTGACCTTGATTACCATTTCTTCCTCGATTCTGATTACCAACATAACCTCTACCAGCTCCACCTCTTCCCTGATCATACTGTCTTTCCTGAACTGGTTGCACCACGATCCTCCCATCTTTAACAGTAGCTTGATTGTGTGGGTTAGATGTTGTTCTGAGGTTGTTGTTGGTTTGTGGGAGAGAATTCATGTTTTGACTAATCAGAAGAGCTAGTTGATTAATGAAGTTACCCACGTGTGCATCAGCATCAGCTTGTTTGAACATAGGATCAGGAATGAGTTTGTGATTACCATTTCCCATGGGTATGACTTGTGAGGCTTTGGTTGTGATTCCGATGTTTGAGTAGAAGGCAGTTGAGTCATTAGACGAGCTTGTCTCTCCCTGGTTGGTTTTGAACTGATTAAGAATCATTTTTTCAAACATAGCATGTCTCTCATTCTGAAGGAGGAAGGCATAGAGTTGCTCATAGTTTGTATTCTTCAATCCTTTAGTGAGCTTCACAGAGGTGACAAACTTGTGCCATTCGGGATTCATGTTGTTCACAAATTTTGAGTTCAGCTGAATGTTAGGCATAGTCATTCTGATGTTCCTCATATCATTCACCAACTTATGAAATCTCACATAATACTCATAGACACTCTCATCTGGTTTCATCTTGAAGTGTTCAAATTCGTCATAGAGTTGTGATTCTCTGTCTTCCATAGTTAGTTCAGAACCTGAGAGAAGCATCTTGACATTATCCCATACTGCCTTTGCTTCGGTGTTGTGATTGATCAGCTTGTAGATGTCTTTAGGAAGACCTTGAAGAACAATGTTAGAAGCCCTGATATCAGCATCGAATCTTTTTTTCTCCTTATCATCAAGCTCATCATACATCTTTGGTCTGTCCATTCCATAAATCAGAGTTCCATCTTCAGCAGTATCAAGTACATCTCTAGTCGTCTCAACTCGATACGGTCCTTCATCAATGGATTTGAGAATGTTGACACCATTTTCCTTTCCAAGACAGTACAATCTGATTCGTTGAGCCCAAGAATCGTAGTCAGTTCTGTCAAGCATGGGTGGACGAGTATCTGAACCAGCTGCTTGAACATCCTCGACAACAGTGGATATGATAGTAGGAACGTTGGTAGACATGTTAACAGATTGTACGGGATTTTATAACTCTATGATTAAACCGGGAAATAGATTCTTTCACGGGATTTTACTAAATCAAGAGAAAACCGTAAAAAATCACCCAAGTCGCTAGAAGATAATGCACCAAGTCGCTAACACCTAATTCGCTATACCACCAAGTCGCTAAAGTCCCAAGTCGCTAAACAAAGGCAAGTAGTTAAATAGTAACTCGCTAAGCCTCAAGTCGCTAGCAAAATTTTGGCAGCAATTCGCTAATCAAGTCGCTAAAGATTCAAGTCGCTAAATAGCAACTCGCTACTGACCAAGTCGCTAACACCAAGTCGCTACCCGTAGTGGAGAGTCCACTACTTGTACTGTAAGTCGCTAGGCCTAAGTCGCTAGCTCCAAAAACTGCAACTCGCTACAAAATTGTAAAGCAAGTCGCTACTAAGAAACAAATCCGTAGGTCAAGTCGCTAGCAAGAAAAACAACACAAACATCACTTTTCAATCCAAAAACAACCCAACCAAGATGATTCAAGCTTACCAAATGAAAACCTAAACACTTGTGATGATTCTAAACATAAAAGTACTAACAAAATCCAAGCTTTAACACAAGAAATCAACCAAATGATGCACAAACCACTAAAGTTTTTCAAACTCAAAAACCACCTAAAAACCACTAGAAATCCAAATATGTGCAAGATATGATCTAACCATGGCTCTTGATACCAATTGTAAGATATTAGTTTTCACTTACACATCAAACCATAACATCAAGTTGGCGTATAAGTGGAGTTTTAGAGAGAGAAAGTTAGAGGTTTAGGGAACATAGTGAGAGAAAGTGAAAGATATTATTATGAGCTCCAACTCTCTACCTTGGGAGGTAGAGAGTATTTATAGTCTTACATAAAACGCCACACAACGGGCTGTGGATCAGGCATACAGTGGGTAAAGACCCGTCCGTCCTCCACGGTGTTACTTAACTAAATACTACTTAACTTAAAATAACTACGACTACGAGCTTTCTAACGATTACATATACTTGAGGTGACCTACTCTTTAATACCTGGAATTTCTAATTCCTAACAGAAATTATTAAAATTGTAATAGTACATTGCTGCTGGCGTATGTGGTTCCTGCAGTAAAATATAAAGTTCTTGCTGGTATAGTATTTATATTGTTATAGTAAATAGTCAAACATGTTTATTTTTTGAAATTTGTTAGAGAAATGTATATGCATGAATTATATTACGAAGTGATAATGCATATCTCCTCTACACGTTATCTAGTAAATGACGTTAAGGGTTTCTTCTAGTATAAAAGAAACTCTCGGAAATGTAAAATGTATACCATGAAAAAACACTTTTAATAGTTAAAAAAACACTTTTAGTTATTCTTCCTTAACTCTTTTGTTTATATCATTTAATAGGCAATTTCTTGAATTTAATGGGTTAACAACTAAAGAAAATGTAAACGATATAAACTTTTCTAATATTAAAAAAAAAATAATTGGTTATAAACGTTACAAAGGATGTTTATTGGACTTGGATTGTGGGCATTTGAATTGGTTGAAAAGCCCTTTTAGGCCCAAACTTAATACAAATATAAAGTTGCAGATAAAATCAACCACACACTCCTATGTAAGACCTATTTTACTCAGTTAAAGAAAACACAGTTAAAATCAACCACACACTCCTACCTAACTCAGTTAAAAGAGAGAAAAATAATCATCGGCTTGGATTTTTGAGATAATCAATCAAAAACAGCAAGCATATTATAATCATCAGATTTAAGAAAGGTAGAATTCAAAATCTTATTTAATTGCTTATATCTATGAAAATATGCTGATTGATTGGAATATGTGATTAATTTGAATATTAGGAAGTTCGGTAAGATTGCTTATTTTGTTTATTAATAGGGAAAATGTGATTGATTGGAATATTAGGACTAGGGCACGAGCTATTTGATAAAATACCCCACTAATTTAGTAGAAAAAGTTTAAAGTTTTCGCATGTGAAAAGTTTAAAATACCCCACTAATTTAGGGCAAGTATGATGGTCCTAATGATGATCCTACATATATTTCGTGTATATCTCACCGGTGGATTTAAAAAACCTCGTGAATTAACTTGGGTTACAGGTGTGGTTCTAGCTGTATTGACTGCATCTTTTGGTGTAACTGGTTATTCCTTACCTCGGGACCAAATTGGTTATTGGGCAGTTAAAATTGTAACAGGTGTACCTGACGCTATTCTTGTAATAGGATCACCTTTGGTAGAATTATTGCGCGGAAGTGCTAGTGTGGGACAATCCACTTTGACTCGTTTTTATAGTTTACACACTTTTGTATTGCCGCTTCTTACTGCCGTATTTATGTTAATGCTAATGTGATTGACTGGAATATTAGGAATAGGACACAAGCTATTTGATAAAATACCCCACTAACTTAGTAGAAAAGTTTAAAGTTTTCACATGTGAAAAGATTTAGATATTTGTTAAACCTTTTACATGACGAAATGAAACTAATAGTTACATATGTAATTGTTTGTATATCTTAACAGAAATTAAATATGAAGAACTCAAAAAGAATAACAAGAAGCCAAATTGTTGAGAAGAAACATACAGAAAAAAGAATAACAAGAAGCCAAAAAGTAATAGATGATGAAGGAACAAGTAAAAGAAAAGGAAGAAAGACAAAGGAAAGTACTGAAGCTTCTACTTCTTCAGGCCCCAGACATGTATCTTCTAAGAAGTTAAAAACAAAAAAGGGAAAAATGACCAAAAAACAAAAAAATGCTAAAAAGAAAGTTACTATTAGAACAAAGACGGCAGCAACAACTCTTTTTTCAACTATGAACGTTTTAAATGCCGAGAGAAGAAAATGTTTGATTGAAATGGGGTTTGGAAGTTTGATTGGTATGAAGATACATGATATTCCAGGTGCTTTAGGGTATTATGTTATTTCAAAGTTTGACATTGAAAAAATGAGTTTACCGTTAAGTAATGGTTCTATTGATGTTACTGAAGATAAAGTTCATCAAATTTTGGGTATACCTGTTGGAGGAATTTCAATAGAGTGTTTGGAAGAAAGAAATGCAGATGATCCGTTCATCAAACAATGGTTCCAACAGTTTCAATCAAAATCTGCAAAAAATAACATCCGACCAAATGATATAATGGATGTTATAATTACAACAAATGATTGTGGCAACCTATTTAAAATGAACTTTCTAATGCTCTTTGCGAACACGATGGGTATGTGTGAATCTTCAGGAGCATGTAACTTATCTATTTTGACAAAAATAAATGATGTTATCCTGGAGAAAGCAGAAACTGTGAATTGGAGCAAGTTCATAATTGATTGTTTAGAACCAAGCATAAGAAAATGGAATTACAAAGTTTCAAACTACTTTGTTGGTCCGATCACTTTTATGACTGTAAGTAAATCATTCATTATAAATAAATACATATATTGCTTATATAATTTGTATGAATTCAATATTAACATAATAATTTAACATGTAGCTTTTATATCTTGACTCAACAAGATGTGACCGTTTTCCAATTCCTAGAAATAGGCCAGCTATTACAGAGTGGAAGTCAGTTTTCATGAAGTTCCGAGAAAAAATAGAACTTCAGGAAGGAGGTTTTGGTTTATTACCAAAACAAGAGGATATTATTGGGAGTGACTTACAATCAAAGGTACTTTTACTCTAAAATTTTGTATAATTTTTTACAAGTGAAAAAATCATTAAAAATATTATATGCTACCATAAATTTTAATTTACTTCTTTTTCTTAAACAGCTTGCTGAAGAAAAGATTGAATCAGATCTTTTGATGTTGATTGATGAGAAAGAAAAGTTAAATGAGTTGTTAAATGAATCAATGAGAAAATTTCCAGAGAATCAAAAGATAAATGATTTGAAAAGAAAATTTGATGGTATCTTTTCTAATGATATAAATGATAATGGTTAGTAATATATACAGTTTTCAAATATTTATAAAACTAGAGTGTATTTCTCTATTAAAAGTTATAAATGTTCTCATGATTTAATGAAAAACAGTTGAAGATACTGGAAATAATGTTGATCATTTCGAGGAAGAGAATCAAAATGATGAATTTTTTGAAGATGCTGTAAATAACAATGTTGGTACAACTGATACAGGTAAAGATGCTACTACTTCAAGTTTAACCAAAAAGTAGATCACTTGGCTCTCTTTGACTGATATGATTCTGATATTATTGATTCTGTAACAATTTGTTCTTTTACATTAGCAAAAAATATGCATGGGACATCCTTTTTTGAAAAAAAATCTATACTTGCACATGTGAAAAAACCCTATAGTTGCACATGTGAAAAAATCTATATTTGCACATGTAAAAAATTTAAATGATTAGATATCTTTTTTAATGATATGAATGATAAAGGTTAGTAATATATAAGATTTGGAATATTTATAAAACTCGAGTATATTTCTTTATTAAAAGTTTAAAATATTCTCATGATTTAATTAAACAGGGGAAAACAATGCAAATGATGAGTTTGTTGAAGATCCTACGGGAAACAATACAGGTAAAGATGCTACTACTTCTGGTATATTCTTAATTAAGTAGTTGCTAATCTATAAGATTTAATGAAACACGTGAAGTTGCTGAAAATAAGAATGTTGATGAACTCTAAACTTACACAACGAGTAGATCAGCTGATACACTTTGACTCATATGCATCAGTCTACTTCCTTTAGTATTGCCAACATGGATCATGACTAATCCATAGGTTATGCAAAACCGTCCCCTTCACACAAAGATGGAAAATCCACTTATCAAAACATGGAAAAATCTCCTGAACACAAACTACACATTAGAATGCTCCTACGTGGAACTGAACTTGAAAATAAGATGTAATAGCAATTTGCCCTATAATTTTTTAATGTTGATACTTTAAAACAATAAAAAACAGTAGTGTATGTGCTGTTTTTTCATGTCCAAAATCATAGGCATAGGACATCCTTTTTTTTACATATTACATCTTATCGAGAAGTTAGTTGTAACAAAATTGTTGATTTGGATGTTTTGATCAACTTAGCCAAAGCATCTGTTGTTGCTGGCACAGAAATTCCTCCTGGTTTGAATGAAGATATTGTTGCTGGTCCTAATGAAGGTCCTGATTCTACTGATGGGGATGCTATTCATGAAGAAAATGTTGACAAATTTCAAAATGATATTCCAACTCCTGAAGTTGTTTCACCAACAAAAACAAAAATGAGCCGATCATCAATTAGAAAAGAAAAAGGCATAGCAATATATAATAAACCTGAATCGTCAAGTGATGCCGATGACGAAAACATTGATGTTGATGAAACGGTGAATATTGATAAGAATGCTTTGAGTGAAACACTAGTTGGAGCAAACAATGATAGTGGTTTAGATAAAATGGTGAATTCTGGTAATAATGCTGGAGGACAAAAAAATGTTAGGGGGAAGAAAAGAGGTAGGGGGAAAATGCTAGGGGGAAGAAAAGAGGTAGAGAACATAGTGCTAAAGATTCTGCTGCTTCAGGTATATTCATTCTATACTCAAATATAGAAACTTTTATTGAAGATAATGTTGATTGTATAAATACTAGTATATCCTCTCTTTTAATGAATCGTCTCTTTGGTGTTTGATGATACAGAACAAAAACAGAATGCTGCTGAAACAAGCGAAGTACAGAAAAAAAAGAGAGGAAGACCGAGAAAAAATTTGGTTAACGATTATCCAGATGCATTACGAACTATATTACCAGATCAGGTAAATATTATTTTTTACTTGTTCATACAAGTTAATTTAAGTTTAATTCATAAACAATAAATTAGTTCTTAATGAAATGCAACATTTTTCAGGTCTTCTAATTGCATTCAGTAAAAGAAATGAAAGAAAAATATGCAGCAGCAAAAGTTGTTATTTGATAATTTTGGCACAATCTTTAAGCAATGTTATCCTAGGTCCTGTTCCTTAGTAGTATTTAATTTTCAATACTTTGTTATGGTCTTGGTACAATCTTTATGTTGGTTGTTGTAAGACAGTTGGGGTGTATGGATGGTGATGTGTTGTACGGACTATGAATTGATCTCCAAATTAGTGTTAGCGTTAGAATGATGATGTGTAAAATGATGATGGTTTTTGTCTTTGTCATTGTTCTTTGTTAGTAATGGATGTTGTTTGGATCTGTTGTATAGCTTAGCTGGCAAAATTCCCATTTTCCAAGTTAAATATAACTTGTTCGAGCCTTAGAGTCGGATGGATGATTCTTTCCAAGGTAAAAATGTTACTTCTATAGAAGTATGAGTAACATTTGGGCTTTGCTTTTTGTTTAGAAAAATATGAACAATGGTGCATGAATATGGAACATATAAAAATCACTTTTCACTTATGAAAAACAAACTTAAAACAATCATAGATAGACAAACATCATAAACTTGTTAACACCATTTCATTAATGCTTCCTACAACCACTGCTCTCTCCCTTATGCATTTTCCGGTTCACCTTGATTTGTTGAAACATATCTTCAAGTTTACTAATCCTGTTTTCCTACGCATAAACATTTGCTAAGCTGAACTTATTTCCACCTGGGTTCTCCTATTCAGCTTGACGCTCCACATCATCAAGTTGCTCATCCCTTATCTCTTCAACATAATCCTCCTGCTCAGCATCTTGATTCAACTGATTCTCCACATCTTCACCCTGATCATCTTCCTCTTACTCGCCATCTACTTCATCTCCTTCATCAGCTCCATTAATCTCATCCCAGTAAAAGTCTTTTGTCCGCAACCAATTAAGAATCCTTGTCCACTTGTGCAATTGTCTATACGATCTATATTCAACAATGGGTTCATCCCCAAATTCATATATGATTGAATCAAAAAGCAAAATAGCTATTTAAGACATATTCATACTTTTCTTGCTGATTTCGAAAATTCATTGGATCAAGTTTATTACTGAATGTGATTAAACAGGCATTAGCGCATGTGTATAAATAGACAAAATATACTATGTCTACATATTATTAAATTCATTTATATGTGATTTAACTAGACACGGATTTACTTTATGGTACAAAAAGCAACTGAGAAAGTTATATTTTAACCAGGAGAAAACAAAAATAGCTAAGTGCTAGAGTTCAAAAAATACTTACTTTTTTAATGGACAATTTCTTGAATCATGATTAACATATTCTCCACAACTTGAACACTTCCTTTTTCCATCATTAGCCATATGATTTATTTAGAAACAGCCCACTGGTTTTTCACGATCACCAGGATATAGTGTCCTAGAAAAACAAAGTTATCAATTGCAGATTTGCATTAACCTCTGTAACCTTGAAACTATGGCCTGCATCAAGGAATATAACTAACAATAGTTCAACGATTGCAAAAAATATAGTTTATCTATTTGCAACAGGTTGCCTAACCAGTGAAAAGAAGAAGTGGAAATTCACTGCCCTATCTTATAATCGTAGGTGATGGATGCCATTAGCATTAGCTATATAAACTTTCAAAAACGTTATTGACTATCACAAAGTTATTAGCATTAGCTATATAATCGTAGGTGACGGCTGCCATTAGCATTAGTTATTGACTTTCAAAAACGTTATTGCCACTGCCCTATATAGTTCCTTCTGGTATAGTAGTTATTGACTTTCAAAAACGTTATTGCCTAAAACTTGAACGAGAATGTGGAAATTCAATGATCATTGACAAAGGATTTCTATAAATGTACCTACTTGTAGGAACAATAATAACAATTTAAAGTAACCATATCAGTGAAAAAGCAACTATTTTATTATAACAATCTCAAAAAAACAGCACTATCTCAAAAAATAAAACAAAGCTAGATAAGCTATCAGCTTTAAAATGATCACATAAGGAATCAGTTAAAAAAGTTAGTTTTTTAGTTCAGAAAAGTTGCAGAATGTATGCCTCAACTGATACTAACAAAAATTACTTAGCTCATAAATCAAAAACAAATCCCACTGATAAGACATCTGAATCAGTTGAACATAGTGATTCTACTAAACCATTAAATCAATCAGACTGATACACCAACTCAGCCTGTAAAAAACAATGACCTCACAAAACAGACAAAGTGAAACAAAACGAGCCTTCACCATCATGCACAAAACACATAACATCACAGGATAAATTGATATAACAACAGACTCAATGGGACTATGCCATCTTGGCTAAATTGATGTTCAATGGACCTAACAACATTGAAAACTTAAATAATCGCAAATCTCAACATTATTCACATGCGAAGATACTATAACTAAACTTAAATCCGATAATAACCTCAAAATTACATTGCTTACTGATATTCTTCACTCGTGAAAATAAATTTAAAAAAATTAAATTCACATGTGAAGATTCTCTAAACTAAACTTAAATCCGATAATAACCTCAAAATTACATTGCTTACTGATATTCTTCACTTGTGAAGATAAATTTTAAAAACTTAAATCACTAATATCAACATTATTCATATGCAAAAATACTCTAAACTAAACTTAAATCAGATAATAACCTCAAAATTCCATTGCTTACTGATATTCTTCACTCGTGAAAATAAATTTTAAAAAATTAAATTCACATGCGAAGATACTCTAACTAAACTTAAATCCGATAATAACCTCAAAATTCCATTGCTTACTGATATTCTTCACTCGTGAAAATAAATTTTAAAAAATTAAATTCACATGCGAAGATACTCTAACTAAACTTAAATCCGATAATAACCTCAAAATTCCATTGCTTACTGATATTCTTCACTCGTGAAAATAAATATTAAAAACTTAAATAATCGCTAATCTCAACATTATTCATATGCAAAGATACTCTAAACTAAACTTAAATCCGATAATAACCTCAAAATTCCATTGCTTACTGATATTCTTCACTCGTGAAAATAAATTTAAAAAACTTAAATAATCACTAATCTCAACATTATTCACATGCAAAAGATACTCTAAACTAAACTTAAATCCGATAATAACCTCAAAATTCCATTGCTTACTGATATTCTTCACTCGTGAAAATAAATTTTAAAAACTTAAATAATCGCTAATCTCAACATTATTCACATGCAAAAGATACTCTAAACTAAACTTAAATCCGATAATAACCTCAAAATTCCATTGCTTACTGATATTCTTCACTCGTGAAAATAAATTTAAAAAACTTAAATAATCACTAATCTCAACATTATTCACATGCAAAAGATACTCTAAACTAAACTTAAATCCGATAATAACCTCAAAATTCCATTGCTTACTGATATTCTTCACTCGTGAAAATAAATTTTAAAAACTTAAATAATCGCTAATCTCAACATTATTCACATGCAAAAGATACTCTAAACTAAACTTAAATCCGATAATAACCTCAAAATTCCATTGCTTACTGATATTCTTCACTCGTGAAGATAAATTTTAAAAACTTAAATAATCACTAATCTCAACATTATTCACATGCAAAAGATACTCTAAACTAAACTTAAATCCGATAATAACCTCAAAATTACATTGCTTACTGATATTCTTCACTCGTGAAGATAAAATTTAAAAACTTAAATAATCACTAATCTCAACATTATTCAAATGCACCTAAATTACACCTAAAAAACTATGATTTATGAAATTTAATTCATCTCTAAACATCAAAAACCTAAACCGTAAAACTATTATTTCACAAACACATCATTAGATAGTAACTGTAAAAAAACAAAACCTAATAAACCAATAAAAATCTTCACATGTGCAAAAAATAGATGTCTAATAAAGCAAATAAATCAATTAAACATATTCATGACATAGTCAACGCCTGAGTCAACGCCGGAGAAAAAGTTGTTAAACAGTTAAAAACTAAATCAGATTTAAACAGAAAAATATAAATTAGAGATCCAATACCGCAATAAACGCCGGATATAAAAAGAACGAGATGAAGGAGATGACGGCGGTGACGGAGATGCGGTGACGGAGATGATGAAGATGCGGTGACGGAGACGATGGAGATGAAGAAGATGGCAGATATAGAGTTAATAGCAAGATCTGTTTTGCTAGTTAAGTTTGAGTGTGTTTTTTGTGTGTGTGTTTAAGTGTGATAGAAGGAGAGAGAGAAAAAACCGGAATAAACTTTAGGGGTATGAAAGCAAATGAAGATAATTCACTTAGACCCCTAAATATTTCGTCCAATATTTACAATAATGCCATTCCGCCCAAAATCAGATTTACTTGATCCTACGGTCCAGATCTCTTCTCGCGTTCTCACAAAAAATAGACTTCTCATTTGAACGCTTGTCTATATATATATATATATATATATATATATATATATATATATATATATATATATATATATATATGGTAGGGTTAAAATGAAAAGTTTCTTATAATGAAAAGAATGAGAAGGCATGTGGAGGTGACATGTGTCACCTTTGCCACATCACCATGCCATGTCATGTGACATGTGTCACCCCCACCCCACCCCACCCACCCCCCCTGAAAAAAAATTTTTTCCCGCCAAAAAAAAATTTTTTTTGGGGAAAAAAAATCCCGCCAAAATTTATTACTGCATCACAATCATAATTGTGATGCAGTAACTTATAATCTTAATGCACTAAAATCATGATTATGATGCAGTAACTTTATAACCGTAATGCAGTAACTTATAAACTTAATGCACTAATAAGTTTTGGTACATCTTTATTATAAGTTACTGCATCATAGTTAATAGTTAAGTGCATCAATTATGATGCACTAAAATCAAGGTTATAACCTTAATGCACTAAAATCATGATTGTGATGCAGTAACTTTATAACTGTGATGCAGTAATTTATAACCTTAATGCACTAAAATCATAATTGTGACGCAGTAACTTATAACCTTAATGCACTAATAAGTTTTGGTGCATCTTTATTATAAGTTACTGCATCATAGTTAATAGTTAAGTGCATCAAGTATGATGCACTAAAATCAAGGTTATAACCTTAATGCACTAAAATCATGATTGTGATGCAGTAACTTTATAACTGTGATGCAGTAATTTATAACCTTAATGCACTAAAATCATGATTGTGATGCAGTAACTTTATAACTGTGATGCAGTAAAAAAATTTGGCGGGGAAAAAAAATTGCCCAAAAAAAATATATTTTTTGGCGGGAAATTTTTTTTTTTTGGCTGGGGGTGGGGTGTATATATATATATATACCTATACTATAAACAAAAACTTTTTTGTATTACTGTATCACTTCAAATGAAAGCTACGTGTACAATAACAGTTGGCTACTATTACACAACCAACCCACTTTTTCTTCTTTGATTAACCACACCAGCATCCATCTTTCTCACTTTTTCATTGACACAAATCTGAGCCCACTCTCTTTCCATCTCCAACTACTCCACGAGTTCCTCACCTCCTCTCTCAAGTTCTTGCATAAGGTACATTCATTGTTTCTCTTCCCTTTTACATAAAAAAAATGTATGTAATCTGAATATAAAGGCTTTAAAGTAGTTGTTTCTTGATGGCTTAATTTATGTTGCTTTACATCATTTTCTTGATTTCTGACTACTTATCATTTGTGTGACTATTTCAGCTTTGGTTGCATTTGAAGAAAGAGGGAATCACCCTTGTTAAGAAGCACCATTTTTTGCCTACTAATTTCAGTATTTCACCAATCTCACTTATTTATTTACCCTACATAGATATACAAATATTTCTCACTTTACTTTTTTCTCCGCAATCTAGAAAATGACTCTTTGATTTTTTTTTTCTTTTTTTCAGAAGTTAACATTGTTGAGTATGGTGCTAGATTGATAGATGGTAAGAACAAGTTTGTTTTAACAGTATATCTTATCTCTATAATTGTGTGTTCATGTTTTTTGTTTTTCTTTTATAGCTTATCATATATGTAAGTGAAGTACCCAACTCACACGAAATGAAAATATAACTGTAAGTGACAACTTTTAAAGTGTTCTCATCTTTAGAGATGAACTCACAAGTCAAATTAAACAAACCAAGAAGATTTTTTAAGAAATAAATTTTTTGGAAGATGCAACTGCATCGTTTAATCTTCAACGACTTTTGATGCATGAAAAGAAAGATTGTTATATAAATGTAATTTTGCTTTAAAATAATTTTTGAGTGTTTCATGAAACCTGTTGGTTTATGGCATAGTAGGACATATTTGTTGGGAATTACAATTGAGTTGATAAGACAAAATAGTATGAAAGATGAAGGACTATTTATGACGAGGAGGACAACTTCAAAGAAAAGAATATTCAGAAGATCAATTTACTTGTTAAAGAAGATATTCTGTATATTCACATTTATCTCTTTGTAAACCCTAGCATTCTCTAGTATATAAAGAGATGCAGGGTACGTAGGTTTAATATATAAGTGTCAAACAATGTAAACATCAGACATAGGTGTGTGTGTGTGTCTAGGGCGTGAGTTTATGAACGCCTAGACTATTGTGTTAGTCGACTAGTTGGTTAGCCTCAAGGATCATGGATCTCTGTTAGATTGTAACCGTCTTAGAGTTGATCATCTAAGATTGGGGCTGTAGATGTGTTTTGTAGAACACATGATGATGACGAAGAAACCTTTAGCAATAACAATAATGTTTAGTTTATCCGCTGTGCATCTTATTATTGTTCATTGTTATTTGTACTTCATTGATTATCCTAGATAAGGTCTAATAAACCTCGAGCAACGATTCTTAACATGTGGTATCAGAGCGGGTGGCTCTCGATATCTAGGATTTTGCAAGGTTTCTTGAAGAGGAAGAAAAATTCGCAACTGGTTAAAAATTCGTAATGTTTCTGCAGCACAGTTTTCAAGAGGCGATAACTTTTTCGTGAACCGTTGGATCGGGCTAAAATTTTGGCTGGAGCTTCTCTATATACTCATCTAACTTTTCAATGGAGGGATCGTTGATCTGAGGTCTCAGTCAAAAGATATACGTGCCTGAAAACTGCTGCAGACACCATCATGTAAGTTGAATTTTTCAAGTTTTTAGTGACACCAAAAAGCGTCACTAAAGACCAAAAAGTGTCGTCTTTATACTTAAAAAAAAAGAAGAAAAAAAAAAGAAAGGAAAAGACGATACTATCTATTGATTGCAATTAGGGTTTTCACAAACCTTAATAGATACATATATAGTGAATGATTTGAATGTTAAGGTTTGTAACAAACCCTAGATGCTGTTCGTTTGTGAATGTTGGTGTTGGGTTCGTTCCAGAAGTATTCTCGCTGATGCTCGTTCAATGCTTACTACACTTGCTGGAACTCGTGCTCAACACAAATCTTTAAACGTACTGCTGGAACTTATGCTTAAAGTTGCTATTGTTGTGTTTCGATCGACCTACTGGAATCTGCTGATAGGTTAACGAAACCACTGATAGCTATGCTCATCCACTGCTAGTTATTCGTTACCACTGATAGTACTTTGATTTCCACTGCTGCACGTTGGTAACCACGACTAGTTTTCTCAAAAACATTGCTACCTTTACATCGTTTCCAATGCTACTTAACTTGTTACCCCTGCTGCGTTCTACTCAACTGCTTACTTGGCTTCCACTGATTAACATTGGTTTGTGACAGTTGGTGTATTTTATTCAAGCAGGTTGTACTAAAGTTTATGGGTTGTCATGGCTTTTCACTTCATGTTGTCTATTGCATGGGTTGAAAGATGATTATTGGTTTTATGGCACGAATTACAAACAGTAAGGGGAAGTCATGCAGATTATTTGTATTGTTTGATATTGAGTGTCATATGGCAGGTTATGGTTTTGACTGTGATTACACACACATGGGATTTGGTTCACACACACAAGAGGATTTTGGTTTTTGTTCTTAACAGGTTCATGGCTCATTCTTATTGTCATAGTTGATTACGAAGAAAGGCGTTTATCACCTATTTGAAGATGAAGTGGAATTAATTGAGTTTGTGTTTTATCATACCTTTTAGCAGGAGGTAACTTGTTTGTGCGTTCATGTGACACTGAATTGACAAAACACTTGAAGGAGTTACGTTATTGTGCTAAGTGATTATTGTCAAGAGATTGCGGTCTCCCTATACACCATGATTGGGTATATGTTCGATGTCGTCTCTAGTGCAAGATATAAGACACAGGTTTGGGTTGTTCTACTTCAGCATCAAGTTGGTTATACTTGGTTTTCTTCACAAGTAATCATTACATGGAGCCTACAGATTTGAAGAATCAAGAAAATGGTTAACATATGGGTTTCAGGGGAAGCTTAATGTTAAAATGTTTAACCATTTGCATGCATCATTCGAGGTGAAGGTTTTTACAACTGCTAGTTGTTATTACTACTGCTAATTTTGATTTCTACTGTTTCAAATTCATTTAAAGATGCGGAAAACTTAATGGTGGGTAATTTGAGACATTGGAAGGATGGATTGGGCGTATGATATTGATTTATAGTTGTGAAGATCAAGGTTGCTCACTTATGTCCCCTAATTGAAGATGACAAAAAAGGGGAAGAATATTTACATTGAAGATTGCAACTTGAAGATTCTTGGAGATTGCATGTTTAAGGGGAAGTTCGTTTATCTTTCATTCATATTAGCTTCAGGGGAAGTTTATGCTTATGTGGTTTTGTCATTATCAACTAGGGAAAGATTGTTGGGAATTACAATTGAGTTGATAAGACAAAATAGTATGAAAGATGAAGGACTATTTATGACAAGGAGGACAACTTCAAAGAAAAGAATATTCAGAAGATCAATTTACTTGTTAAAGAAGATATTCTGTATATTCACATTTATCTCTTTGTAAACCCTAGCATTCTCTAGTATATAAAGAGATGCAGGGTACTTAGGTTTAATATATAAGTGTCAAACAATGTAAACATCAGACATAGGTGTGTGTGTGTGTCTAGGGCATGAGTTTATGAACGCCTAGACTATTGTGTTAGTCGACTAGTTGGTTAGCCTCAAGGATCATGGATCCCTGTTAGATTGTAACCGTCTTAGAGTTGATCATCTAAGATTGGGGCTGTAGATGTGTTTTGTAGAACACATGATGATGACGAAGAAACCTTTAGCAATAACAATAATGTTTAGTTTATCCGCTGTGCATCTTATTATTGTTCATTGTTATTTGTACTTCATTGATTATCCTAGATAAGGTCTAATAAACCTCGAGCAACGATTCTTAACAATATTTTAGTGTTATGGAAATTATATTAAACATTAACAAAGATATATGGCATGGTAAGTTTATTCATGATACGTTTTGGATTTTAATTGTAGTGAGTTTTTTCTAAATTTGATTTTGTTTCTTCTTCTTGATATTTGGTTGTCATGCTATATCTGGTGTGGGTTGACGCTGATGAATGATAATGAGATGGGCGAGTAGTTGTATAAATATATGGGTTTTTTTCCTTGTATTTTATAGGCTAGCATATCTCTCGAACATGTTTACGAGACTTTGTGATATTCGTGGTTTTAACACCTCTTTTGCAAAAGGGATATTATTGGCTTTTGCGAAAGGGATATTAGCCATTTTAGGGCTCCATAAAGAATTTGTATTTGATAAAATTTGTTTGCAAATGATGGTTATTCAATTCGCAGTGAGTTTTCTGGATACGCCCAAAAGGTGTTTCTCGTGTAACTAATATGATATTTAAGAATAAATTTAGCTCCAATTTTGTTTTCATATAGTTTTTTAAAATTTTGTTTACTTCTTAGAGAGCAAATCCATAGATTTTTTTTGGCTTGTTTTAGTCTTTTAGCCAACTAAACAAGAAAATAGGCAAGACACATTAAATTTGAAGTATGTAGTTGGTTTTTTTATAAGTTTTTGCCTTTAGTTTTGAAATGGGTCAATTTATTTAAAACTTAAGTATCCCGGTCATAATTTATTTTATATTATAAAATCGAGTTACAAACTCTAGAATACAAACAACAAATCTCCGAAGAAAGATTGTGTGTAACTGGGTACGGTGTACCATTGGTGAAGCCATACATCAGTGAGCATATGTGTACTTTTAGTCAAAGAAACCAAGTAATCCCAAGTTGAGTGCAAGAAGTAAAAGGACTGGTATTCATAAATGTTATTGTAATATACATGGATTAAATTTATTTATCAGTTATATTCACACTGTTAACTAAATGAATTATATTCTTAAACATGTCAACTCATGGGTGTTTAGTAGCTAGGGCTTAGGGGTATGGTAAAGAAGAGATGTGTGTTGAGTAGTATAGGATGAATAATAGTGAGAGGAAATATAGTTTGACATATTGGGGTGTACGGACAGTATGGTAGCTAGATATTGTTCCATCATGTGTTTATCTATTCTTTTGAAATTTCTATTTAATTTGAGAGTTGAATGTGTTAACGCTCATATCATTTTTTGTCTGATATAGTAATAGATAGGAATTAAAATACATCTGTATCATTTATTTACTTTTGTACAATGTCAACTCATGGGTCTTTAGTAGCTAGGGCCTAGGGGTATGGTGAAGAAGAGATGTGTGTTGAGTAGTATATGATGAATAATAGTGGGTGGAAATATAGTTTGACATATTGGGGTGTATGAATAGTTCGTCGAAAAAGGAAAAAAGGAAAGGAAACCCTCTTAACTTCAATTATTGATAATATACAAAGACCATGTCGATGTGAAATGACAAATATTCAAATAATGAAAAAATAACTTAAATATATGTAATCAAACAAATAGTCAAATAAGGAAAAAATAACTTAAAAGTGCATAAACAAATAGTCAAATCAGGGTGAATGGGCAGGTCGCTAGGGTTAAATGATGATTATTTTTTATAACCGTTAGTGAGGTATGGGCAGGTCGGTTTAAATTTATGGTACGCGTGTTATCTTTTCCAACCATGCATGTAACAATGCTATGAAGTGTACTAACAAGCTAACAATGCATGGTAACAAGATAGCAATGGCATATAGCTGGTAGTTAATTAATTGCTTTTGGCTCATTACCTTGCAACCATGCATGTAACAATGCATGTAACCATCCCTCACTAACGGTTATAAAAAATCATCATCATTTAACCCTAGCGACCTGCCCATTCACCCTGATTTGACTATTTGTTTATGCACTTTTAAGTTATTTTTTCTAACCATGCATGTAACAATGCTATGAAGTGTACTAACAAGCTAACAATGCATGGTAACAAGATAGCAATGGCATATAGCTGATAGTTAATTAATTGCTTTTGGCTCATTACCTTGCAACCATGCATGTAACAATGCATGTAACCATCCCTCACTAACAGTTATAAAAAATCATCATCATTTAACCCTAGCGACCTGTCCATTCACCCTGATTTGACTATTTGTTCATGCACTTTTAAGTTATTTTTTCCAACCATGCATGTAACAATGCTATGAAGTGTACTAACAAGCTAACAATGCATGGTAACAAGATAGCAATGGCACGTTTAAATTATATCTTAGATCGAAAAGGAATAAATGCTTCAAGTTATTATTTATGTTTCTTACTTTAAGCTTGAATCTTCTTTTTTCAAATAATTTTTCATGGTTTCATCACGTTAACACCGTCTTATATGTTTGTTTAATTTCTCCTAAGAAATTGTTTCTAAGATGCCTCTGCATGATACGAATTATTTGGATATATGTTTGTTTGATACTCTTGGCCTTTTGATGCCATGTCATATTCAAATTATTGATTTTGTTCGACGATGTTCATAAGTTTTGTTGTTGTGTGCAACGCCATTAAGGTAAATAAGGACCATTTTGACCATTATTTTTGTGTGTTACATTGTCCTCAAAATATAGGCATTTGATAATTAACATGGAAACTGCTACAACTGAACTGCATAGTTCTTTTGGTCTTCCACACATTTAATCTAAAATGGCACATTTAGTGTCTCAATATTCAATTGCTAAATTTCTATACAAATTCAAATATAAGCTAATTGTCTCCCTCAAATATGTTGTTTACTAGCTTCCGCGTTAAGTAAGATACCAACACATAATATTATGTAATTATTTAAGCCTTTACCTCAACTTCTTATTTAATTTTGTTGATAGTTTTTCAATTTTCAATTGAATCCATATTTTTAATAGTTAAGCATTCGCAATTTATTTGTAAAAAAAGTGTACTGCCTTTCTTTCCTTTATTTTTTTATGCTATTCTTTATCAGTTTTACTATTTTAATGTGTATGTTCGGTTTCGAGTAGATAACTTATTGTTTTGATCTCGCAGACTCATCTTCTTGATACGGTAAGATATATTATATTTTTTCTTCTTTTTTCTTGCTTGCTTTTGTTATCTCCCGTTCACCTTTTTGATTATTTATACTAACTTTATACTCTTTGTTTAATCCTTAATTTTCACCACAAAAGTGTGAATGAAAGTGAAACTGTCAATGAGGAACATGGTAAAGCTAAACAAATATTAACGCAAGCACGAGTCAAATATTTTTAATCACAAATTTTTTATTTCATCATCAAGTCAAAAAAATTAATAAAGTTATTCAAAGAATTGTACTACTAATGGCCCCTGGAACTTATTAGTTATGTTTTGCAAATACATAGGTTTTCATGATAATGTTGCATGAAGAGAACTAGAGAAGTGGAGACGGGTCGCCATGCTATTTTATTCTTTTTCATTTCTTGATAACTGTTTTTAGGGAGTCTTTGGGTAGCTTAATTAAACTGCACTATCATTTTTTTTTGTTAAGTTTCAAATTCTC
Organism: Chrysanthemum seticuspe; assembly: GCA_019973895.1. NCBI lineage: Eukaryota > Viridiplantae > Streptophyta > Magnoliopsida > Asterales > Asteraceae > Chrysanthemum > Chrysanthemum seticuspe. Next base: position 150,123,487 of record BPTQ01000002.1, on the reverse strand, counting down.
TCATAGACAATTGTGTGAGATTGATGTGTTTGTTTAATATTATATTATATATACCATAAATGCCTTTCTAATAAATTAATAATGCTAAGGTAAATTCCCATTTATAAACGCATAAACTATTCTTTATCTGCTTTAGGATATCATAGAGCTCACATGAAAGTAAAAATGATGAATTGGATACTTAATTATTCAAAGATTAGGAGTTAAAAAGTTTGTATCAAGTAGAACGTCAATGATTATCTAAAAAGTAAGTCATGGTAGATTTCATTAAAGTGTTTCACTATTCTGAATCAAGAAGAATGTATGTGAGTCACAATAATTTTAGAGAAAAGTCTTACAACTGTATAAAATGGTTTTTATTTAAGGGAAATTCTTCCGTGTATATATTTAGTAGAGTTTACGTATACATGGGAGACCATACTCTTGAAATTTTATAGAAAATACTTTTAAGTTATAGGTTTATTAATATGAAAAATTGGGATATGACCTTTACAGATTTCACTGAAAATAGTTTCAATGAGTACTATACTTATTGAAGCTATTTTCACCCAAATGTTTCAAAGACCTCCCATCTTTCTAAGATCCTTGGGTACGGTGCGCCATGGCTCAAGCCATGGGCTTCAGCGCGAGTCTATAGCACGAGATACCACACCGGAGCTCAGCTGGTGGGTTGTGGCGCCGTAGCCACCAACCCGCGTGAAAGGTACTTTTTTTTATTTTCTTTTCCTTTTTCCTTTTTGGTGAGTTTGTTTCTTTTTTGTTCGTGTTTGTGTATTTTTTTTGTTTTGTTTTGGCCGGGTTTTAAATTTTTTACTGGTGATCGAAGATGATGAAACAAAGGCTACGAGGAAGATGGTAGTAAAAAAGAAGAGAGTGTAGTAAGTAGGGACTAGAGAGTTATGAAAGTTTGTTGACCTTTATGGTACTTTACATCTTTATATGTGTTTATTAAATAATAAATTCATTATGTGATTCACATTATATTTTTTAAGGTTTTGTATGTATTAGTATCAACTTTTTAAAGTTTTATAAGTGTTTGGTAATTGTATACATTATAAATTTTATTAGTAGAAAACCTGTTGGACCTGACGGTTGAACCGATAACCCGATAACTTGATCGGGTCAATTAGAAAATCAAGTTTTAAAACATTGTTTTTAAAACATTGTGTTTGTTTCTAATTTGGTTATTTAAGGCTTATGATGATTATCATTTTGTGTTTATAAAATGTATTATACTTGTCATCATTTGCTTTTGTGGGTAGCGAACCATTTTTTGATTTTTTGAGTATTTTTCTTTCAAATTCATCATTTTTAGGGTACTATGTGACATTTTTGCCTTTCGGGGATTTTTTTTTATTAGCTAAGAGGGGCAAAAATGTCCAAAAATTTCACAAAATACCCTAAAAAGGATAAATTTCAAAGAAAAGTACCCACAAAAGCAAAAATTTTTGTTCGCTACACATAAAAGAAAATAATGTCAAATATGATATTTTTTTCAATCATTTGCATTTTATAAAATAATGTATACTATTTCATCACCAAGTTGAAAGTTCCTTTGATCCCTGTTATAGTCTTGAAAAGCGAAATTAGGTCCAACTACAACCTAGGACAATTTGTCAATCTTTCATCTTTTCTTTGTGGCCTTGCCACTCGATCTTGCACTAACTGGGTAAGGTTGTTTGATATGCCTTAGAATCACTTTTAGGTACAAAATAATCAAAATGTAAACACAAGTGTTTTCATAGAACTTGTGATGATTTCGAGTTTAATAAAATATAACTTTTTTACTTGAAGATTAATGTATAACAAAGACGATATATATAGAGAGATTGATAGGATATTAATGCTTAGAGAAACATATATGACGTATATGGAGTTTTGAATGGAGACCATGTTTACAAAAACACATGATGCATTTCAGTCGATGACGCAAAATGAAAGACGGGCGATGCACCAGACATTACAAGTAAAATGTACAAAAAGGAAGGATGAGCTCAATTTTACAAGGGGAATATGTCATATTATGAAAGTTAGTAATGTAACAATTGTTATGAATAGACAAGAGACTGAATGAAGTCTATATTGATTGATTTATTGATAGATCCCCGGAAAAAAAATAGTTTATCAGAAACAAAAACTAAAATACGTTCTTATGAAGCCTTTTGTTTTTTTTTCCGGTTATTTTACTATTTTTGTTTGGTAAAGCACGTATGTCTCATCAGTACCCAACTTTCTATGTTACGTACAATTGTGTATAATAATGTGGGTTTTTTCTAACGCCTAACTTCCTAATACTCAAGTTATTATATATTTTTGTAACATCTCTTTAAAATACCCGTGAATTTCACGGGTCTTTTAGCTAGTATGATGAATAATAGTGGGAGGAAATATAGTTTGACATATTGGGGTGTATGGACAGTATGGTAGCTAGATATTGTTCCATCATGTGTTTATCTTTTCTTTTGAAATTTCTATTTAATTTGAGAGTTGAATGTGTTAACGCTCATATAACTTTTTGTCTGATATAGTAATAGCTGGGAATTAAAATACATATGTATCATTTATCTACTTTTGTACAATGTCAATTCATGGGTCTTTAGTAGCTAGGGCCTAGGGGTATGGTAAAGAAGAGATGTGTGTTGAGTAGTATATGATGAATAGTAGTGAGAGGAAATATAGTTTGACATATTGGGGTGTATGGACAGTATGGTAACTAGATATTGTTCCATCATGTGTTTATCTTTTCTTTGAAATTTCTATTTAATTTGAGAGTTGAATGTGTTAATGCCCATATTGTTTTTTGTCTGATATAGTAATAGCTAGGAATTAAAATACATATGTATCATTTATTTACTTTTGTACAATGTAGCAACAAAAAATGAAATAATGAAAAGAAAATATTGTAATTGTATGTATTTTAAAGGGAACAAATGATGAAATGAAAATAGTGGTTGTGTCATGTGTGTATCAGAATTCTCGTGAATGAGGTGCTAAGGTATATTTTCAGTTTTATCAAGATTTTTTTTACTAATGTTTATCTTTTATTGTTAGAGATGTACTTAAAAGAAATTTAATGGTATCAAGGACATATGAAGTTTTATTGCACAAGGCTTAAAATCACATTTTACTTTTATTGTCGATATAATATTGATGTATATGTCTTACATCACTGAACAAAAATCACATTTTACTTTTATTTTCGATACAATATATATGGATTGTTTTAGTAATAATTTATAGTTTCGTTGAAAAAATATATATACATTAGGGTTTCAAAAAAATTAATATTTAATTATTTTATCGATTGACGTCTAAATTTGTAGTAGTCCCAAATTGAGACCTAAAAAATTATTAGTTTTATCGAGGTTATTAATTTATAGAGGTTTTACTGTATATAATAAAAAATGAGTGAAAAATCGACTTGTCATATTAGTCATTTTCTAGATTACAACAAATAAATTATTGGAACTTTACTATTCAATGAAATTAACTATATATAAATCCCTCGTCATTTCACTTTCCAAAATTAACAAAACCCACGATGGAGGTTGGATTTTCTTTCCCTTCAATACCAAACACCCCCTTAATATTGAAAACGAAGAAACTTACCCGCTTAACCAAACACCCTCCAAAAACCAATCAGAAAGTTAAGAAACACACACATAAACCTAAAATAACACTGAGCCGAAAACAATTTTAGCTCAAATCTTTTAAGGATCAGGTATGTAAACGTGTTCTAACATCGATTTATTATCAATTATTTTGATTCAAATATCGGGTATCAATCTTAAACCTCCATTAATGGTTTCTTGAGTGATATTGCATTTCTATTTATATACTACGTATTATCTATAAGCACACTTACTGATAGATGTTTATGTATGCTCTTTGTGTTCCTAATGTTACGTATTGAAATGGGCTGTTTTGATTTCTGAAACTAAGGATATTGTTTATGAAAACGGGTCTGTTTAGTTTTGGAAATGGGTATTTTTTTTTTTTTTTTTTTTTTTTGTGGAAATGGGTCTGTTTTGGAATGGAAATGGAGCTGTTTGTGTACCGGTATGTAATTTTTCTCACGTAGTATCACCAATGCACCTAATGACAGTCACGAGTGGAAAGGCGGGGATACCCAAGTTAGGCCGTGTACATCTGAGTAAGAGACTCGCCCTTCCAGGATAAGCTGAACAGCTTTTAGTTGGTTATATCTTAGAGCTAGATGTTAGTTGCTTGTGCGGGTATACATGTTTATAAATTTCCCGAAGCCTGCACAGTTATGGGCTGAATTTTCTATGCATCTTAGGTGTTTATGCATGTCTATGACTTGGTATGATTAGAGTCCAGTAGGAAGTAAGATCTATGGGGAAGCAATTTCGATGAATTTTGTGCATTATTATGATAAGATCCTTTTTTAAAGTGGTGTAACCAAAGTTTTAATTTGCTTAGGTTACACATTTTTATTTATTTATTTTTTATCTATTTAGTTTGCTCTTTGATCTATGCTGGTATTGTTCAGATAACATGAATTTTATCATATAATTCACGACTAGATTCTTACGTAAAATTGATGCGTACAATTTCTAAGTTACAAAATAAGAATAGGATGGGACAAGGTACGGACTATTGCGGAACACAGGTAGTTAACCAGATCGTGTAGTAGTATACAAAGTTAAGAAGCAGGAATGTGGAACACTAAGAACATTTATATAATTCGAAATCTAGCTAGGAAAGACGATAAAACAAAGAGGGTGGTTAACTATTGAAATGAAAGGTCCTTTCTTAGATATCATGATTACTTAAGCCAATTATCTGTTTTCTGTGTTTTTTTCTGAATAAATAACTGCTAGCTTTAAAGAAAATAACCTATGCGGCCTTGTGAATAAATAATTTCAATCTTGTGAACGTCATCTGACTCAGATTATGCATTCCTTCCTTCTGATTTATGTTTCGAGATGTTGTGAAATTGTTTATTTTTTTCTTTTTATTGAAATGGATTAGCCTACAGATATGAAGGTGAGATCGTCAGTGAAGAAAATGTGTGAATTCTGCAGAACAGTGAAGCGTCGTGGGAGAGTATTTGTTTTGTGCACTGCTAATCCCAAGCATAAACAGCGACAAGGTCTCTCAACAATTTCTTACAAAGAGGGTTCATTCACATCCAGGTATTCTTTCTGTTTTTATTGTTCTTAGTTCCATATTATGGTTTTTGGATTTTTGTTTAGTTTTTTTCTAATGGTTCAACAGACCCCAGAGGGAACTGTAGATGGACATAAATTTTCACTTATGAAGCTATTTGTTTATGTTTAATAGCATATTTAAGTAGTAACATAGAACATTTCTTTTGCGGCTTAGAGTACAGTGGCTGGGAAAAAAGGATCTAAGACACCCTCAAAACTCAAAAGAACTATGTATAGCATTTATACCTTTTTTTTTTTTTTTTTTTTTTTTTTTTTTTTTTTTATAATTTTATTTTTATTGTAGTACTTGTTAACCCATACATCGCTCTGACGGGAGTGGGTATTGTTGTTTTTTGATTGTACTTGTTGGTTAAGCTTGTTGCTTAAGTGTCGGATATGGTTTGTTCTACTCGACTAAGCTTGGAGCCTAAAAGAGAATCAATTAGTTAGATTAACGTAAAACTATCTAACCATCCGTAGCAATGAGCCACTGATTATCTTATTTTGATTCTTCGAGTAAAAAAAATCCAATTGAAAGTTCTAATGGAATTTTGACCAGCAGCCTCTTATTCTTCTTGCTGACTATGCTTGTAGTCTTGGGACTCATATACCACTGATTGTATGACTTTCTGTCGATAAGTTTATTAATTCAAGCGGATGCCTTTGGATGTTTGGAGTTGGTTGTGATGTAATTTTAGAAGTTGCCTGTATATTTTATGATTATTGAAATATAACATTCTTATCCTACAACTTTTCAAGGTTCGCTCAAAACTTAAGATGATACAAAGTTCATTATCTGAGTGTTTGGCACTTGATTTCTTTCTGTTTGACAACCTTGCCCCTTTAGTCCTTTACAGGAGATGTAAATAAATAATGTACAGACTATCCTTCTGGAAAAGCTTAAAACTCAAGCAGATAATCATATGGTTATGAGATTAGAAGCACATCTTACTCCTCTGTGCCAAAATAAATGCAGCATTAGACGAAGCACATAGTTTTATGAAAATGTTTATCTATCTTCTCATGTATGAAATACCCCTTAATAATGCCGAACTGGTGTACAAAATGCTTTTTTAGTAACACTTTGTAGTAGACGAATTCCGAAAATGGAATATTTTCATGGATATTCAAAAAAGAAGCAATTAGACAAATTGAATGTTATGTTTTGATCATAGATGCATCTCTTATGCACCAAATTCTAATGCATGTATATTGCAGTCAGCATTAGTGGTGGAACATTGGTTGGGTTGGAGGGTCAAAAGGCTTCAGTTGACCTGAATAACTTTGTTCAGAAACAATTAAGCATAAATAAATAATCGTCATGTCAAATACTACTACTCTAAATATAATATCACAAAAATGCTCTAATTTGTATGTGAAGTGATCTAGTAGGTTTGTATGCATTGGCAATACACCTTTCGCAACTTTCGACCCATCTGACCTGTTATCCTTTTAGCTACTTTTTTGTTATGCGGTAGAGATAGAAGAAACCAAAATGAACCAAATAGGTCTTAAGTATTAGTCTAATTTCATTAGTGTTCCTTTCACACTCCCGGGCTTCCATCATTTACCAGTAAATTGTATAAAAGTTTGTGTCTGTATTCTCAGCTAAGACTCATAATATACTATTGCAGTTGTTATAATCATTTAATTCAATGAGGTGTACTAGATAAAATCATCAGTGTATATTCACATTTTTCCAATTGCATATCGCCATATTTATACAAAAAGATTTGTGTGTCACATGTTTATACTCTGACTTGCAAATTAAATTAAAATTATAATTTTTGTGTAATTTCAATGACTAGCATGCATAGTTGGTGTAAAGAAGGAGGCCATTTTCATGGAAGATTTTCAACATTTAACCACTGGTTATGCTATATCTTAAGTACATGATTCAAATAACTTGATTATACGATTGCTGAAAGTGACATCTTTATTTATAGTGCGGAAGAAGTCCAATACTCCAATCAAATTGCTAACTTAGATATATAGAATTTCATTTTTGATCAAAGCAGTTGTGTTGAAAGTAGACTTGCTCATCTTTTGATATAAAACCTTTTGGTTATTGCTTTTCAGACTATCAGAAATGCAGATGACTAGAAGTAGTTATCAAGCTAAGGATGCTTCTTCGAGCTATGGAACTGGAGTTGGCTTAGCATCCTTATTGGTAGAGAGGAAGGTTCCGGCGTTGTTTGCTGGATGGAGAGTCAGCCTAGCGTCTCTTCTTCAGTCAAGTGCGAAATGATGATAGTCTGAGGTTATTCATGGATAGTATCTTTTGTCTTCAGATGAAAAATTACTCTGTTTTTCTTGTCTAAATAGCCTGTTGACATAACAGTTTTCATCTTTCTTTTAACAGAAAGAATTAAGCTTCTTATTTTGAATAATGCGGTTAAACTTTGTAGGATACACCTTAATACCTTGTTATGCTCTATCTTACTGAGCTGATATATGACTTGTGCAATTCCTTTGTTTTGACCCATTTATGCCCAAATAGGGGGATTATATTTAATTGTTAATGGATTAAACATAAAAAGATTAAGTCAGACGGAAATCACTCAAACAAATCGTTTAATTATAATATCAATCAATATTTTGATTAAATTTATCTAATTTTGTGCTTAGCACAAATGGAAAAGCAAAAATTAAGAATTTATGGTCATTATGACCGGGTGTAATAAGATCGTATTTATCACCGTCAACTCAGCTTTCTAAGTTTGATTTAAGCTTATGTTCAATAGGCAGCTTTTGATTATGGCCAACAATAAAAATGTTTATCACCAAGATTTTTTACACGCACTCCGCTGCGGGGCGTGAGGTTTTACATGAAAAAAGTTTACATTATTCTAAATCTCATTCGAATCAGTTTTAGCTTTGCCTTATAAATGTTTTAAACGTATACAAATAAATTCTAAGTACCATAAGAGTTGTTTTTAAAAACGTAAGCAAAAAACTTGTTATTATCTATACTATCCAAAAAGGAAAAATGGTCAAAGTGAAAAGTGAAAAGTGAAAAGTCAATAAAAGTGAAATGTGGAAAATACTAAAAAGAAAATGTTGAAATAATTAATTATAAACAATTTCAACTATTAATACACATATGTTTCAAAAGGAAACTATTAATACACATCGAAAACCGGTTTGACCCAGGAAGCTTCAAACCCGGCGGGTTGACCCGGTTTAATTTGACCCGTTTTTTCGACCCAATCCGTCGGGTTGACCCGGTTTATATTGATCCGTTTTTTGACCGGAACGGTTCAACCGGTTGAACCTCCTGGGTCGAACCGGGTTTCAGAATATTATGTTTAATCCCCAATTCCTCAAACTTTTATTATTTTTTGTTTATAACTCATAAAATTTTTTTATCACTAAAACTATTTGCCGCTATAAAATGCCGTTGCTATGCACGCGGGTACTCGTCTAGTTTATTAAAACTGACGGACGGTTTTTGTAAAATGAGATAAGTGACGATGAATATTTATGTAATCTTTCACTTAGGGATGTTCTTTGTAAAAGGAAGTAATTGACAAGGACTTTTTCTGTAAGTTTTTCTTACACAAACGATTTCTAGATTTAACTGGAAGTTTGTTTTTGTACCAGCAATTAATGGTAAGGACGATTTTTGCAGATTTTCTTTTCACATAGAGATGTTTTTCGTAAAGGTAATTAATTAACAAGGAACAATTTTTTGCCATTTTTCTATGGGATTTAGCAAAATCTACCAAATTTTGTTCATATAAAATTTTTTTGTTTTGACTTATAAGCTTCTTAAGTTAGCCTTGTGCCTTATTTATGTTGACAGTAATGAGTAGAGAGAAACACACAGTTCACACAGTGAAAATGATTCTCCTTATTACTTCAAAATGAAAGATACAAAGGTTTTATACAGCAGAAAAACAGATGGGAGGAAGGAGAAAAAGAATAACAGAAAAGTTACAAAACAAACCCTACACTATTTCAATGTTCCAATATGAGTCCTTCAACTATTAACCAACCCCTCTTTTACACTCCCCCTCAAGTTGAGAGGTGGAAGGACTGCAAGCTCCCAACTTGGACATTAATTTAGAATGCTGATCTGCTGGAAGAACTTTAGTAAACACATCAGCCAGCTGGTCTTTAGTGGAAACATGAGAAGGTAGGACTTCCCCATTCTTGACTTGATCCCTTACATAATGGCAATCCACTTCTATATGCTTTGTTCTGGCATGGAAGACCGGATTGGCAGCTATATAAATGGCAGCTTGATTATCACATTTCAAATCTATAGGACCAAGATCTTTGAGCCCCAAATCTTTCAACAATGTCACCAGCCAAGTAACTTCACAACATGTTAGGGCCATAGCTCTGTATTCAGCTTCAGCTGATGATCTAGACACCACTTGTTGCTTCTTAGATTTCCATGAAATAGGTGATTGACCCAGCAAAATACAATAGCCAGTGGTGGACCTTCTTGTCATAGGACAACTAGCCCAATCACTGTCACAGTAGGCAGTCAAATGAACAGCTGAATCATTAGCTAATAATATACCTTGACCTGGTGAATTCAACAAATATCTCATCAAATGTTTCACTGCTTGCATATGCACTGATGTAGGATTTTGCATAAACTGGCTCAACAACTGCACAGTATAGCAAATATCAGGTCTTGTTATTGTGAGATATATGAGTTTGCCTATGTATCTTCTGTATACTTCTGGATCAGGTAAAGAAGTTCCCATGTCTGCTTGCAACTTGATATGAGAATCCATAGGCAACTTGTATGGTCTTGCATTAGTCAAACCAGCTTCTTGAAGTAAATCAGTAGTGTACTTCTTTTGAGAGATGAAAATGCCTTGGTCACTTTTGCACACCTCCAGTCCTAAGAAATAATTCATCTGACCCAAATCCTTCATGTGAAAATGAGTACTTAATTGTGTTTTAAGAGCTTGAATCTGAGTGTTGCTAGAACCAGTGATTAGAAGATCATCAACATAAACAAGGACTGCTGTAAAGGATTCAGCATCTGTCTTGATGAACAATGAGTAATCAGCCTTAGATTGAGTATAGCCAAAGGACAACAATGCTGAAGAGAGTTTGGCAAACCACTGTCTAGGTGCTTGTTTGAGGCCATACAAGGACTTCTTGAGTTTGCATACTAAACTTGAATCAGCAGGAACATTTTGCACACTCTCCCCCTTTCCAATATACCCTTGAGGCATTTGCATATACACTTCTTCAAAGAGATCACCATGGAGAAAGGCATTAGACACATCCATTTGACAAATTTCCCAACCTTTCATGGCTGCCACTGCAAGTAAAGCTCTAACAGTCACCATTTTTGCCACTGGAGCAAAAGTTTCTTCATAGTCAACACCTTTTCTTTGCCTATTCCCATTCACTACAAGTCTAGCTTTCTTCTTGTCAAGTGTACCATCAGCTTTGAGTTTGATTTTGTAGATCCAATGACAAGCAATAGCTTTCTTCCCTTTAGGTAGAACAGTCACTTCCCATGTATCATTCTCCTCTAATGCTCTTAGCTCCAAATTCATTGCATTACACCAATCTTCTTCTTTAACTGCTTCTTTGAAGTAAGTAGGTGCTGACTGAGCCACCAAAGCACATAGAAAAGCATGAAATTGAGACTGAAGAGGAGTAACTGACACTTGATTAGCCTTTGGTTGATGAATTGGTGTTACATAATCTTTTAGCCAGCTTGGAGCACTTGACACTCTAGTGGATCTTCTGATTCCTGCATCTTGAACACTAGTGGTTGGAATGAAAGATGGTGCAGTGTGAACAACATCAGCAGATTCATGAACAACATCAGCAGATTCATGAACAACTTCAGGAGAATCATGAACAACTTCAGCAGTAACAAAGGGCTCATGAACAGGTTGTGTTGTGGATACAAAATCTTCATACCACAATGGTGAAGAAATGGGTGCAGGCACAGGTTGAAGAACTTGCAACATACTTGTTTTAGAGTAGGGAAATATATGTTCATAGAAGACAACATCTCTTGACACAAACCTTGTATGATTCAACAAATTCAGAAGTTTGTACCCCTTTTGATGTTGTGGATAACCCAGAAATAAACAAGGTACACCTCTGGAATCAAATTTGTCAGCAACTCTGGAAGGATTACTAGCCATTGCTAAACAACCAAACACCCTTAGATGACTATACTCAGGTTTAGATTGCAACAAAACTTCATAAGGTGTCTTAAATTTTAACACAGCAGTGGGAAATCTGTTAATGAGATATGTTGCAGTGATAACACAGTCACCCCAATAATGTACAGGCAAATGAGCATGCAATCTTAGGGCTCTAGCTATCTCCAATATGTTTCTATGTTTCCTTTCTACCCTCCCATTTTGCTGAGGTCTATCAACACATGAAGTTTGATGCTCTATTCCCAGTGAGTCCATAAAAGGGCCTATATATCCTTTGAGAAATTCTAAGGCATTGTCTGATCTCACCACTTTTATATCTTTTTCAAACTGCTTCTTCACAAAAGTAACAAATGACTTGAAAGTGGCAAAGGCATCTGACTTTCTGACTAGTAAATATGTCCAAACAGCTCTACTACAATCATCAACTATAGTGAGAAAATACTTATGATTCCCTATGGTTGGAACTTTATAGGGTCCCCAAATGTCTATATGAATGAGCTGAAATGGAACTTTGGAATGAGATTTACTAGCAGAATATGGAAGTTTTGTGAATTTTGCCATTGGACAAGTCAAACAAGAATTCTCATTAGAATGAGATACACTTTCAGGAACAGAAGTAATATGTTTGAAAGTAGAATCAGAAATGTGACCAAGTCTATGATGCCACAAACTGTAAGAATTATTGAAAACACTAAAAGCATAGTTTGTTGGAACAGAACAGTTTGAGAAAAATGAAAATAGACTACAATCTTCAAGGGCAGACACAACCATTGAAGAAAGTTGAGAATGAATTTGATCCAGAGGAAGATTGAGTAGATGATAGAGGCCAGCTTGCTTTTTACCCAAGCCCAACACCTTCCTGGTTTTCAAGTCCTGGATAACACAGAATTTCTCATAAAATGTAACAAAGCAATGAGAATATTTTGTTAGTTTAGAGACTGACAAAAGCTTGAATTTGAAGGAAGGAACTATGAGAACATTGTTCAGCTTAAGTCCATTTTGTAAAGCAACATTGCCTACTTTGGAAATGACTGAAGTATGTCCATTTGGCAAATTAATAACCTGTTTACACTTAAGAGCCTCAACATCATTCAAATCAGTGCTATCTGGTGACATATGATCACTTGCCTCTGTATCAATTATCCATCCTTCTATAACCCCATTAACACAAGAAAAACAGTAGAGTGTACCTTCTCCAAAAGGATGTTCCAATGTATTAGTCTCATCAGTCGTCTGATTGAAATGAGGAATACTCTTCATGAGTTGTTCAAACTGCTTTGAAGTAAAGACCACATGACCACCAGTTTCAACCAATGCAGCTGTCTTTTTCACATTCCCTGAACCAGCCTTCTGAGGAGCTTTACCTTTCTGTGACTGCTTATACTTGTAATGCCATGTGGGGTAACCAACTTTCTCCCAACACTTGTCTGGTGGATGCCACTTGTAGCCACATATGTTACACTTCTCTTTGACCTCACCTTTGCTATAGAGAGCTGTAAATTCAACAAATGATTGTCCTGATCCAAATACCCCCCTTTGAGACTCTTCTTGTTGAAGCAAAGCACAAGCAGTCTCAACACTTGGCAAAGGAGAATTTAACAACAACTGACTCCTTTGATGAGAAAATTTGTCATCCAAACCATTCAAGAACTGAAACAATCTTTGCTCTTCTTTCTGAGTACTCAAAACAGTTAGAAAAACAACAATTTCTGGGGTGATATTGACTATTCTTGGCAATTCATTCATTGAATCCAATTCTTCCCAAACACACTTCATACTTGTATAGTACTCACTCACAGATCTTCCTGATTGCATGGTCTCATAATTCTCTCTGTTCAACTTGTACTTATGTGACCCATTGCTGAGAGCAAATCTTTTCTCAAGTTGAATCCAAATTGCATAAGCAGTGCCAATGAACATAATGGATTTTGCAATGGATTCAGACACTGAGTTCATTAACCAACTAATCACCAGATTATTACATGTATCCCACTGTTCTTGTAAATTCACATCATCTTGTGATCTTGGAACTGTTCCTCTGATGAAACCTAACTTTCTTTTGGTAGAAAGAGCAATTTCAACTGATCGTCTCCAAGAACGATAGTTTTGTGCTCCTAACAATTTCTCATTCACCACAAGAGTACCAGGGCCATCAGAAGGATGCAAATACAGTGGATTTTGAAACAAAAGAGATTGACTGTTTTGGCTAGTAGCATCAGTTGAAGAAGATGATGCTGCCATTGTTAACACGTTGCGGAAGCTTCAACAATCTTGAAAGAACCGTTACAACAACCAAATGACTCAACAAACTCAGCCTTGAACAATACACCAGAACTCAATCTTGAAAGAACGTAGATGAAAGAATGATAGAAATGATGAAAGAATTGTGAATAGAATGATAGGAATGATGGAGAAATGATGATCGGAAAAAGTTAGTTACGGTGGTTTATGGTGATCGGAAAAGTTAGTTATGGTGGTTACGGTTGAGTCGGTTGTAACTGATCAAGAACTCATTACTGAGCTCTGATACCATGTTGACAGTAATGAGTAGAGAGAAACACACAGTTCACACAGTGAAAATGATTCTCCTTATTACTTCAAAATGAAAGATACAAAGGTTTTATACAGCAGAAAAACAGATGGGAGGAAGGAGAAAAAGAATAACAGAAAAGTTACAAAACAAACCCTACACTATTTCAATGTTCCAATATGAGTCTTTCAACTATTAACCAACCCCTCTTTTACAATTTAACGCCATAAGCTCTCGGAAAGCTAATAAAGTAAAAAAAAAAAAAAAAAAAGCTATCTAATGATTTTTTTTCTCTTTCTAAATTACATAATTTCATAGACATAGACCAACTAATAGGCTGAATACAACATTGATACCCAATAGATATTGTAATTCATGTCACATAAACCTAAAAACGTCTATAAACATAGCGTCATAAATTTTTCCAACCAAAAAAGGTAAAATAAAAAACTAATTGTATCAATCCAGTCATTTATATTTTCATAAACAATGAAATAAACAATTCTATCTATCTTTTTCTAGAATTAAACACTTTACAAATCGTTAGCACGACAACCATTTAATTATCTTTCAATACATATTTCATATTATATACTTTTGAACTTTTTTTTAATTAATTGCAGGTTTATAGTTTTTAAGTTCCCATGTCTAAAATCAAAGTGATATATGAATGTGCAAACTTTTATATATTATAATGTGAAATTTTATTTTCTACCGAAAATGAAAAAGGTAGTCCAATTAGACTCAGTGAGTATATGAGTTGGTTTCTCTATTGAAATATAAAAAGACTTTTGTCGTAATGACATAATTTGTTTCATTTAACAATTAGTCGTTTGTTAGTGCATCATAAACATGCGTGTTATAGCCGACACCAAACCCTCATGGTGTTACACCATCATATCATAGCTCATGCCGAAAGTTTGACATCTTTGCTATGGCGCTGGAAATTTTATACTTATTCAAAGAAATTTTTGATTAAAAATGTGTTTTATGTGTTATTGTATGACCTGGTTAATATCCCCGTCTACACACATGAGTTTCATATAAATCTTACTTAATGTGTTTTCATCAAAGTCACAATATATCTAAATTTTAATTATTTGTGCATCCAAATTGTATATTATATAATCTTAATTACAATTTGTTAAGAAAATAAATTTCTATTTTGACATAATAAAGTCTGTCCAGGTGCATATACGGAGTTATTAAATAAGATTTTTCTGTAAAATTATGTACAATCATTTACACATAACGCGCGAGTTTTTACATAAATTTTAATTATTTATTAATATCGATTAATATTTTGTATTAATTTTTGTTCGACGATAGATTTGACTTTTTTTAACTGACATAATGCTGAGGCTGACATTGTTTGAATTTAACTATTGATATTATGTATTCGACATTACGCGCATAATAACCCTAAATAAAGATTTCTTGTATATCTTTATTTAAAATTTAAAGAGTAATTATATGTGTCGTTACTATATGTACAATATTGTGTGTATGATTTCATCTCACGGGTAACCCGTGGGCAAGGGCAGAGCTAGAAATTTGGTCAAAAGGGCACACTTTGATAAATTCTGAAAACTATACTATAAATTGGTATTTAAAGGGGGAAAATTACGAAAAAAAAACCAAATATTTTCAATAATTTATACTACAATTTTTTTTGTTAGGGGAGCAGTTGCCCCTTGTGCCCCTTTGTATCTCCCCCATGCCCGTAGGGTTGTGCCTTCATTGTGATATATACATTCATGTTAATAATAAATTTGCTAGTATAATATTTTTTAACCCGTGTACGTGCGAATTAAACTTATAAAGAAGAATAGCATTAGTCGTTATTGAACGTAGATAGTTAAAAAAATATCCATACATTCTTACTTTAATCTCATTAAGAGGAATACATGATTTGTACATATATGTACAAGAGGAAAATACATATGCGAACGACTCATGTTTTTTTCTCTTTATGAGATTAAGTAAGGAGATATGCAAAAGTATTTTCTATTTACTAATGACGTTTAAGAATGACTCATGTTATCCCTCTTTACAAGTTTAACCCACTCGTACACTGATTTAAACAATTAAATATGACTAAATTATTATTAACATGCATATAAATATCAAAATGAGAGTATAGTCCCACGGGTTACTATGGTGATAGTAAATACACGAGATTGTACATATAACAACGACGCATGTAATTCCTTTTTAAATTTTACATAAGGATATTCCAAAAAGCATTTTTCTCGAGGGTTATTATGTGTATTGAACAGACGTGATGTCTAGAACATGATAACGATAGTTAAATTTAAACAATATCGACATCAACAACATGTCAGTTAAACAAATCCAAATACTCCATCCAACAAAAATATATACAACATATAAATCAAAATCTTATTTAACATCCTGTGTATGCACAATGTAAAAACTTCCGCGTGCATGAGTATTATAACTATATGAGTACAAAGGTTTTACAAATTTTTATGGATAAATTCTATTTCGTATATGTACGGGGTTAAACTAGTTAAACCGAAAACTAAAAACTCGCAGAGCTGATTAAAAGAGTGTTTGGCTAAGCATATAAATTGAGCTTATAAACAACTGATGGTCATAAGCTTATAAGCCTATGTTGAGTGTTTGGATAAGCTTATTTTAATAAATTGATAAACCTAAGGGCGCGTTTGGTACAGGTATATGGGAATGAGGTTATGGGTTTTATACCGATTAAATGTGTTTGTTTAGTGGGCCCATAAATGAAATGGGTATATCATAACCATAGACTTATTACCCACTAATTTGGTGTCTATGAAATTTATTCTGTGGGCCCTCTCTAGTCCACTACAAAATTCAAATATGTACACTTTTCATATCATATTTTATCATCCAAACATAAACAATCGTAATGATACATTTTTTCATATCCATTGTCATTTTACCTCATACCAAATCCGATACCCATTGTGATTCCTAGCAACAAACCAAACGGCCCCTAAATATTTAGTTTAATTTATGATGGTTAATCATCAAATATGAACCTTAGATCAACTAGTAATTTATAATGAAACATGTTAGCTCAACTTTTCTTAAAAAAACTATAATTTTGTGGTTTGTCAAACCTCCTTATATAAGCTTATAAGAACATTCATATAAGCTTGATCAAATAATTATTTTAAACTTATTTGAGTCATATAAACTAACTAAATGAATATTCGCACAAAGCAACGAGCGCTTTTTTTTTTTCTTTTTTTTTCTTCAAAATGCTAAGCATGTATTTTTCAAAATTAATATAGTAAATGTGTTTTCATTAAAAGTTGTCAAATTTAAAACTGATCAAGTTTAAGGTGTATGACGAAATACTTAACGGTAATTTAGAGATTCTAGATTAATTTAAGTTTTTCAAGTTTTAAAATTTCAAAATTTTAGAAATGGGTATTCGCTGATAATTTAGTTAATATTACAAACAAATCTCCAATTCCCCCGCCCCCCTCCCCCGCTCAAAAAAAGAAAAAATTTGGGCCCCCAAAAATAAATGTTCAAGTTTCGCCACTGTCTGTGATAACATCTTCGAAGCACACCTCCGAATGGTGTTTAACTTCGATTGGCAAATTCCCCTTCGGTAGTTATTGTTATGGATGACTTTACGTCAAAAGAGATTTTATGAGGTCTAAGAAGTCTTTCGGAGTGTAGTTATGAGGTCTAAGAAGTCTTTCGGAGTGTAGTTTCCGAGATGGGTACGTCAAAAGAGATTTTATAATTAAATTACATTTTCCTTAGAACGGAGATAAATTTTTAATTTTTCTTCCAAAAACTAGCTGCGCACCATTTATTTTTATAAACACAAAATTAAGTAAGCTTCTCCAATATACAATCTCCAAATATTAGTATTCCATATACATACTTAGCTGTTGCCAATTAACTTATTCAATATTTTCAGTTCGATTAATGACTCACCTTTCTAGTTTAAAACTTTATCATTAACCTTTTTAATATAAAAGTTAACCAAAATAGGCTCCAAGAATCTTACTTATGCGAGTATATGAAGAAAGGAATGAGTAATGAGAAGAACCACCTTCACGTCACCATATATTGTCGTACATACACGTTTATAACCCTTGGTATTTGAGCTCACAAAATGACTGTATTCTTGTTTTTGTAAGAGATAAAACACTAATAATATTAAAACGATGAGGAAGCACAATGTTGGCGGCCTCATCGTTCTGTTATTGATTGTTTTAATCCATGTTATGTACTCAAAAAATTTGGCAGTGGCATCAAGGATCAACCTCCCTCGGCATCTCAAAGAGAAGGTAAATATGTCATTCTCCGTTTTTGTGTTTTCTTACTCTCAATATCAAACCTAAACAACCAACATATTTGTTTCATTTTCATGTTGCAGAGAAATTGCACATATGATATTACAATAGAAACGACTTGTACAAAGGGTGCTGACACTTCCGACCAAGTGAGCATAAGGTTTGGGGACTCATATTCAAATGACATCCTAGTGCATCGGCTCAACTCAGAGCGTCTAAAAAGGCTTGATCCACTCGAGCCGCAAGATCTTGACGATGTACCAATAAAGCCGTTTCAAGCATGTACCGTAGACCAATTTGAGCACACAAGCAAGTGTGTAGATTTACCTGTGTGTTACCTATACTTAAAATTAACAGGAAATGACGATTGGCGTCCCGGTTTTGCACAAATCCGACTATTAGGGCGCCCACATCTCAGTTCCGATTACTTTTATTTTCGTCGATATCTGCCAAGAAATGTATGGCATGGTTTTAATGCTTGTGACACAAAGGTTACCCCTTTTGGGTTGAAATACAAGCGTAAAGTATTTGGCTAGTAGTTAAGTAATTCAAGTTCTTGCTCTAGGATGTGTACATTTATTAAGTAGACTTCTTTATGATCTAACTATTTAATGGATTTCAAGTTTCAATTTCATAGTAATGCATATGTTTCGATAAATAATATACGAGTTGCCATAGTTGCTATACATGTAATTGAGCTTGAACGTTTTTGGTTGTGAAAACAACAATGCCCGTGCCATGCGAATATACACTTTACATGTATAAGATACTTAAGACAAACACATATACATAATACACGTTCACTGGTTATGCATAATACACCGACGGTAGGGGATCTGATAAAAAGATCTTTTTAAAAAGTCTAGAAAGCCACTTTTAAAGTGACATGTGTCCATTACCTCAAATTATAAAATAAATCTCGTTAGGGGTAAATTAGTCTTTTTTTATGTTTTTTACATTTTACCATCAAAATTCAAATGTATATAACTTTTAAACGACAAATTTTTAGAAAAATCTGATTTCACCAAAATTTCTAAAATTTAATCCTCTTTAATTTGGTATAAATCTTGTTAAATATTTCAAAACTTTTTTTTACATATTCAATTGGTCATGATTTTTTTTATTTTTTGGGCATTTTGGCCCCTATTTTTTACCCTCGAAAATGTCGAATCGTGAAAAACGTAAAACTCGAAAGTTATAGATTTCCGTTCACTCTTTACACATGTTTTTGAATCACTCAAATCCGATATGAAATGATTGAGATATCATACGTTAAAGATGGCGTTTTAGTCATATTTGTTGCACACAAGGTGTTTGATGAAATGTCTAGTTATATTTTTTTTTGTTAAAATTGCATTAAATGCTCTAATTTTTGTTCCACAACGCATCATTAATCATTTTATTAATGTAAGATTCAAAAAGTGATGTTTTTTAATCATTATTTTTAAAAAAAAAAAATTGTACGTTTTGTTCATCAGTTAGTATTGTTCATCAGTTAGTGTTTTTCATCAGTTTGTCACCGATGAACAACACTAACTGATGAACAATAATAACTGATGAACAATATTGTTCATCAGTTAGTTTTGTTCATCAGTTAATATTGTTCATCAATTAGTATTGTTCATCAGTTAGTGTTGTTTATCAGTTTGTCACCGATGAACAACACTAACTGATGAACAATAATAACTGATGAACAATATTGTTCATCAACTAATGTTGTTCATCAGTTATGGTCACATTATTCATCAGTTTATCACTGATGAACAATACAAACTGATGAGCAATACAAGCTGATGTGTAGTATTGTTCATCGGTTAGTGTTGTTCATCAGTTAATCTTGTTCATCGAAATGTTCATCACTTGGTTATTGTTCATCAGTTAAAAAAAAACTAAAAATAACAAAAGATGTATTGTGGTACACCAATTAGTGCATTTAAATGTACTTTTATAAGAAAAATCTATTTTAGGCATTTTATCAAACACTTTGTGTGCATTAAATATGACTAAAAAGTCATCTTTAATGTGCGATATCTCACTCATATCGTATCGGATTTGAGTGATTCAAAATCCTGAGTAAAGAATGGCCAAAAAGCTACAACTTTCATGTTGTAAGTTTTGCATACTTCGGTCTCTAAATTAGACAAAATTAGAACCGAAAATGCCAAAAATTTCAAGAAAATCAACACACACTTAAAAAGTTAGAAAAAAAAGTATGATTCATATATCAAAATGCATACCAAATTAAAGAGAATTAAATTGTAAAAATTATGGTGAAATCGGTTTTTTGTAAAAGTTTGTCGTTTGAAAGTTATTTACGTTTGAAATTTAGGGTGAAATTAAAAAAACGGGTCAAATGACTAATATACCCTCTAACCGAAAATATTAAAGAAAAAAAGAAAAAAGAGGGTGGAGGACACGTGTCACTACCTTATTGGCTTTCTAGACTTTTTATTTTGTTTCTCTTTTTAAATGATCGCACCTCATACACCGACACATACACATCATACATGAATGTAATTTTTGTATACCTTGATTACTGATTAATAATATTGATTGATAATAGTGTTTATATGACTATATGAGATCCGATATTTATAGTAATGACTAACTTAACATTTTTATTTGTGCTTAAATCAATACAAATACAAATACTATTCCAACATAAAAATTAATACCAACCAATTACAAATAAATCCACCTAACAGCATCTCGCAGTTGAAATGGGAGGAGAACGAACGCTCAAAGTCTCAAAACTCAGCAAACAAAAGCACCGTAGGAGCCGAGGAGGTCGTACTCATAGAAGAACTTGTAGATTCACTAATGATGTGCTTTAGAACATAAATTTTTTTACATTATTCTTGAAAAAGTAACACCAGGTGGCATAATTAGCTTTGTCCACATCAAGTTTAAGAGGAATGAGGTAAAAACAAAGAGTTTATCGGTAGGGGATATCGTTCGTCATCATGAACGATATTCGACTAAAGTTTTCGAAGTTTAGGGTAAAAGTAGTTGACTTTAGTCAACTAAAGTTGCAAAAAAATGTGGAGACTGATCGAACGTTAACCGACTTTGGATGAAGACTGGTTGAGCTTTAGTTGAGTTTAAGTGTATAGAAAATATGGAGAACGAATCTTCAATCAAAATCGAAAATCAAAACAAACCATTTCTTCTGTTGGATCAGTCCCAGATAGATCTTAAGAGCCTTTATGAACGTATAGTAAACCTGTGTAATCACAAGCAAACTATGGAGAACCTTTACTAGACTTATGTTTACACGGAATATAAACACAAGAATTAAGAAGACAATGAACACAAAAGACTTGATCCTCTATGGATCTATATTGAATTACT
Organism: Chrysanthemum seticuspe; assembly: GCA_019973895.1. Classification (NCBI taxonomy): domain Eukaryota; kingdom Viridiplantae; phylum Streptophyta; class Magnoliopsida; order Asterales; family Asteraceae; genus Chrysanthemum; species Chrysanthemum seticuspe. The sequence continues at coordinate 150,101,955 of BPTQ01000002.1, read as the reverse complement.
AACAATGTTATTGACAAGCGTACATAAACCCTAGCCGCAAGTTTCTTTTATACTACAAGAAGCCCTAATTCTGCAGCTTACTAAACACGTAAAAGATATGCATTATCTATTCCTAATTTAACTCATGCATATCCTAACTAAATACTAATAATACGGAAACTACATATCCACAGAAACAATATTAACTATCAGTAGCAACTGCACTATCCGCAGTAAAAATAGAGTGATAAAAAAAAAAAAAAAAAAAAAAAAAAAAAAACATACGGGCTACCATCCTACATCTATCTTTTAATTTATGTTTGTTTATTTCAGTTATCTAGAGTTTAGAGTGTCGAGTCTTGGCTTAGCAACGCCATTCTTCATATGCAGTTAACATAAAGATTTTTGACTTACCACCACTATATAGCCTATCCCACCAAACCCTTATTTCCCTACCGTAAGCCTAACGTTACAACCCTTTAAAGACCTCTTTGATAGTCTTTCCTAGGTGCTTACGCCAAAGCGATGGAGGTTTGATCTATTCTCAAGCCTATGGTAATCTATGTACTAGGACCGGTTAATGAGTGTTTATCTTCCATTTCCTATATTGTTATATTTCATTTATACACCTGAGAGAGATGTGAGTATCCAAACACCCCATGTGAGGTGCTAGTATGTAATTTCCGTGCTTGTTATGACTTTTGCGGGGCTTATATGTGTTGTGGACCGTTTTGAATTAATGCTGAATGACCCCTAACTTATAAATTAATTGGCTAAAAGCACATTTGCTTGAGGACAAGCAAATAACAAGTGTAGGGATATTTGATAAGGTTTTAAAAGGTACCATTTTGAGGGGTCGTTTAAGTCCTTATTTGATCACTTTTGTATCCGTTATTGCTTAATATCGTTCCTTTTCACTTTTTAGGTCTCGTGAAGGCAAAATGCTGGAATGACACTTATTTGGACAGAAAGGCGCGAATATATGAAGAAAATGGCCAAAGTCGAAATCAGACACTCACAGTCGCTGAATGTAGAAGGCGACGGCGTCAGGTTCTATTTGCGACGCCGTCGGAGAATTATTGTGACGGGTCAGAACGCAAAACTCGTGTTTTCAAGAGACGGCGTCTAGTTGTGAAAGAGTAGGCCGTCGCTACTCAGACGGCCTAGATGCGATCCAGACGACGTCAGAAGCTGAAGAGGACGGCGTCACGGACATAAGGTGACGCCGTCGCAAGGTTAACGTGGCCAAGACGAAACCCTAATGGCGGCGACACGACGGCGTCACTAAACATAAGGTGACGCCGTCGCAATTGTAATCTTATATATAGAATCCGAATTTTTCAGTCTTTGTGTGGAGAGTCTTTGGAGTAAAAACCTAAAACCGAACCTAAGGTGTCTTGTACAGTATTTTAGGGTTTTTAACCCTATCTTACACCAAGATAAGTCTTTGCTTCATTAATTCAATTATGTCTTTGATTATTTGTGTGTATGCTTGCATGTTCTCCATGTCCGGCTAATTTATTTGTGTGTTTGCTTAGGAAGTATGAAACTTAATTATTGAATATTGATTGGTTGTTTCTTATCTTAGTTGATTAATGATCTAGTAATGCGATAGGTCATTCGTTGTGTACTTAATGCTTGATTCATCTTTGTGAACCTTAGAGTATGATTACCTGAGTGATTGTAGGCTAAAACATCCGAAGAGTGCCTTAGAGTAGGAGTCTATAATCTCTACGTGGATTTGTAGACAAGACCCTTTGGTAATTTCAAAGAGTTAGGGAGAAACGCATACCCTACAACTTTAGAAACACAACGCAACTAGGAATAAGACGTGACACTCAACCATCAATAGGAGATAATTAAGGAGTAATACAAACTAAGTAAACACATCTTTAAACTATCATACGAGCACACATTAATTAGACATAGACTCCCACAACCTTAGTTTAGATAATTAGATAATAGTAGAGTAATCGGTAGAAATACCAACCCCCCCAAATCCAATACCCGAGATTCGTACTTTTCCATTTTCATAAAATATAAAAAGATAAAAAATAATCTTCCTCAACCTTAACCTTAGCGTAGTAACTCCCTACTAGCATTCCTATTCCCCTAGAGAACGATATCAATACCCGTGGCTTACCCTAATTACTATACTACAACGATTAGGTTCACTGCCTAGGGTGTTATAAAACTTGCTCGAAGAAAAGGAAGTTTCCTTGACCCCGAACGACGCGTGTAGCGTTATCAACTATCAGTAGCAACTGCACTATCCGCAGTAACCATACTATCAGCAGAAACACTAAAACTATCAGTAGAAACCTTTATCAGCAGGAACCTACTATTACAATAATTCCTAACAATCCTCCCCTAAACTTTAATTTGACCATGTTAACTTCAAGTTTCCAGATAGATCTTGAATGTGCAATAGGATTGAGGACCACAACAACTGAAGCACAAGAATGAACCAACAGCAACTCCTAGTACCACCAGTATCAGCATGAAGGCACAAAGATCCATCAGCAGCTCCTATGCAGCAACATCAAAATCCAACAGCAACAGTAACCTGCGTAGATTTGATGAGCCTTTACCAAGTAGCTACTCACTCTTGGGCTAGCTGGTTCTTGAGTGGAATCATGACATCACCATGGTGAACCAATAACCAGTCCAACACTTAGAACGTGAATCAATGGTGTGTTGGAAAACCCTAATGATTTTTGGCAAACCATCACAGCCATCAAAGGATTTGATTTGTCTTTACCTGAAGCCGTTAACTCAGGACTAGTCATGGTATTCCACTGCCTTTACCACAAGCCATGAACTTGTGGGCTAGACAACTCTTCATCTATAAGGACATGGTGAGTTGAGCACTATACAACTTATTGGCAAGTTGTCAACCTTCCAACAGATTTGTTGTCTCTTTACCAGAGCCGTTTGCTCATGGAGTAGTCAGTGTTTGGTGTGTGAGACCATGGTACATTGATAACCCTCTGATTTTTAGTAAATCAGCAACTATCAACGGATTTGAGAATACTTACTAGAGCCGTACCCTCATAGCAAGTTAACTCTTTGTCACTTAAGACATGGTGAGTTAAAAACCATATATGAAACATAACTGTACAACATGATCCTCAAAGATGAAAGTTAGCAAACAAACAATAGATACAGAAAAGTGTTTTTTTCTTTTTTTTGAACACACTAAATAAAAGATAAGAAAGAAAAGAATATAGAACAGAAATATATAACAACATACCAAAGTCATGAAGATGCACCAGCAGATGCCTCAATAAGTTTATCCTTAATGCGTTTCACCAACTGCTCAGCATTGATCATATCATTCCCCACTGGAGCAGTAGAAAAGACCAACTTATGTGACATCATTTGCTCCATCAGCTTCACAGAAAGTGGGTAGCTTAAATCGAAAAACATATAAAGATATACCCCAGACCATGTTTGCACCACATGAACATTGGACAAAGGATAGAACGTCCACTGATATACTTTCCAGTCATGTTGACCTTCCCAAATCTTAAAACCTTTACCATCCTGATAAACTGAGTCAAACAAGACTTGAAGATCCCCCAGCAAAAACAAACCAGCACCCGTAGCAGAATGAGTCTCAAAATACTTAGACACCAAACCATAAAGCTTAAACAGATCTTGTCTATCCACAAAAATAAGAATTTCTGTTAGAAAGGTGAAATATCTGACAGATCCATCCTTGCGATAAATAGTATTTGTAGACCCAAGACCCCCAACACCAGTTGAAGTGAGTTCCCATCTATCAAGCATAGAACACACTACCACCTCCTCATCAGAGTCATCCTCCTCAAAATCTTTGATAAAGGAACGTTCTGAAGCCTGAAGATCAAGTGCCCTAGACTTCCTCTTCTTGGCTATACTCTTTTGTCTTCCACCAAGTGTGGAGGAAGGATAGGAGATGTTAGAGGTTGGAGCATCTGAAGTAGGCAGTACTGGAGTAGCATCTTCAGAAGGAACAGGTTCACTAGGGGAAACATGATTATCAGTTTGACCAGCAGCAACAGTAGTATGATCACCATCAGAAGCAACAAATGGTGTTATCTCAGTAGGAACAACCTTAGGTGTAGCAGTAGAGTCATCACCAAGGTTGACAGTAGGAATGCTCTGAGGTTCATTAGCAGGAGCAAAAGGAGTACCTTCAGAAGGATTGGTCTTATTAGCATCAGTAGTTGGAGATGTAGTTGGTGTATCAGCAGGTATGGAATGTTGTGCAGTGTTCTCTTCAGCATGAACACCAACATCTGCACTGGTGAGAAGTATCTCATTAGAAGAATCCTTAGATTTCAACCTCTTAACTTCAGGTCCTTCCAATGAAGGCTGATGTCTCTTCATTCTTGCATATGGATCAAGACCATCCTTTTCCAACCTACTAAGAATCTTATTATATCCATAATCAATTGATCATCAGTGAAGGACTTCACATAAGCCATACTCCATCCATTTGTGTAAACAGCAGAGCTCATATTTTTGACAAACTCCCTCATATGTATTCTTTGTTCAGCTTGAGTAGGAGGTCGATCCCTTTTTGCCTTAGCTTTCCTCTCTGCATATGCTTTCTTTCTCTTATTTGCAAGGGCCATCAAATCAGTAACAAAATTATTAAAGTCAAATGCACCTCCTAATATGGACTGAGCAAGTGATGGATTTGAGGCAACTCCAGTCACAAGTGATGTCCATGTGTCATCACTGAAGTTCAAACCAGTCTCATCCAATTCTTTCATTCTTTCAGGTGTGATCTCAGGAACTGTGTGAGCCAGAAATTCTGCATTAAAGGAAGCTTGAACTTTCTCTGCTACTTCTCTATCACCTTTTGCTATCTCATGAAGCCTAAAGAGTCTTTCCTATTCAGCCTTGACCACAGCAGGATCTACTTCCTCTTCAACTGATGAGTGTGTAAATACTCATCATTTTTGTACAAAATAAACTGCAAAATCATCTGAAAACACTCAGAAACACATCAAAATGATCAAAATATCACAAATCAGTGTTTTATGTGTTTTAAATGCAAAAATATCAAAATCAGATGAAAAACATATCAAATTTGCAAAAATTGCAGTTTCAGTCCCCCAAGTTTATAAAATTGTCAAAAATAGTCCCTGAGCCAAAATTTCAAAAGAAAAGTCACCAAAGGTCTTTTTAAAATCACAAATTGTCATATTTAGTCCTTTGGTGGAAAATCTAAAAGTTTTGAGAAAATTACAGTTTAGTCCCTGAAAATCCAAAATTGTTCAAAACTAATCCTTGGAATTTCACAATTGGCAATAATTGTCCTTGGATTATTAAAGGTTGGCAAAAACAACCCTTTGACTACTTTTCATAAATTACAGAACTGGTCCTTTGGTTTTGAGAAGTTGCAAATATGGTCCTTGTGTTTATTAATCCTAAACAAACCAAACGGATCCTAGTATTTACCCAAGCCCAAAATAAAATCCCTTGGCCCAAACCACTTACCCGGTCCAAATACCCAACCCGACAACCCAAACCCACATTTCAAAAACAAAACATACCCGCCCCCTTTCCCTGCCATTCCCCGACCACAGTGTCTGCTACCCCCCCTCCTCCAGCCACCTACAACCCACTCAACTCCACCATTTGTCTCCCCCCACCTCACCTAACAACTAAATTGCATTAAATGCACCCTTCCATGTCTCTAATATCAGAATCATTTTTTCCCGCCAAAAACACTCAATGGCCAAGATCAAGTTTAAGACATCCAAGGGTTGAGATTTGTGGTGGGATTATCTCAGCAAGGTGAGAGAAAGCCCTTGGAGTATAAAAAGAGCAAGAAAGAAGCAATGAAGAGTAGTAGATAGTTTTATATTTTTTCTTTAATGTCGTTTTCTTTATAATGTTTTAATTTAAGTCTAATGTTGTAATTTTAAGATTAAACTGTATTAAAGCAAATTGTTATAGTGTATTAAGACCACTTTCAAGTATTAATTCCAGTTTGGTTAAAGTTTCATGTTTTAATGTTACTGTTGGAATTTTCATCTTCAAACTCTTTAGTCAAAGTCTATAGCAGCTTAGTTTTGATCTCTAACAAGCTTCTATAAGCTTGTCATAGCTTTTTACAAGCTTTTATTCATGTTTCAAACTGTTTTGGTTCTTGGTCAACAAAAAGTCAATATGGGTGAATTTGGCAGTGGTGATGGATTTTGGTGTTGCAGGCTTGGATTTGGGTTAAAAATGGTTTAGTATAGTGGAATTTTGCTCTGGTTTTGGCCTGCAAAGATCTGGACACATGTGAGTGTCATTCTAAATTTTATCTTTTATTCAAACTTGCATATCAGTCTTGTGTATGTATCTATGCTCATTGAAGGTTTTAACATGTCCAATTAGTTATATTTAAGTCAGTTAGAATAATGTTGAGCATCTGCTATATCTAGATCAGTAGGTAGTTTAGTTAAATGTGCTTAACAGTTCTTAAAATAGTGTTTGGCTCAGCTTTGTACAATCTGTCATGGGTTAGCTCAGTGTTTGGAAATTATTGTTTCAAGTTTGTTTAATCCTATTTGACTCATTTGAGTCAAGTTCTTGTGCCTGCACTTGCTCCAAGGTCAAAATCACTAACCACCTGTGTTATTTAGCTATCTGTTGAAGTTTTTGCACATCCAATTCTTGTTTTGTGTTCCAAATACCTAGATTAAGCTAGCATTAGGCTTATTACATCTATTAAGTCCATTTTCAGTTCACAAATTGGCTTCAAAATCCATTTTAGTCAACTTTCCACTTTTTCTTAAAAAGTCAATAATGCACAAACTCAGTTTTTGGCCCTAATAGGGTGATTTTTCTTGGGCTCAATTCTGAACCAATGCAAATGAAACTTGATGTTTTGAAATCTCAAGCTGGTCTAGTTTCTTGTACTTATTTTAGTTTAATTTTTTGAATTTTTCTTGAGCTTCAAAGAAGCTTATCAAACTGCCACTTAATCCCCTGTGCAGGGGCCTGTTAACTGCACAGGGGTTATGCAGAAATTGCAGAGCCTGCACAGGTTTCATTTTAGCTCACATAGGTCTGATTTTTAGTTTATAAGGTCTCACCCAGGTATGCTTTAAGTTCCAATTTCTGTTTTCAAGTTTCTAGCTTATTCAGTTGCTTATTCATAAGCTCAAACATGCCACCCCTTTGCTGTTTTTAAGCCAAAAACTCAAAACATCAAATCTTTGTAATTGGGAATTCAGATGTTATAGCTAGTTGTTACTTGTTGCTTCTGAGTTCCTTTAGCATATCCAAGCTTCTGTTTCAGTGTGGTGGTCATTAGGTAGTTTTTAGCTTATCCAAGTGCTTATTTATAAGCACTTGGCTCATCAGTTTCAATATCTTCCACATAGCACCTTGTTTTTCCAATTTTCCTAGATTCCTTATATAATTTTAGAGTTTTCCTGAAATTTTCAGATTTTTCCAAGTTGATTTGCTATTTTTCTTCATTTTATTTAGTTTTCAAGCATTTTTAAATAGTATTTAATACAAAAAATTAGAAAAAGGTTCAAAAAAATAATTTTTCAATTTTCCTAAGTTAAGATAAATATAAAAAGAGAAAAAAATATTTTTCTAGATTTTTCTTAGTTAAATTTGTATTTTTAAATATTTTAATTAGTTTTTAATTGTTTAAAATTCCTAGAAAATAGAAAAATAATCAGAAAATTACAAAAATAGTTTTGAAAAGTCTAATTTGGTATTTTAGACTTTTCCATTTCATAATTTTATTTTCCTAGCTTTATTTCCTATTTTCTTGTATTTTAGTTAATTATTAAATAGTTAAAAACAGTTTTTAATTAATAATAATTAGATAATTAGTTATAAAAATAATTTTCTTTTTTCTATAAATCTTCTTTTATCATTAGGATTGTAAAAATGTATTTTTCATATTTTTAGGATTTATATTGTGTAAGTTTCACTTTTTATTTTGTACGTCTACGTAATTTTTATTTAAACGTAAGTTTTTAGTTTTAAGTTTTAAACGTTCATCACTTTAAATATAGTGATAGCGTTTATTTAATAGATTTTATCTTTTTAATTTTCTTTAATTTGCATTTTAGCCCTTGTAGTTTATGTCTTTTTCCGTAGTTATAATAATTCCAAATTCTCTTTTCCGTCCAAATCTCCCGATCACTATACGTGAGGTGATCCATTGCACAGCTCGCTGGGACATAACGACCCGGGGAGACCCTATACTCCTCAGATCTTCATTGCATTTGTGTCTGAACTGTTTTAAGTCTGTTACGGCTGGTCATTCACAAGTGACCAGTTTGTGTGATTAGACTTGACGGTTTAGCGCAGATCAAATTTTTGGTGCCGCTGCCGGGGAGCTGTGCTGATTGTCTTACGTCTAGCAGATTAGTGATTTGGATATTCACTCTTTGTTCATACCATCCATCTGTATATGTTTATATTTTCTTATCCAAAAATACCAAAAATACTCTTCTCATTCCTCTTATTCGTTGATTCTAATTCTCTTACCCTCTTTTGCCGTTTAATTCTATTCTTCGTATCCTCTCAACCATTTGATTCTCTTCTTAATCCTCTACATGTTTAATTCTTATGTCTACAATCGTCAACTTCATCGTCAGAAATGTGTGTGAGCGGTGTGGAGGGCCTAGTTCAAGCGAATTTTGCAATTCGTGCGAATTATCCATCAAAAATTCTTTTCAAAGTTATTTCGACCACCCGCCACAACCTGAAATACATTCTAATCTTGACAAACCAGTTCAAACGTCGGAGCTACCCCAAGCACCCACCGAGGATTACGAGGACACTTTCTTTGAAGATAGAGCCCGTAATCTAATCGAACAAATTCAAACCGATGAAAAAAGGTCGAGAATTAGAATTGATTACGATGAACCCGTTCAAACACCGGTGATTAGCAAGAATGACTTGCCTAATCTTCACGTTTCTCAAGAACCAGAACCGGAGACCATAACGGAAGTGGTGGAAATTGCTAGCTCTCAGAGCACACCACTTGTCCCACCTCCTGATCTTTCTAAATGTTCTTCGAGACTTGATAGTCATTCTGATCACCATGTTGGTTTTGTTGATTCTTTGGATAAACTGATTCCTCTTCATAACTTTCAAATGCAATCGTTTATTCCTTGTGTCGGTTGTGGTGAGCCTCTCTTTGGTTCACCCTGTCGTTGGTGTACTTGTGTACAATGTGGTAATGATATTCATAATGGGAGTTGTTTGTTTTGTGGTTCGAGGAATTCATTTGATTATGATCCTAATCCGAACTCATTTAACGACTCCTCAAACTTTTCCAATTACCCACCACAGCCCGACTTATCTTCATATGATCAACATTACTGTTGTGAATTTTGTGGAGGTCCTCACCAAGGATTTGAGTGTCAATCCGGAAACACGTTTGTCTATGAACAGTTTTCCGATGATGCTCAGAGTTTTGGTTATGACCAAAATCCATATGATTCACCATTCCAGACTCAACAGTTTTACTGTTGTGAGTACTGTGGAGGTCCCCATTTCAGCTCTGATTGTCAAATAGGGAACCCAGTTCCTTGTAGCAATCATGACTCTCACATATTTGAAAATTTCCAACCTCCACAGCACCATACGGCTCCAACTCCACCGGAGCCGTTGTCTCATGAAATCTCCCAAGATCTTGAAACCGTAATGAAAACACTTGAGGATATGATGAGTAACTTTAAGAATCAAGTGAGTGGTGAAAAGACCATGGGAGAATTGCTAGCCGAAGAGCGAGAGGCCCGCCAATCTAAGGAGGAATTATTAGTCCTAGAGCATGCAGCTCTAAGACGTTCCCAATTTCTTAAGGCCGCTCTGTATGATGATGACGAGGAGGGTTTTTATCCTTTTAGAGATAATATTTCTCAACTCCCTCAGTCAGTTGATATCCCAGCAGTCGAGATTTCATCTCAAACAACTGCTATCACACCCGAAGCTCCCACTCACTCTCTAAACATGGGGGACGAGCATCTTGACACTGTTCCTGAAAAGGAATCGGACGAATTCATAAAGTCTAGTGTTGAGAACCTTGTCCCAATCCCGAGAGAGTCACAGGGAACTTTTGATCATATGTGTGATTCTCTTTCCCCTCTTGAGTGTTCAAATGATCATTTTGAAACTTTCTCCGATTTTAGCGAAGATTGTGCTTCCTTTGGAAACATCGAGTACGTTGAGGCATCACTTCCACAATCTGATGCTGATCATCTTCTTGAGGAATTCTCCGGTGAATTCACTCACATCAATCCACTCTTTGATTTCGAAGCCGATCTGGGAGAGACTGAAAGTCTCATTGACAATGATCGTTCACTCACTTCTTACCCTAACAGTCCAATTGAGAATGTTGATCACTTTGTTCCCAAAACATTCAAAGCTACTTTCACCAATCCTCTATTTGAATTCGACTCTGAATTCACTTCAATTTATGAGAATCCACTCTTTGATACTCAGATTGAGGATAGTGATGAGTCTACAATGGAACAAGAGTTCACAATTTCACCTCATGTGAATGATTCTCTTCATGAAGAGTTCTCCGGTGAACTCTCTCATGACATATCTCCTCCGGAACATGATCATTACTATTTTGATCTTGAGGATGATATTAGCTTGGAGGAAGGTGTACTCTATCATATGAGTTTGCTTATTGATGATACTACCTTCACCCTTCCTCCCGATATGTCTGCATTTGAGGATGAAGAATGGATCTTGATTGTTATCAAGACCTTTCTTCCTTTCCTCAAATATCTTGTGATTTCCCTTCTTCTTCACTCGTTCGGGAGTGAGGACACTATCTTTGACCCCGGCATTTTCATTTATCATTTGTGAGCCGGGTCTTTCTATGTATATCTCATCGGTGTGGAACTTTCTCGTGCTTCAAATGTTTGTCCAAACATCTTGATTGAAAGTCCGATGGAGATTGTTTCTTCCACCTTGCTTCCCCATGAACCAATGAATTCGGGGTCGAGTCAAGCTAGCGACTCGGTAATCAAAAACAGTAGCTAAACATGGGTTTTCACCCGTGTGTACCACCCTAGTGTGGGGGAGTTTCCCCACATGTTATGTATATATAAGTTTTCTCTAAAAAAAAAAAAAAAAAAAAAAAAAAAAAAAATCTTTCTTAATAATGGCCGTAGTATTTCCCTTTTACGTTCTCAGTTTCGGCATAACCGCCGGTACTTTGAATATTGAGGGCAATATTCATTTCTAAGTGTGGGGGGGAATTCTCACGAATTTTATCATATAATTATACCAATTCCCCCGTTTTTGGCCAAAATTTTTTTTTGGAGTAAGTGTTTTTACACTTTCTCATTTGGTTATCAGTCCGCCTTGTCTAAAAAACAAAAGGATTGGCTAATCCAGGAGCAAACGGCTCTTGGTAAAGATATATCAAATCCGTTTATATGGCTTGCAATTTGCCCAAAATTGTATGGTATTCAGCTCACCATATCCTAAAAAGTGAAGAGTTGGCTAGCCCGCAAGTTTATGGCTTGTGGTAAAGGCAGTGGAAAATCCATAATTGGTAATCAGCTCACCAAAGATAATATTGATAATTTATCTAAGAGTTGGCTAGTCCAGAAGGGTACGGCTTCTGGTAAAGACAAATCAAATCCGTTGAAAGCTGGTGGTTTGCTCAAAATCACATGGTTATCGGTGTACCATGGTTCTTACTTGAACTGAAACATTTGGCTACTCCAGAAGTAATGGCTTTTGGTAAAGAGATTAAAATCCATTATGTTTTCTCAAATCATTGCTAGGGACTAGCAATATCTCAGTGTGGGGGATTGATGAGTGTGTAAATACTCATCATTTTTGTACAAAATAAACTGCAAAATCATCTGAAAACACTCAGAAACACATCAAAATGATCAAAATATCACAAATCAGTGTTTTATGTGTTTTAAATGCAAAAATATCAAAATCAGATGAAAAACATATCAAATTTGCAAAAATTGCAGTTTCAGTCCCCCAAGTTTATAAAATTGTCAAAAATAGTCCCTGAGCCAAAATTTCAAAAGAAAAGTCACCAAAGGTCTTTTTAAAATCACAAATTGTCATATTTAGTCCTTTGGTGGAAAATCTAAAAGTTTTGAGAAAATTACAGTTTAGTCCCTGAAAATCCAAAATTGTTCAAAACTAATCCTTGGAATTTCACAATTGGCAATAATTGTCCTTGGATTATTAAAGGTTGGCAAAAACAACCCTTTGACTACTTTTCATAAATTACAGAACTGGTCCTTTGGTTTTGAGAAGTTGCAAATATGGTCCTTGTGTTTATTAATCCTAAACAAACCAAACGGATCCTAGTATTTACCCAAGCCCAAAATAAAATCCCTTGGCCCAAACCACTTACCCGGTCCAAATACCCAACCCGACAACCCAAACCCACATTTCAAAAACAAAACATACCCGCCCCCTTTCCCTGCCATTCCCCGACCACAGTGTCTGCTACCCCCCCTCCTCCAGCCACCTACAACCCACTCAACTCCACCATTTGTCTCCCCCCACCTCACCTAACAACTAAATTGCATTAAATGCACCCTTCCATGTCTCTAATATCAGAATCATTTTTTCCCGCCAAAAACACTCAATGGCCAAGATCAAGTTTAAGACATCCAAGGGTTGAGATTTGTGGTGGGATTATCTCAGCAAGGTGAGAGAAAGCCCTTGGAGTATAAAAAGAGCAAGAAAGAAGCAATGAAGAGTAGTAGATAGTTTTATATTTTTTCTTTAATGTCGTTTTCTTTATAATGTTTTAATTTAAGTCTAATGTTGTAATTTTAAGATTAAACTGTATTAAAGCAAATTGTTATAGTGTATTAAGACCACTTTCAAGTATTAATTCCAGTTTGGTTAAAGTTTCATGTTTTAATGTTACTGTTGGAATTTTCATCTTCAAACTCTTTAGTCAAAGTCTATAGCAGCTTAGTTTTGATCTCTAACAAGCTTCTATAAGCTTGTCATAGCTTTTTACAAGCTTTTATTCATGTTTCAAACTGTTTTGGTTCTTGGTCAACAAAAAGTCAATATGGGTGAATTTGGCAGTGGTGATGGATTTTGGTGTTGCAGGCTTGGATTTGGGTTAAAAATGGTTTAGTATAGTGGACTTTTGCTCTGGTTTTGGCCTGCAAAGATCTGGACACATGTGAGTGTCATTCTAAATTTTATCTTTTATTCAAACTTGCATATCAGTCTTGTGTATGTATCTATGCTCATTGAAGGTTTTAACATGTCCAATTAGTTATATTTAAGTCAGTTAGAATAATGTTGAGCATCTGCTATATCTAGATCAGTAGGTAGTTTAGTTAAATGTGCTTAACAGTTCTTAAAATAGTGTTTGGCTCAGCTTTGTACAATCTGTCATGGGTTAGCTCAGTGTTTGGAAATTATTGTTTCAAGTTTGTTTAATCCTATTTGACTCATTTGAGTCAAGTTCTTGTGCCTGCACTTGCTCCAAGGTCAAAATCACTAACCACCTGTGTTATTTAGCTATCTGTTGAAGTTTTTGCACATCCAATTCTTGTTTTGTGTTCCAAATACCTAGATTAAGCTAGCATTAGGCTTATTACATCTATTAAGTCCATTTTCAGTTCACAAATTGGCTTCAAAATCCATTTTAGTCAACTTTCCACTTTTTCTTAAAAAGTCAATAATGCACAAACTCAGTTTTTGGCCCTAATAGGGTGATTTTTCTTGGGCTCAATTCTGAACCAATGCAAATGAAACTTGATGTTTTGAAATCTCAAGCTGGTCTAGTTTCTTGTACTTATTTTAGTTTAATTTTTTGAATTTTTCTTGAGCTTCAAAGAAGCTTATCAAACTGCCACTTAATCCCCTGTGCAGGGGCCTGTTAACTGCACAGGGGTTATGCAGAAATTGCAGAGCCTGCACAGGTTTCATTTTAGCTCACATAGGTCTGATTTTTAGTTTATAAGGTCTCACCCAGGTATGCTTTAAGTTCCAATTTCTGTTTTCAAGTTTCTAGCTTATTCAGTTGCTTATTCATAAGCTCAAACATGCCACCCCTTTGCTGTTTTTAAGCCAAAAACTCAAAACATCAAATCTTTGTAATTGGGAATTCAGATGTTATAGCTAGTTGTTACTTGTTGCTTCTGAGTTCCTTTAGCATATCCAAGCTTCTGTTTCAGTGTGGTGGTCATTAGGTAGTTTTTAGCTTATCCAAGTGCTTATTTATAAGCACTTGGCTCATCAGTTTCAATATCTTCCACATAGCACCTTGTTTTTCCAATTTTCCTAGATTCCTTATATAATTTTAGAGTTTTCCTGAAATTTTCAGATTTTTCCAAGTTGATTTGCTATTTTTCTTCATTTTATTTAGTTTTCAAGCATTTTTAAATAGTATTTAATACAAAAAATTAGAAAAAGGTTCAAAAAAATAATTTTTCAATTTTCCTAAGTTAAGATAAATATAAAAAGAGAAAAAAATATTTTTCTAGATTTTTCTTAGTTAAATTTGTATTTTTAAATATTTTAATTAGTTTTTAATAGTTTAAAATTCCTAGAAAATAGAAAAATAATCAGAAAATTACAAAAATAGTTTTGAAAAGTCTAATTTGGTATTTTAGACTTTTCCATTTCATAATTTTATTTTCCTAGCTTTATTTCCTATTTTCTTGTATTTTAGTTAATTATTAAATAGTTAAAAACAGTTTTTAATTAATAATAATTAGATAATTAGTTATAAAAATAATTTTCTTTTTTCTATAAATCTTCTTTTATCATTAGGATTGTAAAAATGTATTTTTCATATTTTTAGGATTTATATTGTGTAAGTTTCACTTTTTATTTTGTACGTCTACGTAATTTTTATTTAAACGTAAGTTTTTAGTTTTAAGTTTTAAACGTTCATCACTTTAAATATAGTGATAGCGTTTATTTAATAGATTTTATCTTTTTAATTTTCTTTAATTTGCATTTTAGCCCTTGTAGTTTATGTCTTTTTCCGTAGTTATAATAATTCCAAATTCTCTTTTCCGTCCAAATCTCCCGATCACTATACGTGAGGTGATCCATTGCACAGCTCGCTGGGACATAACGACCCGGGGAGACCCTATACTCCTCAGATCTTCATTGCATTTGTGTCTGAACTGTTTTAAGTCTGTTACGGCTGGTCATTCACAAGTGACCAGTTTGTGTGATTAGACTTGACGGTTTAGCGCAGATCAAATTTTTGGCGCCGCTGCCGGGGAGCTGTGCTGATTGTCTTACGTCTAGCAGATTAGTGATTTGGATATTCACTCTTTGTTCATACCATCCATCTGTATATGTTTATATTTTCTTATCCAAAAATACCAAAAATACTCTTCTCATTCCTCTTATTCGTTGATTCTAATTCTCTTACCCTCTTTTGCCGTTTAATTCTATTCTTCGTATCCTCTCAACCATTTGATTCTCTTCTTAATCCTCTATATGTTTAATTCTTATGTCTACAATCGTCAACTTCATCGTCAGAAATGTGTGTGAGCGGTGTGGAGGGCCTAGTTCAAGCGAATTTTGCAATTCGTGCGAATTATCCATCAAAAATTCTTTTCAAAGTTATTTCGACCACCCGCCACAACCTGAAATACATTCTAATCTTGACAAACCAGTTCAAACGTCGGAGCTACCCCAAGCACCCACCGAGGATTACGAGGACACTTTCTTTGAAGATAGAGCCCGTAATCTAATCGAACAAATTCAAACCGATGAAAAAAGGTCGAGAATTAGAATTGATTACGATGAACCCGTTCAAACACCGGTGATTAGCAAGAATGACTTGCCTAATCTTCACGTTTCTCAAGAACCAGAACCGGAGACCATAACGGAAGTGGTGGAAATTGCTAGCTCTCAGAGCACACCACTTGTCCCACCTCCTGATCTTTCTGAATGTTCTTCGAGACTTGATAGTCATTCTGATGACCATGTTGGTTTTGTTGATTCTTTGGATAAACTGATTCCTCTTCATAACTTTCAAATGCAATCGTTTATTCCTTGTGTCGGTTGTGGTGAGCCTCTCTTTGGTTCACCCTGTCGTTGGTGTACTTGTGTACAATGTGGTAATGATATTCATAATGGGAGTTGTTTGTTTTGTGGTTCGAGGAATTCATTTGATTATGATCCTAATCCGAACTCATTTAACGACTCCTCAAACTTTTCCAATTACCCACCACAGCCCGACTTATCTTCATATGATCAACATTACTGTTGTGAATTTTGTGGAGGTCCTCACCAAGGATTTGAGTGTCAATCCGGAAACACGTTTGTCTATGAACAGTTTTCCGATGATGCTCAGAGTTTTGGTTATGACCAAAATCCATATGATTCACCATTCCAGACTCAACAGTTTTACTGTTGTGAGTACTGTGGAGGTCCCCATTTCAGCTCTGATTGTCAAATAGGGAACCCAGTTCCTTGTAGCAATCATGACTCTCACATATTTGAAAATTTCCAACCTCCACAGCACCATACGGCTCCAACTCCACCGGAGCCGTTGTCTCATGAAATCTCCCAAGATCTTGAAACCGCAATGAAAACACTTGAGGATATGATGAGTAACTTTAAGAATCAAGTGAGTGGTGAAAAGACCATGGGAGAATTGCTAGCCGAAGAGCGAGAGGCCCGCCAATCTAAGGAGGAATTATTAGTCCTAGAGCATGCAGCTCTAAGACGTTCCCAATTTCTTAAGGCCGCTCTGTATGATGATGACGAGGAGGGTTTTTATCCTTTTAGAGATAATATTTCTCAACTCCCTCAGTCAGTTGATATCCCAGCAGTCGAGATTTCATCTCAAACAACTGCTATCACACCCGAAGCTCCCACTCACTCTCTAAACATGGGGGACGAGCATCTTGACACTGTTCCTGAAAAGGAATCGGACGAATTCATAAAGTCTAGTGTTGAGAACCTTGTCCCAATCCCGAGAGAGTCACAGGGAACTTTTGATCATATGTGTGATTCTCTTTCCCCTCTTGAGTGTTCAAATGATCATTTTGAAACTTTCTCCGATTTTAGCGAAGATTGTGCTTCCTTTGGAAACATCGAGTACGTTGAGGCATCACTTCCACAATCTGATGCTGATCATCTTCTTGAGGAATTCTCCGGTGAATTCACTCACATCAATCCACTCTTTGATTTCGAAGCCGATCTGGGAGAGACTGAAAGTCTCATTGACAATGATCGTTCACTCACTTCTTACCCTAACAGTCCAATTGAGAATGTTGATCACTTTGTTCCCAAAACATTCAAAGCTACTTTCACCAATCCTCTATTTGAATTCGACTCTGAATTCACTTCAATTTCTGAGAATCCACTCTTTGATACTCAGATTGAGGATAGTGATGAGTCTACAATGGAACAAGAGTTCACAATTTCACCTCATGTGAATGATTCTCTTCATGAAGAGTTCTCCGGTGAACTCTCTCATGACATATCTCCTCCGGAACATGATCATTACTATTTTGATCTTGAGGATGATATTAGCTTGGAGGAAGGTGTACTCTATCATATGAGTTTGCTTATTGATGATACTACCTTCACCCTTCCTCCCGATATGTCTGCATTTGAGGATGAAGAATGGATCTTGATTGTTATCAAGACCTTTCTTCCTTTCCTCAAATATCTTGTGATTTCCCTTCTTCTTCACTCGTTCGGGAGTGAGGACACTATCTTTGACCCCGGCATTTTCATTTATCATTTGTGAGCCGGGTCTTTCTATGTATATCTCATCGGTGTGGAACTTTCTCGTGCTTCAAATGTTTGTCCAAACATCTTGATTGAAAGTCCGATGGAGATTGTTTCTTCCACCTTGCTTCCCCATGAACCAATGAATTCGGGGTCGAGTCAAGCTAGCGACTTGGTAATCAAAAACAGTAGCTAAACATGGGTTTTCACCCGTGTGTACCACCCTAGTGTGGGGGAGTTTCCCCACATGTTATGTATATATAAGTTTTCTCTAAAAAAAAAAAAAAAAAAAAAAAAAAAAAAAAAAAATCTTTCTTAATAATGGCCGTAGTATTTCCCTTTTACGTTCTCAGTTTCGGCATAACCGCCGGTACTTTGAATATTGAGGGCAATATTCATTTCTAAGTGTGGGGGGGAATTCTCACGAATTTTATCATATAATTATACCAATTCCCCCGTTTTTGGCCAAAATTTTTTTTGGAGTAAGTGTTTTTACACTTTCTCATTTGGTTATCAGTCCGCCTTGTCTAAAAAACAAAAGGATTGGCTAATCCAGGAGCAAACGGCTCTTGGTAAAGGTATATCAAATCCGTTTATATGGCTTGAAATTTGCCCAAAATTGTATGGTATTCAGCTCACCATATCCTAAAAAGTGAAGAGTTGGCTAGCCCCCAAGTTTATGGCTTGTGGTAAAGGCAGTGGAAAATCCATAATTGGTAATCAGCTCACCAAAGATAATATTGATAATTTATCTAAGAGTTGGCTAGTCCAGAAGGGTACGGCTTCTGGTAAAGACAAATCAAATCCGTTGAAAGCTGGTGGTTTGCTTAAAATCACATGGTTATCGGTGTACCATGGTTCTTACTTGAACTGAAACATTTGGCTACTCCAGAAGTAATGGCTTTTGGTAAAGAGATTAAAATCCATTATGTTTTCTCAAATCATTGCTAGGGACTAGCAATATCTCAGTGTGGGGGATTGATGAGTAATATACCCTCTAACCGAAAATATTAAAGAAAAAAAGAAAAAAGAGGGTGGAGGACACGTGTCACTACCTTATTGGCTTTCTAGACTTTTTATTTTGTTTCCCTTTTTAAATGATCGCACCTCATACACCGACACATACACATCATACATGAATGTAATTTTTGTATACCTTGATTACTGATTAATAATATTGATTGATAATAGTGTTTATATGACTATATGAGATCCGATATTTATAGTAATGACTAACTTAACATTTTTATTTGTGCTTAAATCAATACAAATACAAATACTATTCCAACATAAAAATTAATACCAACCAATTACAAATAAATCCACCTAACAGCATCTCGCAGTTGAAATGGGAGGAGAACGAACGCTCAAAGTCTCAAAACTCAGCAAACAAAAGCACCGTAGGAGCCGAGGAGGTCGTACTCATAGAAGAACTTGTAGATTCACTAATGATGTGCTTTAGAACATAAATTTTTTTACATTATTCTTGAAAAAGTAACACCAGGTGGCATAATTAGCTTTGTCCACATCAAGTTTAAGAGGAATGAGGTAAAAACAAAGAGTTTATCGGTAGGGGATATCGTTCGTCATCATGAACGATATTCGACTAAAGTTTTCGAAGTTTAGGGTAAAAGTAGTTGACTTTAGTCAACTGAAGTTGCAAAAAAATGTGGAGACTGATCGAACGTTAACCGACTTTGGATGAAGACTGGTTGAGCTTTAGTTGAGTTTAAGTGTATAGAAAATATGGAGAACGAATCTTCAATCAAAATCGAAAATCAAAACAAACCATTTCTTCTGTTGGATCAGTCCCAGATAGATCTTAAGAGCCTTTATGAACGTATAGTAAACCTGTGTAATCACAAGCAAACTATGGAGAACCTTTACTAGACTTATGTTTACACGGAATATAAACACAAGAATTAAGAAGACAATGAACACAAAAGACTTGATCCTCTATGGATCTATATTGAATTACTAACAATGTTATTGACAAGCGTACATAAACCCTAGCCGCAGGTTTCTTTTATACTACAAGAAGCCCTAATTCTGCAGCTTACTAAACACGTAAAAGATATGCATTATCTATTCCTAATTTAACTCATGCATATCCTAACTAAATACTAATAATACGGAAACTACATATCCACAGAAACAATATTAACTATTGATAAGGTTTTAAAAGGTACCATTTTGAGGGGTCGTTTAAGTCCTTATTTGATCACTTTTGTATCCGTTATTGCTTAATATCGTTCCTTTTCACTTTTTAGGTCTCGTGAAGGCAAAATGCTGGAATGACACTTATTTGGACAGAAAGGCGCGAATATATGAAGAAAATGGCCAAAGTCGAAATCAGACACTCACAGTCGCTGAATGTAGAAGGCGACGGCGTCAGGTTCTATTTGCGACGCCGTCGGAGAATTATTGTGACGGGTCAGAACGCAAAACTCGTGTTTTCAAGAGACGGCGTCTAGTTGTGAAAGAGTAGGCCGTCGCTACTCAGACGGCCTAGATGCGATCCAGACGACGTCAGAAGCTGAAGAGGACGGCGTCACAGACATAAGGTGACGCCGTCGCAAGGTTAACGTGGCCAAGACGAAACCCTAATGGCGGCGACACGACGGCGTCACTAAACATAAGGTGACGCCGTCGCAATTGTAATCTTATATATAGAATCCGAATTTTTCAGTCTTTGTGTGGAGAGTCTTTGGAGTAAAAACCTAAAACCGAACCTAAGGTGTCTTGTACAGTATTTTAGGGTTTTTAACCCTATCTTACACCAAGATAAGTCTTTGCTTCATTAATTCAATTATGTCTTTGATTATTTGTGTGTATGCTTGCATGTTCTCCATGTCCGGCTAATTTATTTGTGTGTTTGCTTAGGAAGTATGAAACTTAATTATTGAATATTGATTGGTTGTTTCTTATCTTAGTTGATTAATGATCTAGTAATGCGATAGGTCATTCGTTGTGTACTTAATGCTTGATTCATCTTTGTGAACCTTAGAGTATGATTACCTGAGTGATTGTAGGCTAAAACATCCGAAGAGTGCCTTAGAGTAGGAGTCTATAATCTCTACGTGGATTTGTAGACAAGACCCTTTGGTAATTTCAAAGAGTTAGGGAGAAACGCATACCCTACAACTTTAGAAACACAACGCAACTAGGAATAAGACGTGACACTCAACCATCAATAGGAGATAATTAAGGAGTAATACAAACTAAGTAAACACATCTTTAAACTATCATACGAGCACACATTAATTAGACATAGACTCCCACAACCTTAGTTTAGATAATTAGATAATAGTAGAGTAATCGGTAGAAATACCAACCCCCCCAAATCCAATACCCGAGATTCGTACTTTTCCATTTTCATAAAATATAAAAAGATAAAAAATAATCTTCTTCAACCTTAACCTTAGCGTAGTAACTCCCTACTAGCATTCCTATTCCCCTAGAGAACGATATCAATACCCGTGGCTTACCCTAATTACTACACTACAACGATTAGGTTCACTGCCTAGGGTGTTATAAAACTTGCTCGAAGAAAAGGAAGTTTCCTTGACCCCGAACGACGCGTGTAGCGTTATCAAGTTTTTGGCGCCGCTGCCGGGGAATAGAATAGCTAGTTAGTAGTCCACCTCGTTTAGGTTTCTTTGCTTGATTCCTATCAAGTAAACTTTTTTCTCATTTTTAGATTTCTCTTAGTCTATCCCCCTTCTTCGTAACCTTTGTTAGTAATTCCATCACTTTTCATCATGGAAGGTGATAACCCACTACCATTCATCAACATACCACCAAATGACCCGCCAAGAGCCCGTACTCTTGGTGAATACTCGAGACCAAGCCACTTAGGCTATAGGAACACCATTGAGCTTCCCGACCAAGCCCAAACTACGGCCCTGCGATCCGACACCATCCGGTTGGTGCAAAACGGATGTGCATTCCATGGACTTCGTTCCGAAGATCCAAATCAGCATCTGAGGGATTTCCTCAAAATCGTCGATTCCATCGACCTTGATGCTACTACTCGGGAGACCACGCGCCTGCGTCTCTTCCAATTCTCTCTACGGGACCAAGCTAGTAATTGGCTTGAGCGACTTCCCGCCGGCTCCATCTCAAGTTGGGATGATCTTACTTCTCGCTTCCTTGCTCAATTTTTCCCACCGGGGAGAACCACTAAGCTTAGGAATGACATCTTGATGTTCCAACAACGTCAAGGTGAATCTCTCTACGAAGCATGGACCCGATTCAAGGACTTACTTCATAAAGTCCCTCATCACGGCATTGATCTTTGGCTCCAAGTCCAAATCTTTTATGATCATGTCAACTTTCCCACTAAGCGATCCATTGACCAAGCGGCCGGTGGAAAACTTAGTGATCTCACCGCAGAAGAATCATGGGAAATAATAGAGGACCTTGCCCTCTATGACAACGAAAGTTGGGATGACCCCCGTGAGCTGCCCAAAACCGTCAAGGCAATCTCCTTGCCTCCTCCCGACCGTAGGATGATCGAACTTGAAGATCAGGTTAAATTCCTCATGAGTTCCTACGAAAATCCTAAATCTTCACACCATGTGAACAAAGCTTCCTCTTCATGTGAGCCGTTTTGTGATCCTCATAACACGCGCAATAGCACCCGATCCCCCGAACACGCTTCTGTTGACTACGCATCCTCGCGTGTTAATGGAACAGGAGGAAGATTCCCTACAGCACCCGGACCTAGGAATTTCAATGAAACCCAAGAGGCATGGAAAGGAAAGCCTGATTTCTACTGGGGGCAAACCAAAGAATTCACTTCTAATGATTTCTCATGGCCCCCACCTAACGGTCCTAACCAACAAAACATCGAAGGGATGTTGCAAAACCTAGTTACATCCCAAGAAACCCAAATAGCTAAGCTCTCGGACCGCTTTAATAATCAACAAGCCGAGATGGATAGGAAAATAGACAACCTTTTGAAAGCCATAGCTAATAGTGATAAGAAGGTTAGTGCTATCTCAACTCCCGAGCCTTCAGGCATAGAGATTAAGGATCCAAGCAAGCTAAAGTATGTCCAATTCGTCAATACCATCGCCTTAGTTGAACCTGATGAAACAAATGACGAAGAGGACTATACACTAGTGGATGAGGAAATACCCGAGGAAATAGATGAAGTAGACATTGACTATTTCAACAAATTTCCTACGGACGAAGAACTATCTCGCCACCCTCACTTAGTGCGTGACCTCCGTCACATGTATGTTAGAAAAAGTCCTCGAATTAAGTTTGGGAACCCTTGGAATCTTAACATACCATGTGTCATAGGACACCTTTTTGTGGCAAAAGCTTACATTGATCGCAAGTCCCCAATCAACATCATGACTAGCACCTACTACAATTGGATATTGAAGAAGCCTATTCCAACTAGGCAAGACCCTAATGATCCTAATGTTAGTTGCAATTTTCTCGGTAGAGTTAAGGGATTGCCCGTTTATGTAGGTAGTTTCACGTTTCCTACGGACTTCATAGTTGTGGATGATATTAGCACGGCCATAGACCCTAGCTTGTCCCATGTTATTTTAGGAAAACCTTTCATTGAAAGCACCGGGATGACCTATGACCCCTCATTAGGAGTAGTGCGGTTCAAGAATAAGACCGATGACATAGCTTACCAAATGCCGTTTAAGATTGAGAAATTTTCATCACTCTCTAATGATGAAAAGGAACTTAAACTATCGGTCTATTATAGGAATGATGAGGATAGGGAGAAAGATGTTGATTATGTTATGGCTAAGATTTTCGGATTCTACAAGGATTGTTTGAGCCTAGGACCGGAATACAGGACCGAATGGGGAGAAGATGAACTCTTAGAGAAGCGCATTTTAGGGCACTTCTACAACATGGAATCCCCCATTAGAGGCCATGAAGAGGGCGATGATGAGAAAACGTAGGAGCACGACTACGAGTCTAGCTACAAGACTCTTTAATAAAGAAAAGCGCTTCGTGGGAGGCAACCCATGCTTAATTGTTTGCTTGTTAGTGTCATATATCTTTTATTAATTGTTTATCCTCATGTTTAAATTTGTAAAAATGCTTTATTTTGTTTTTAACTTCGTCTTAATTACATATAAAGGTATTTTACATAAGGGATAAGTGTAGGGAGGATTACACACGTTTTCAAAAGAAACGTAAACATGAGAATAACAATTAATTAAAAGATATATATGTTTGTTTGTTCGAGTCAAATGCTTGTATCGAGTCATAATGAATGTTTTGCAGAAATTTTTCCAGATTCTAAAGATGTAAATTTTCCAGAAATTTTTCCAGAAAATCGCAGACCAGTTTTTGTCAGGATAACCTGACAGCGTCAGGATTGCAACCTGACGGCGTCAGGAAGGAGTAAAAACATCAGATTACTTTTTCTCGTTTTCTGAGCTACTTATAAATCTTTGGAATTTTCCAGGTCTTAATTTTCTTAGAAATTCTGTAAACATTCATTCCACAAGCATTATATCCTAGTTTAAATCGAGTCTTATATATATTATTAACGCCGATTTTACGCGAAGGTTTCGTTTGTTTTCTTCAAGTGTGCAGGTTTAGTTTGTCAAGAAGAAGTTACATAAGATTGAAAGGAGCTTTTCACGCAATAATTCTTCTTGAAAAGAATTTAACCACCACTTTACACGGATCCTACCGAGCTAATCAGGGGAGTATTAGTTTCTTTCGTTTTTAATTACCTTCTTTTATCATATCTTTGATACTTTCGGGGAACATTGGGGACAATGTTCAGTTTAAGTGTAGGGAGGGAAAATAAAACGGGAACTTTGAAACTATGCTTATCCTTGACTATTTGCTTTGTCCAATAGTGATTGTGTAATAAACCATGAGAAATGTCGGTTAGAGTAATTTTGGCACCAAATTTAAAATTTTTATGACATATAGGAGTGGGCCATTAGTCTTAACAAAAGCGTCTCACGGATAGGAAGTTGCATGACTAGCACAAAAACCCTTACCACCCAAATTCCACCAAAAATGTGAGGATCGCCCTTAGATTAGTAGGAATTAAAGCATTCATCTTTAATGCTTAGAGTGTGAACCGGTAGTATATTAGATTCTAGAACTTGTTTTGTGATGCATTCCGAGATCGCAAGTGAGGCTACACTTGTGTAGTTAGGAATAACTAAATGATAAGAGGCATTAGGATAAACCCTTGTTTGATATCTGTAATATAATTACTTCTTCCATATCGGTTGAGTAATTCCCCCACACCCTTTGCGTTGTACTCATCTTTAGTACACGATACCCTTAGTTAACCCCTCAGAGCCTATCCTTTTCGCGGTTCTCGTGATATTTCGGTTTTTCTGGAATATCAATGAAGAGCATTGTTTACACCCCACCCCCAAATATACACCCAAATCGCCTTAGTTTTTGGCTTTATAGTGCTCTTGGCGCTTTTCCTATCCGAGACTCCCCAATTGATTCCCATAGCACATGATTTCTACTCATGTTGCGTTTCCCACACCCCCTTAATGAGTTGGCTATACCTTCTTCATTAATATAATGTCTATAGTTTGTTCCCAAATAGGATTACGGAGAATAGTAAATCAATAAGGATTGATGTGTTCACATCGGAGTGAACGCTAGAGCCTTACGTAGTGTTTTGTTCAAGATCTTAGATTATATGATGGCCAAGTGTGAGATTCGTAATTTCTACTTACGAAATTAAGGATGATTAGATTCCCGCTAGGAGTGTAAAAACCACCTTAAACCCACCATTCCCAAAAACACGATC
>BPTQ01000002.1:149972825-150063685 GCA_019973895.1 Chrysanthemum seticuspe | reverse complement strand
CACAATGAATTGATTTAATGATGAATTGAATTTTCTTGATGCTGATGCTCGAAAGATTGCTAATGTATATGAACTCCACTGGCTGAGAAATTATGGCCCTTAAAGATTAAGGATTGTTAGAGGGGGATTCCCTCCAGTGGAGTTAAATATAGTTTTTAATGTAACTTATGTCTATCTATAATGTAATTGCCAACTAGAACGTAAGAACTACATCCGGAAACGAGTATTCGAGCATCAGTAACTAAGAAGTGTAACGTACAAACCAATAAGGTTCACCTCCAGAAAATGACTAGGTGCACTACTATTCAAACTCGGTAGAAACCTCTAGTAGTCGATAGTTGTTAGAGACTGTGTAGGAAACACCACAACCGTAATACACTACAATACTGAAACCCTGGCTGTACGAGTGTAAGACCTAGATCCAGAATGTGAGCATGTCGGTCCCAAAGTCATAACATCACATAATGCCAACACCACAAAGGATGTGTCAGAGATTGTTGATAGCTGATGATCTCCAAAGATGGCTCAAACTTATCATCACGTGGATCAGTAAAAGACCTCCACTTGGAATAACCAAACATGCAATGTGAAGAATCAATGACTACGAGCTTATGAGCAAAGGCCTACATCAAGAATGCAAGATCAACCGTTAATGTAATATCTATCTGTATTCAATGTAATTTTTGATATAAATTGAGGTGACCTCCCTTAGGGGGAGATTGTTAGGAATTAGAAATTCCCGGTATTAAAGAGTCGGTCACCTCAAGTATATGTAATCGTTAGAAAGCTCGTAGTCGTAGTTCTTTTAAGTTAAGTAGTAATTTAGTTAAGTAACACCGTGGAGGACGGACGGGTCTTTACCCACTGTATGCCTGATCCACAGCCCAAAGTGTGGCGAGTTATGTAAGACTATAAATACTCTCTACCTTCCAAGGTAGAGAGTTGGAGCTCATAATAATATCTTTCACTTTCTCTCACTAAGTTCCCTAAACCTCTAACTTTCTCTCTCTAGAATTCCATCTTATTCGCCACCTTGTGTTATGGTTTGATGTGTATGTGAAAAGTTATATCTTACACTAAATGATTGCTTAAACATGTAAGTTTTCTTTACATTATAAGCATTCTTTTATTTATATCTTCTATCTATGTGGGACAAATGTTATAAACAATATTAATGATTCAAACATTTTTTCATAAATATATATTTTACAAGATGTATACATTATAAGTACTCTTTTATTTATATCTTTTATCTACATGGGACAAATATAATAAACAATATTAATGATACAAACATGTTCAAAAATATATATATATTTTATAAAAAAACAATGTTTCTACTTACTTGTGACTACGGACCACTATCAACTAATTTGACCATAACCCCATAACATTATTGACTACCGCAACGCAAAATCACGCCACTTTCAATTGTTTTTATATGAATTAGTTTGATATTATCCATCACTTTTTTTAAAGTTACTCAAACTCATTATGTTTTCGCTATTGGTAAAGTTATTGTAAGAGAAAACATAAAATTGAAAACATTTTTTGCCGAAAATTTTATTACTTGATACACGCCATCACAACGAGCGGGTACCCTACCATAATATTCTAAAGAGTTGAAATATGCGACATGAAACTTTTGGCATCCGCAAATTTATCGTCACATAAAACGTTTCAGATTATAAAGAATGGTTTATTGAAAATTTTATTTTAGGGTATCCGCCGCCGCATCGCGCGGGTACCCAGCTAGTCAAACAATAATATATAGAAAGATAGTATGTCCTAAACTCTTAATACTCATGTAAAGATATTATGCTTTAAAGTGACTTATAATTAAGGGTCATTTGCATATATATCCCTCCAAAGATGCAAAATTGCATATATATATCATTTGCATGCATAAAAATCATTGTACTATGTGCATCAAAAACTTATAAGAAGGATATATATAGAATTATTCACCTTTTGAGGGATATATATGCAATTCCCCCTATAATTAAAGGGAGATGATTTGTACACTTCATTTTATTAATTGCACAGTTCATAGTTATAGCAGATAAAGCAAGATATTGATATTGTATAAGTATTTAATGCAGTGTTTGAAGTATTCAAATTAATTGTGAATGTGAGGAAATCAATTCACATAATCAAAGATTACAATTATCAAGTTGCAAGAACTATTTGAGGGGGTGTTTGGCTAAGCTTATTTAGTGGGCTTATCAGCTTATTAGCTTATATAAGCTCATAAGCCCAAACCAAGTGTTTGGCTAAGCTTATTTAAGCGGGCTTATGAGCTTATTTATGGGTGTTTTAATAAGCCAAGAAAATGAGGCTTTTTTATGAAGCATTGGGCTTATTTACACTCACTCTTTGTCATTGTACATTTTTGCCCTCCTTTCTCCCCCATATCATCAGTAATTCAGTACTTCTCCTGCATATTAGCACACACAATCTTCGAAAACTCATCTTCAACCTCCCTCATTCTCCGACCACCAGCACCAAACTCCGTCACCATGGACTCATCATGCCCGGTATTAACATTTCTGCCACCCATTTTAACAGAACAAAGGGCCAGATTCGAGCTAAAGTATAAGCTGAAGGATTAGCTGCTGAGAATGATGTTTCATTGTGTTTGGATCGGATATGACGAATTCCAAACTTTCGTTCCATACCGGATTTAAGCTTCTTGATATAGTAGATGTTTCATTGTCCTTGTCCGTGTACTTCACTTTCTTGATCTAGTTTGGAAAAAAGAATTATCACCTCATTTTTTTAATTCTCCACTAGTGCTTTTCTTTTTGTTTTTCATTATCTTCATATTCTTTTTAAGCATAAATGATATCAAGTATCAACATATTGAAAACAAGCATATGCTTTTGACAATTTTATATGAAAAATGCTTGTGTCAAAGACCAGTATTTGTTTTCAATATTAGTTTAAATGGAACATGAAAATGCTTTTATCTAGGAAGATTGAGGGGGATGACTTTTAAGCTCAAGGATTAGTTTGTGAGTGTATAAACAGAGTGAGCGAATGTTGAAGGTTGTGTGATTGAGGGAGATGACTTTTAAGCTTGTTAAACCGTGTCCTTTTTAGTCATTTACTAACATAAACCAACATAAGCCAACATAAGCCAAACCAAACACTTTTGAGCTTATTAGCTTATTTACCATGAGCTAATCCAAACACTAACATGGGCTTATAAGCTTAGCTTATATAAGCCATAAGCCAATAAGCCTAAGCCCACTAAATAAGCTTAGCCAAACAAGGCCTGAGACATCATGGTTTAGCCGGTTAGCCACCACAACACTAATGTTAAGTAGTCACAGGGATGGGCTAAAGCCAGTCCGTCTCCACAAAACTAGAGAATTGATTCAAGACTATGTTTACTAAATTAAGTAGTTTGAAAAAATGTCTTAATTAGCTTGTTATATGGGAGATTTTAGTGTTGGCAGAGTCTCTCAATTAAAAGAGACTAAAAGGTTTGAGCTCACAACTTTTCCCTATTAAATACGGAGTAGAAAGTAAACAAGCCCCTAGTTTTGGTTTAGATAATTAGATTGTTCAAACAGATTTTCGGCTTCAAGATAAATATTCACGACAGATGAAAAGTTCCATGTGAAATGGAGCACATTTTTCTCGATTAACTGCGGAGTATTTTGTTTTGTCAAAAAGTGTTACTTTTACCTTTCAATTAATTTCAAATATTTTGTCTGGATGGTATTCACATAACTTTTTCAAACGTTGATTACAAGGTTTGCCTCACTTTCTCTTGATTGGTCTATTATGTTAATTGATTGATTTGAAGGCTTCTTTAGTAGTAATATTTTTAGGAACACTTAGGGAGGGAGGAGTGGAACCCTCGTACCCTAATACCCTGAGGGTGCCACATCACCTCTATCCAATAAAAACCTTCCAACTCAAAACTACCCCAATATTACCCTAACACTACCCTAAGTCGACGGAGTGGTACCCTAGTACCCGATTTTTTTTTTTTTTTTTTTTTTTTTTTCTTTTTTTTTTGTACCTGCACTGTGGTACCCTTCTTCTACCATGCTAACCCTTCTTCTTCCTTTTTTTGGTTCCTGTACCTGCAAAAACAAGCAAAAAAAAGACAAACGAAAGTAATAAATACAAACACAATACACATACTCGATCGAGTTCGGAACTCGATTTTGCTACCCGCTTGGGCTACCCGCTTGGCTCGGCGCAGTGTTACCGCTTGGGTTCACGAGCTCGCATGTGTACCCGAGCTCCACTCCGTCTGGCCTTAGGTACGTACATTTGTATATGTCGATGTTGACATGTACAGTAATTTACCAGTTTAAAGGATAACGACGTAATCACGCGGGTTTGAGAGCGTAGACGGCAAGCAATTAAACACATTATTGTTTAGTTATAAAAAAATGTTAAAGATGGTTATGCTAAAAATATTCTTTTGCAGCTGTGCAAAAGGGCCATATGGATATATACTTCAATAGCAGATAGAGTTAAGCTATAGTGTTATACTAATGATTTATTTTCGAGCATATGAGCGGAATGAATCTCGTGAGAAAAATGATAAAAAATTCTAGCTACAAAATTTAAATAAGAAAAGATAAATAATTAAGAGATAGATTTATTTTTGTGGATGCATTTAAGAGTGATAGTTGTGGTTTTTTTTTCTCATCTTAATTATATTTCTCATTTGATTCTCATCGTGACATCCATGTGCTATGAGCATATGGATCTTCTCTTTGTTTCATTTTTGGCAAAATTTCGACAAGTATAAAGTTAATTTAATAATAATAACAATAATAATAATAGAAAAAAAAAAATCTTCTGCAATTGTATGTGTTTGTAATGACCGGTTATTAAGGGAGTGCAAGCGGTGTCATTGCACATGGCTACCGCTTGACGAAAGTCATAAAATTTAATGCACTTCTATTATATATATACACAATATGAGGCTCGGCTCTGATTAATTGATGCACCAATGATACATATGTATTTTGTGTGTGTTTAAAGATTTTTTTGTGATATGACACAGGGCCACCGAAACCTACTGGACAATCTTGGTAATGACATTTTGAAATAGTTATGAACTTCTTTGATTTCGGTGTATGGTTTCCGCAACTTCCTTAATTACTGGAAGTGGGATTGTAACTCACCAAAGGAAAATATATATAAATTTAAGATGCTAGAGAGACAAATGAAATACAACAAGCGAAAAGCGCCAAAAGGGTCTATCTACCATATTATATCACTTTTTTTTGTTTGTTAATATGAAAGTGTTTTTTAGCTTTAACAATGTATTATTTTCCTCTCTGGAATGATTTAAGACCAAAACAATGACTAATATTCACATGTTTTATCATGTATTATCCAAAGATACCTCAACTTAGCTGAATCATTGTTCTAACCTTAGTTACGTGTATACGTTTCATCCAGTTTCTAATGTACCTCTATAAAATAATCAATGGAAAGGAAAAGTTAAACTAAAAAGGAAACATTGTTAAGATATCAGTGTTATAAAATAACAAATGTAGAATATGTAATGGTGCACAATGCCACAATGATTGAAACTTTAATCTGCACTTAAATTTAATATCCATTAACCTTTTATGGGCACCTTTATGGGCCAAGCCCATCTTTTTTGATCATAATAACCTTTATAGAATAGTCCTCAACTAGCCATTTCAAAACAAAATGCAAAATGTTAATATCATGGGTACTACTCTTTTTGGGCCAAGCCGACCTTTTATGAGCATGAACTATAGATTTGTCAACATGTTCATGTTATAATACGAAACTAGTTTCAGGGTATGCCCTAGTGTATACGCAGGTTTTTACATAATTTTTTTATTATTATTATGTATTAATATATATTAATATTATGTATATATTTTTGACGAACAAAGTATTTGACTTTATTTAATTGACATACTGTTGATGCTGATTTTGTTTAAAACTAACTATCCATATAAGTTCCAGACATTATACGTGGTTAATAGCACGTAATGACCCTTAAAAAATATTTTTACGGATCCTTATCTAAACTTAAAAAAGTAATTACATGTGTCGCTGCAATATGTACAATCTCGTGTATTTATTTTCATCTCACAGTAATCCATGAGGTCGTGTCTTCATCTTTATATTTATATTCATGTTAATAACTGTTCACGTGTCATGTCTGAAGCGGGTATAAGTCGGGTGGTGGAGTTTGGATGCTCGGGTTTCCCGTGTAGAACGGTAAGGACCCATGAGATGGAAGATATTCCTGTGGTCGGGGTAACACTAACATCGACCGGGTACCTCCGTTTTACCTCGTAGGAAAGAGTGAAGAGAAGGTTTTTGTGGTACCTTCGTCTCCATCTCTTAGGAGAGGATGAAGAGAAGGGTTTTAGACAATAGTTGATGTAGATCCACTATTTGTGGGAGAGGAGCCTAAAAAGGTTGTAAAGTAAAGTGTGATCTAATTAGAAGAGGCTTGTGTGACTTTCTTACCCTAATTCCAAATATCATGTGGTATATATAGGGAGGAACTAGGGCAAGGATGATGAGATGGGGGCCTTTTGGCCATTATGTGAATATTGGGCTTTGTCTAAACATGTGAACTTAATTTATGTAGTGCCATAAACACGCGTAATCAAGCCTCCCAGTCCAATATTATGTCATGTACAAGGGAGATGATGATGGACTTTGAAATAACTGACCTACCTCAGCTTTGTGTCAGGCAACTAGGGTTCGCGTATTAGGATTTGCTTTTCCAGGTTGACTCATAAGTTTCCTTGTAATGATGACTTATGTTGTAAGTCATGTTCCCCAAGTGACGTATGGGTGTATAGGTACCTTCATCTCATCTCGTAGGCGAGGATAATGAGCATAGTTTAATATGCCCTGAAATTTTTGCATTTTCGCTAATGGCTTTCGTGTAGTCTAGCAATCACTAGCTAGGGCTGAGTCGATATGTACACATGCGGTAAGCCCCCCCCCCCCCAGTCTAGCGCAATACAATGCCTGGATTGTGGTGTCCTAGACTAACGTTTGTTGAGAATGTCATAGCCGATTGCTGACATATGATCCTGAAGGGCGTTTAAGCCTGAAGGACGTTGGAGCCTGAATGCCTCAGAACCTAAGGGGTCAGAGCCTAAAGGTTCCGGACCTAAGGGGTCAGAGCCTAAGCGGTCAAAGCCTGAGGGCGTCAGAGCCTAAGGATGTTAGGCCTAAGGGTGTCAGAGCCTGGATGACGTTTGAGCCTGAATGGCTTATGAGTCTAAATTACGTTAGAGCATGAATGACGTTAGAGCCTGAATGACGTTGGCGTCTGAGTCCGTTGGCGTCGGATCCCGTTGGCATTTGAGCCTGATGTAAGGTCGCTCGGGACCGATATTGAGCCGTTTGAGGCTGATGTGAGGTCGCGTTTACCGTACCAAGCTGTTTAAGATCGTATCAGGTCGTGTTAAAGTCGTTTTAGGCCGTTTTAGGTCGCATTTAAGCCGTACCAGGCCGTATTAGGTCACATTTAAGTCATTTCAGGTCGTGTTTAAGTCGTACCATGTCTTTGAGGCCACGTTCAGGCCACACCAGGCTACGTTCAGGTCGTGTCAGGCCATGTTCAGGCCGGGTCAGGTCATTCTAGGCCACGTTCATGCCGTGTCCAGGCCGGGTCAGGTCGTTTCAGGCCACGTTTAGGCCGTGTCCAGGCCGGTTCGGGTCGTTCCAGGCCACGTTCAGGCTGTGTTAGGTCATGAAGCAAGGCTGAAAGGTAAGGGTAGGGAGCAAGGCTAGAAAGCTAGGCCATACTCTCAGGCTATGAAGCAAGGGTAGAAAGCAAATGTGGGGAGCAGGGCTAGAGAGCTAGGCCATCCACAATCCTTTTTCTTTAGTCTGGGACATGATTATTGCAAATAGCTCTATTATTTCAATCAACTGGTGATTGAATAATAAAACTATTTTGAATGATACCTTTCTTATGATTGACAAATTCGTAAAACCGCAAAGATAAGATTTTAGAACCGGAAAAAGTAGAGTATCACCATTAATATAAAGACGATTAAGAGCGAAACGAGCTTGTTTGTGTCATGTCTCACGGATGGCGCCAAGTTCACGTATCATGTGTGAAACAGGTATAAGTCAGGTGGTGGAGGTCGGATGGTTTCCCGTGTAGAACGGTAAGGACCCCGTGAGAAGGAAGATATTCCTGTAGTCGGGGTAACACTAACATCAACCGGGTACCTCCATTTTACCTCGTAGGAGAGGGTGAAAAGAATGGTTTTGTGGTACCTTTGTCTCCATCTCGTAGGAGAGGATGAAGAGAAGGGTTTTAAACAATATTAGATGTAGATCCGCTATTGGTGGGAGAGGAGCTTAAGAAGGTTGTAAAGTAAAGTGTGCTCTGTTGGAAGAGGCTTGTGTGACTTGCTTACCCTAATTCCCTATATCATGTGGTATATATAGGGTTGAACTAGGGCAAGAATGATGAGATGGGGGACTTTGGGCCATTATGTGAATATTCTGCTTTATGTAAGCACGGGGACTTAATTTATTTAGTGCCATATACATACATAATCAATAACTATTTTAGCTGTATTTAATATCTGTATACGCACAGGTTAAACTTATAATGTGGAATAATCAAATAACATGAGTCGTTGTTGAAAGCCATTAATAAAAAAATATCTTTGCGGATCTCCTTAGTTAATCTCATAAAAAATAATAACATGGGTCGTTCGTATATGTACAATCTCGTGTATACAATAATTCGTGCTTTCAATTTGATATTTATAGGCCTATGCATAACATTAATTTAATGTAAAATAATAATAATGTTTTAATGAGAACATATATGATTCTTGATAAAGATTTAAAACATACGTTTTAGAGGGTCATTTAAGCCCTAAATTACCAATTCTGTCCAATAACACCAAAAACCTCATTTTTAAGTCCTTCATTGTATATCCGTTACTGCTTAAAATCGTTCCTTATCACATTTTTGGTCATTTGGAAGCAAAATGCTGGAATGAAGCATTTTTGGACAAAAAAGAACGAAAATATAAAGAAAACGACTAAGTCATGAAAACAAGGCTGAAAAAAGTCTTCAAGACGACGTCCCAACCTCAAGGGCGACGGCGTCAGGTTCAAACATGGTACAAAATCTCTCAAGCGACGACTCAGTTCACTTTGAGACCCTAACAAGTGACGGTGTAACTTGTATTTCCACATGCCCGTCGCACTTACTTTCTCCACCACGCGACCAACTCTTTCTCAAGATGGCGTAAGCTACAACCCAGACGGCGTCACAAACTCCAACGTGACGTCGTCCCAATGATGACTTGGCAAAGACGAAACCCTAATGGCAACGATCAGACGGTGTCACCAGCAAAAGGCGACGCCGTTGCAATTGTAAAATCTATATATAGACATCGAATTTTTGTATTTAGTGTGCTATTTTGGAGAGTAAACCCTAAAACGTTTGTGTAACACCCCTAATCTCGTGATATGCAGCGGAATTTAAACTGGGTGTTACTCGATGGCACAACAATCATAATAATAGAAAACGATCTCTAAAGGAGTCGTTTAAAAAGGATTTATCATTCAAATTATTCAAATATATCAGAGTTTACAAAATAGGTCCCAGTTGGTTCCATTGTTTACAAAATACATCAATATAAAGTCTTTGATGTTTTCTGAATGATAAAATAATTATAGCCTTCTTGATTTAGTCCTTGCCCCTCCGTGCCAGCTTCCAACATTATGGACCTGAAATACATGCTTAAAACTATCAACACAAAGGTTGAGTGAAATTCATAGAGTTTTTTTGATGTTGAACACATTATGTTGGTAGTGTGAGTTAATTAGACTCACACCAATGGTTTGAAAACAAAATAGTTATTATTACTTGGTCCGCTTTGATGCTTGGTCCGGCTGCCTCAAGTATATGATACTTGAGCCAGCTTTTGTTTGATACGACTGCCTCAAGTATGTGATACTTAATTGTTTTACAAACCCTTGGGGGGAATACATGCTATATTTTAAACCGAACACATTTCTTTGAAACTATATGCTTATCTGATTGTTTTATTAGCACTAAGTTACCGCATTTGCCAAACACAAGTCCCTAAATCATGAACCATTAATCACTAGAGATAGTGAGCACGATCATTGTGAATAGATCTATTAGGATTGGCGAATCCCGTTTGTGTTGGCCCCGTTAAATGCAAACAAACGCACTATATTTGAGTAACATTAGGTAAAAACGGCAATTTTACCTATTAGGGCTGGTACCAACAATTTCACTAATTAATATTGGAACACGTTAACGCCTTGGTTGCATAAGCTTAGTGAAATACTAAAGCGGGCTCAAGTATCACATACTTGAGGCAGTCGTATCAAACGAAAGTGGGCTCAAGTATCATATACTTGAGGCAGCCGCACCAAGCATCAAAGTGGACCAAGTAATAATAACTGTTTTGTTTTCAAACCATTGGTGTGAGTCTAATTAACTCACACTACCAACATAATGTGTTCAACCATCAAACAAACTCTATGAATTTCACTCAACCTTTGTGTTGACAGTTTTAAGCATGTATTTCATGTCTATAATGTCGGAAGCTAGCACAGAAGAGCAAGGACTAGATCAAGAAGGCTATAATTATTTTATCATTTAGTAAAGACATCAAAAGACTTTATATTGATGCATTTTGTAAACAATGGAACCAACTGGGACCTATTTTGTAAACTCTGATATATTTCAATAATTTGAATGATAAATCCTTTTTAAACGACTCCTTTAGAGATCGTTTTCTATTATTATGACTTTTGTACCGTTGAGTAACACCCAGTTTGAATTCCGCTGCGTATCACAAAATTGGGGGTGTTACAGATTGGTATCACAGCCATGGTTATAGAGAAACGGGTCTAAATTGTGACCTAAACTATAACTACTTTTACAAACAAAAACATTTTATAGCCTTCCGTTCTTCGTGCCTTCCGTCCTCCAGACGATTATGTGACTTCTAGGTAGTTTATGCTACACAAACATACTAGTATATTGATATATACACTCGACATATTTTCAATCATTTTAGCTAAATGATGGACTAAACATATTTACGTATGCCTATTCTAAGGCATTGCGGCACAATCATATTTTCCCAATCATGTATCTACTTGTGCATTTTAGGATTACGAAACTTTATCCAATACATTGTAACTGATTACAATGGTCTTTCCCACTTCCCAGACATTGTGAGATACAATGGTCTCATTCATTTTTCAAGACGCTGTGTGATACAGTGGTCTCTATTACACTCTCAGACACTGTAAATCCTACAGTGGTCTCTATTACATTCTCAGACACTGTAAATCCTACAGCGGTCTCCATTACATTCTCAGACACTATAAATCCTACAGTGGTCTCAATTACATCCCCAAACACTGTAAATGAAGCAATTAACTCATTTATTCCTTAGACATTGTGAGTTACACAATGATCTCTCCATCATTTCTCAAGACATTGTGAGTTACACAATGATCTCTCTATCATTTCGCAAGACATTGTGAGTTACAAAATGACCTCTCCATCATTTCTCAAGACATTGTGAGTTACACAATGATCTCTCCATCATTTCTCAAGACATTGTGAGTTACACAATGATCTCCCCATCATTTCTCAGACCTTGTGAGTTACACAATGGTCTAATTTACTTCATAGACATTGTAAGTTATACAAAGTCTCTAGAAATTATCTTATAAAACCTTATATGATATTGTTTTACATAAAACCCGTCACAATCTATCAATTTCCCTAATGGAAATACAAGAAATGGGATTTTTAAAAGACAAACTGATTCATCATCTACAAAAGTTGAAGTTCAGCAACTTTCTCTACATTCATCAACATTTTCTTCTGAAACCTTCATTGTTAAAGGTTCGTGCTCCTGGCCAAGTATAAACTATTTTAGAATTACTTAAAATTTCCTTTCCACACGTATCTACCCATAC
Source organism: Chrysanthemum seticuspe (assembly GCA_019973895.1). NCBI lineage: Eukaryota > Viridiplantae > Streptophyta > Magnoliopsida > Asterales > Asteraceae > Chrysanthemum > Chrysanthemum seticuspe. The sequence goes on along the minus strand of BPTQ01000002.1, from coordinate 150,051,694 downwards.
TATATTTTATGCAATGAAATGTGAAAACATAGGTTAAAAGTCTTGTATGGTCGGGACTTGCAACTGAATGGTTTGATATCGCCTTTACTTAGTGGACATTTTTTTCAAAAGCTATGGACATATCACAAGGATACCTAATTTAGGTATTTGGAAAATTTATCGAACCTTGGCTAAATAAGTCACCTATATTTAACCTAGGGACAGTGGAACATAGTCGGACTAACTATGTTCGACTTAAAATTTTCAAACACTGAGAATAGTTATACAAGGGTTATATTCAGGTTAATTTTCTACTTAAACTCGATAAACCACCAGAATTCATTAAAAAGATCTAGAGACATGATAGTGTATTACCACTCAGCGAGATCTTAACACTTATTTATACTACCTAATTTCATTCTTGAAAGTTTTCATTTATGAAATAATCCTAACTACTATCTTGGGATAGTCATCAAATCTTCTTGCCATTTCTTAGAAGTACTAGCCTGTTTAGGTTTCAAGGATATCATTCCGCCATAATCCTTTAAAAGTCACTTTTGATTTTAAAGCAAACTTGACATCTCTACCTAAGAATAATGGTAAGCGTACACTACACTCTTCTAATCGTCAACATATCACATCATTATCTGAACCCCATTATAAGTCAGTATGTAAAACTTCACTGTATCACGTTTCTTTCAAATACTAGTAGACATAAACACTATACGATATAGCCTTCATCCCGAAACCACCTAAGACATGATCAACTTTGGAAATGGTTTGGATAACCACTTGCCACTAGCAAGACTTTCCTACAACAATTATCACATCATTATAATCCATTTCACATCAATAATATCTTACACATTTGATTAACAACAGTTACCCTAACAACAAGAAAACTATTCCATTTGAGACACTATATAGACGAAAATGTCAGTCAACCATTTGCTGGACTAAGGTATTCAGAGATAACTCATGAAACAACTAAGGAAACCATACAAATACAAATTTGGTTGCATGCTGCACACTATCACCAGAAACAAAAATTACATAGATGTAAGACGTTAAAATTTAACAAAAACTCCATGTTAGAAATTAAGGTTTTGTTGAAAGCCTCGATACAATAAGATATGATTCATTTTGAGAAACGGGAAAAGCCAAACTTGAGATATATTGGACTCTATAAGATTTTAACAAAACCCTTTAGAGTATCAACTTAAGCAACCACCAAAAACTTAGAATGGTACATAACACATTCTATGACCAGAAAATTAAGAACGCAAAGATTAGAATTCGGCGCACACACCCACATTTTCCTAGACACTTCAACATCGGATGACACACACTGAATTCCAGGACAGAATTCCCATTAAGGTGGTGAAACTGTAACAAACCGCATTTTTAGGTTACTTTTCATTTTTTTGAAAAGTTACTATTCACTTTTACTATTCATCCCATAAAATTTTTTATTTTTATTTTGCCATCATGTCAAGAAAGTTGATACTCGACAAGTCGTCCTGACGACGTACGTTGAATCCATTCAGAACCAATTTCACAAAACCGTGTCCGAGAATTACTTTAGGGTTTAAACGTCATTCAAGCATCCCGATATGTCCATAAAACACTATAAACATTTGAAATATGTATTTCTACCATTTTACGACAATTTCACAAGTTTTTGAATTTTACATTTTCCAGTTCTGCGTTTTACGCGAAATACGCGTTTTTGACCCGCGTTTCCAGTTTTAACAGCGTTTAAGCAACTCGATGGAACTTACCACTCATTTTATATTTTATTATGAATTATAATGATGAGTTTAATCATTTCTGTAAGTTTCATATTTTTACGATACCCGATTTTAAGTTTTATGATTTTACGATTTACTGTTAGCGGTTATCGGGACTAAACGACCTTCGTAAAACAAGATAATATCAAAAATAAGTACCTAGTCACCCTAACCATCATATGAACATGTATATAGGTGATTCACCATGCCATGTGCCTAAGTGATAAGCCTTGGACTTTAGGATACATGCATATGTAAGTAAACTTCTAAGCTAAGCTTCCAAAAATATCCTAAACTTACACATTCCTAACCTCCTCAAGACCATATATAAACCCCTCCCCTCCCTATTGGTCGTTCATACCATCACCACACACAAAACACACTTCATTTTGCTAGTTACTTCAAGTTTTATTCAAGAAACACAAGCTCCATATCAATTCCAAAGCTCTTGTTAAGCTTTGATTGATCCAAAGTCCTTGTTCTTCCATTCTTTGGTGATCTTCCATCCACAAGAAGTGTTCTAGTAGAGACTTCAATTTCCTTCTCAAGTAGTCACAAGTTGGTGTCAAGAGCTTGAAGAAGTTGGAAGCTAGAGATCCTAGTTCAATCAAAGCCCTAATCCTTGTTCTTAACTTCCTTCCTTTAGAAAGCCAAAAGTTGTAAGAAACCCTAACACACTCTTGTGCTTAACATCATGTTTAATATTATTAATCTATGCTATATATGATATTATACTTGATCATGATGTACAAAAATATTTAAAACATGTTATGAGAACTATATGATAACTTAAAATGGGTAAACAAGAAAACTAGTGACACATGTTGTGAAATACGACAAAAATAGTATAACCATGATATTAGAAACTTAACTACTGTTAAAAAGGATTTTACAAGGAAAACATAGCAATTTGAATCACCCAAAACGAGTACACGAGTCAAAAGATACGGCCAAAAGAAGTTAGCAAAACCAAAACGCCGAAACTGCCAAATTGAAACTGTTAAGGGTCTGCCCATTTTTTTTAAGGCCTTCTGGTCCATTTCATCGAAAAGTTAAAGCAAGAAAGTTGTCCGGAACGATGTTTTACGGCTATTTCAAGAGAACTCGGCCTAAAAAGGCCAAATGATAACATTTTCTGCCTAAAATTTGTAAAACAGTTTTTATCGGCAAAAGTTTGGATTTTCACAAGTTAGGAATATAGAAACCATGTTATTATCATAACTAGTTACATATTAAATCAACAAACTTCATTCAACCCTCGGAATAGTGTTTTCGTAAGTAACGGAAAAATGACCATTTTACCCTTTTCCGCCGATTTTTACCAAAACTTCATTTTTGACCATGTTAATAAGTTATGATCATTAGTAAACGACGAGAGCTTGTAAAAACTAAATATTTACTAAAAACATGATAAACTTTATGATATAACAATCTTCACTCAAAACATATGTTTTATCTATTAAGTGCTACAATACTAGGGAGCTTCATGTGAGGGGTTTCATTTGAGTAAAACGTATCGACGAGTTGATGGATTTACGATTTAAAGTGTCTTAGCTCCTCGAACGTTTACTACATGACCTCTGAATTATGATGGCCCGAACAATAGTACGATATCTATAAACTAAATACGTTTTCACATACTAAACTGTTACTATAAGCAACAAACTATAAATGACTACATCGTGATCAACATAGAGACGTATACAGGCTGGTTTATGTTTTCCTAAACATTATTTCAAACCTAAGTCGCAACATTCCATTTTAGGTTGCACGTAGAGGTTTCCCGGCTTATCCATCATATTCGTAAAAGCACTTAACATCATCAAACTCAAGGTGAGTTCATAGCCCCACTTTTATTACTTAATTGTTTTACAAACCCTTGGGGGGAATACATGCTATATTTTAAATCGAACACAATGCTTTGAAACTATATGCTTATCTGATTGTTTTATTAGCACTAAGTTACCGCATTTGCCAAACATAAGTCCCTAAATCATGAACCATTAATCACTAGAGAGAGTGAGCACGAATATTGTGAATAGATCTATTGGGATTGATGAATCCCGTTTGTGTTGGCCCCGTTAAAGGCAAACAAACGCACTATACTTGAGAAACATTAGGTAAAAATGGCAATTTTACCTATTAGGGCTGGTACCAACAATTTCACCAATTAATATTGGAACACGTTAACGCCTTGGTTGCATGAGCTTAGTGAAATAAAAAAGCGGGCTCAAGTATCACATACTTGAGGCAGCCGTATCGAACAAAAGCGGGTCAAGTATCTTATACTTGAGGCAGCCGTACCAAGCATCAAAGCGGACCAAGCAATAATAACTGTTTTGTTTTCAAACCATTGATGTGAGTCTAATTAACTCACACTACCAACATAATGTGTTCAACCATCAAACAAACTCTATGAATTTCACTCAACCTTTGTGTTGACAGTTTTAAGCATGTATTTCAGGTCCATAATGTCGGAAGCTGGCACGGAAGAGCATGGACTAGATCAAGAAGGCTATAATTATTTTATCATTCAGTAAAGACATCAAAAGACTTTATATTGATGCATTTTGTAAACAATGGAACCTATTTTGTAAACTCTGATATATTTCAATAATTCGAATGATAAATCCTTTTTAAACGACTCCTTTAGAGATCGTTTTCTATTATTATGAGTGTTGTGCCGTCGAGTAACACCCAGTTTGAATTTCGCTGCGTATCACGATATTGGGGGTGTTACAGTTTGTAGTCCGACTTGGACAGTTCTTAAGGGTTCTGAACGCTCAATATTAATTCAAAATAAGTTTTTTTTATCCAATCTATCATCATGTTTAATTCTTTTATGATTGTTTGCTTGTGTTCTTGCTTCTCTATCATGTGTAACTAAATTAATTAGTGTTTGCTTAGATCCAATGAAACCTAGTTATTAATTATTGTTAGGTTGTTTATTGTTTAATTGGTTGTCACGCTAGATTAAAGAAAACTGGCTTCTTCTTTCATTGTCGTGAGTTTGAACGTCCTTAATAGCGATTATTAGCCCTAAAGTGCAGTAGTAGGCTTCCGTTGTATTTATTGCGTGAGTTGCGGCTTGTAGATACTAGGATATTCGAGGGAGATACCTCGGTACTTGACGATCACGGGTGTTCTAAAGGAGACTTATATACTCATAGAATTAGGGGATTTGGCACCGCCCTATGATTAAAACATGGAATACAACGCACCAATTAAACAAGGATGTGACAATTCAACCGAACAATAAAAGATAACTAGGGAGTAAGCAAATCTAAGTAAACACGTTTTTAATTATAATAAGAACTCTTTCTACAATCCATAGCTTTAATTTTATTAATTAGTAATTAGTTTTTATTTATTTTGTTAATTAGTTTAATTGGTAAAATACAAAACCACAACTCTTCAAACCTCGAGATTTAATTTTCTTTCTAAAAAATACAAAAAGACTAAAAAGAATCACCCTCACCCTTTCCTTTTTGTCATACATCTCGACTAGCATCTATATTCCCCTAGAGAACGATCAACCCCCTGGACTTACCCATACTACACTGCAACGATTAGGTACACTGCCACGATTAGGTACACTGCCTAGTGGGTTTTAAAGCTTGCCCGCGAAAAAGGAAGTCTTTCGACCCATAACCAAGCATAAATATCTTAAAAAGAAAAAAGAAATATAAAACCAATGGTTATTTATTAAATTTATAAATTATTAGAAAGCTTGAAACTGATAATTTTATTCAAAATTTAACAACTAAAGTTTTATTATTTGCCTTTTCTTTATTTTATTTTATTTTATAAAATTGAAACATTTGTTTTTATATATTTTTATTTTGTCGAATGAAATTTAGATAGGTTTGACTAAATTGAAATCAGTTTTGACATTCAATTAGCCAATCAGAAAACTCGAATTCAAAATGCAGCTTTCTTAATTTAATTGAAAAATCCAATTATCCAATTTGTGTATTCTCTTATTACATAAGAGAGACACTCTTAATCATAAATTTAAAAAAGTTACACTCAATTGTACAAATTAGCTTTATTTTAAAAGAAAGTAACTCAAGTGACCAAAGTATAATATTATTTTATATTAGTATTTGAAAGAAAAAATAAAACTCTAAGTACTTTGCTTGTATTTGTCTTTTAGACTAATAGTAATAAGACCAAACCCCATCACATCAGTTTTCTCTCTCCTCACACACTACTCAGATCTAACCTAGACAAAACACTTGTAATAAAGAGACCAAACACTTTTTTTTTTTAATTAAAATTTCATTTAACTAAAAATATTACATAAATATTTCAATCAAAATTAAAAACATTACATAAAACAACTAGAATAAAATTAAAAACACTACAATAAAATTAGTGTTGCATTTGTTCGATGCCAAATGTGTTCCACTAAATCTGCTTTAAGATTTATATGAGTTTGTTCGCTGTGTATTTCCGTGATAGCTTGTAACCTAGATTATGCCGATCGTACATGATCATTTATGATGTTGTTCCTCCGGATAAAAGTTAGGAGATATTGCCTTCTTTTTGTCTTTCGTATCATATTATGTAATATGATGCAAGTGTACATCAAATGTGTAATTTTCTCAAGACTTCGCGACCGTGCGGGCATTTTTACTATAGCCCACTTTTTTTAGCACTCCAAACGCTCGTTCCACATCTTTTCTTGCTGCTTCATGCGCTTGCTTATATCTTATTTGCTTTGTATGATTCGAGACTGGCTGTGAAATAGACTTAACAAGAACAACCCATTCCGGATATATCCAGTCAGTAATATAATATCCTCATCTATAATACACGTCGTTAGCCACAAACGGAACCTCTGGTGCTTTTTCGACTTTGAGATTGTTTAAAAGAGGCGATTGCCGTCATTTTTTGACCTTGTAAAACCAAAGAACGCATGCCAAATCCATAAATCTTGTGAGGTAACCACTTATAATAAAATGAATGGATCTGTCCAAGAATCACCTCTAGAAAATTGACCACATAATGATTATGGGCATTGAGCCCACGGGCATTTTATACAATCAATGCTTCATATCATCCCAGGAAACCCATGTTTTTCTTCGTGAAAAGCATAGAGTTTTTCGACATCAGTTTATGTAGGCCTTCGCAAATACTCCTTGCCATATAACTCAATAACCCCGTCACATAAAGCAACAAGACAATCACGCGAAGTTTTATCACCAATTTGTAGATATTCGTCTAAAGAATCTAGAACGACTCCATATGCTAATTGACGAATTGCAGAGGTACACTTCGCTACGGAGAAATGCCATATTTTCCTGAACAATCATATGTTTGTTGAAAATACGAGAAGTTATCAGTCAATTCCCGAACAATGCGTATGAACAGTGTTTGACTCATTCATAATCGTTTACGGAATAAATAGTCGTCGTACATTGGTGCTTCACTGAATTAAGTCGCCACAAGACGCTCATGAGCACCGTGAAGATCTCTACCAATAGAGTTTCGTGGGATTTTTGGGATTGTAGAAGTGGGTGCTTGAGAAGAATAAGCTTGAATAACCAAAGCGGTGTCCTTGACAAATATTAACTTCCTATTCGTCATCTGTATCATAAAAAAAGAATTGATCGGAATTTATTTTTTAGATTTGAAGGATTAAAAATGTGTGTAGAAATGATTGAGTTAAAAGTGTATATAAAAATTAGAAATGAAGGTTTTCATAGAGAAAAGTAAGCCTTTTTTTCAAATGTATTACCCAACGGCTACCTTTTGTTGGAAAATTTAGTGCACTTGTGGGATTAGTTCACACCTTGCAATGGGTTAGGAGGTACGGAGTGTACACCCATAAGGTCCATGAACTCCCTGACTCTTATAGTGGTTTGTATTGGTAGTACTGGTGAAAGTACTGCTTGGTGAAAGTACTGCTTGTGGAAAGTACTGCTTGTGGTTTCCACTGATAAGCAGTGTTTCCACTGATAGGCAGTGTTTCCACTGAAGTGGTGTATCCACTGATAGTGCTATGAAAGTACTGATAAGCAGTGTTTCCACTGATAGGTTGTACTTCCACTGCAAGTGAAAGTACTGCTAGTGGAAAGTACTGCTTATGGAAAGTACTGCTAAATGGCAGTTACAACTTCTTTATGACCACATTTAATTGGTCATGTAACCACTAACGGCTATAATGGGGATAATTATGAGGCTATTAATGGGCCGATTAATACTCATAATTCCATGGGAATAGCTCAAGAGTAACCTCCTATATATAGGAGATCTGAACATGCATGAGACACACACAGAAAACGTAAACACTTATTAGCGAAAGGGTTATAGAATTGTGCCTAATTCTCTAACTGCATTTGGTCTTATCCCAAGTAGATATTCGTGATACCCAGGCATTAGGGTCGAATAGTTTACTTTGGAAAGTGATCACACGATTCCAAGTGATATCCGGTAACCACCAAGTGGTATCTGTTACTACTAACAGTGTGTTTGTTTCTGCTGAAGAGTTGCACATTTCTGCTGAATTGATTATCTTCACCCTGCTTTGGGACGAATAACCACCAACAATCAAAGTAAACTATTTAGTGATAATCAATGGCAACTGCTGCAATGAAACACATGGCTTCAAACTTTGCTAAGCTGGACAAGTTTGAAGGGGTGGACTTTAGGAGGTGGCAGAAGAAGATGCACTTCTTGCTGTCAAGCATGAGTGTGGTCTATGTGCTGACTACTACAATTCCTGATGATGGTGATGATGCTACTGTGGATCAAATCAGGAGGAGGAGCAAGTGGGAGAATGATGACTACATATGTAGAGGTCTTATTCTGAATGGTATGTCTGATTCTTTGTTTGATATTTATCAGAACTTTGAATCTTCCAAAGAACTGTGGGATTCCTTGGATGCCAAATATATGGCTGAGGATGCATCAAGTAAGAAGTTCCTTGTTAGTAATTTCACAAATTACAAAATGACTGATTCAAGACTAGTTATGTAACACTACAATGAACTTCTTGGAATACTTGGAAGGTTTACACAACACAATATGCACATGGATGAGGCTATTCAAGTCTCTTGTGTTATTGATAAACTTCCTTCTTCATGGAAAGATTTCAAGCATACCTTGAAACATATGAAGGAGGAGTTAACTCTTGTTGAGTTGGGCAGTCATCTGCACATTGAGGAATCTCTCAAGGTGCAGGATAATGACAAGCCAAAGAGTAGCAATGCTGCTGGACCATCTGTTGTCAATATGGTAGAGCATAACAACTCTACCAGGTACAATGACAACAAAGGCAAACGCAAATATCATGACAACACAAGAGCAGATCCTAACAAGAAGGCAACACCTACTTGTTGGAAATGTGGCAAGACTGGTCACATTAAAAGGGACTGCAAGGGTGTTAAAGTTGGTGGTAAAGCCAATGGATCAGGCACTAATGGTTCAGGGAGTGGTGGTTCAGCCAACTCACTGAAAGGTCATAATATGTTTAATAAGTCTTCTCAGATTTATTATGTTACATATGTATCTGAATCTTTTTATGTGCAGGATGATGATGTTGCGTGGTGGGTTGACTCTGGTGCAACAGTTCATGTGTGTACAGATAGAAGCTGGTTCAAGACTTATGAGTCACTGAATGATGGTTCTATTCTTCACATGGGAAATGAGTCAACAGCCTTGGTGCATGGTCGTGGTTGTGTAGATCTTAGGTTTAGTTCAGGAAAGATTGTAACTTTGTTTAATGTTATTCATGTTCCTGATATAAGGAAAAACTTGGTTTCAAGTAGTGTTTTGAATAATCATGGATATAAACAAGTTATTGAATCTGATAAATTTGTTCTTTCTAAATGTGGTGTTTTTATTGGTTTTGGTTATTTATGTAATCAAATGTTCAGGCTTAATATTACCACTGACAGTGTTATTTCAGCTTTTGTGACCACATATGATCAGACTGATTCTACCCTGTGGCATGCTAGACTTGGTCATGTTCACTATAAAAGAATGCAAGATATGTCTAGGGATGGTTTAATCCCTGCTTTTGACATAGACACTGGAAAGTGTAAAACTTGCATGTTGACCAAGATAACCAAGAAACCCTTTCAGGGTGTTGGTCGTGAGACTAAGATCTTGGAGCTTATTCACAGTGACCTGTGTGATTTGCATGCCACTCCTTCTTTGGGGAATAAGAAGTACTTTGTGACATTTATTGATGATGCTTCTAGATTTTGTTATGTCTATTTATTACATACCAAGGATGAAGCATTAGATAAATTCAAAGTGTTTAAAACTGAAGTTGAATTACAACTTGGGTCTTTAATCAAAAGATTAAGAACTGATAGGGGAGGTGAGTACATGGATACTCAGTACTTTCAGTCTGTTGGAATAATCCATGAAACGACTGCCCCTTATACTCCTCAGTAAAATGGTATTTCTGAAAGGAAAAACAGGGTGCTGAAGGAGATGGTTAATTCCATGTTGTCCTATTCAGGACTGAGTCAAGGGTTCTGGGGTGAAGCTATGTTAACAGCTTGCTATTTATTAAATAGGGTTCCCAATAAAAGGAACAAGGTTACCCCTTATGAACTCTGGACTAAAAGGAAACCCAACCTGAACTATCTCAAGGTTTGGGGTTGTAGGGCTGTTGTAAGACTCCCTGATCCAAAGCAAAAGACTTTGGGTGAAAGAGGCATTGACTGCATCTTTGTTGGATATGCTGAGCATTCCAAGGCTTTTAGGTTCTATGTTATTGAACCTAATGAACATGTTTCAGTTAACTCAATAATTGAATCAAGGGATGCAGACTTTGATGAGAATAGATTCTCATCAGTCCCTAGACCAAGTCAGAGGATTCCTAATGGAACTCATGACACTGGTGTATCAGAGGTCCCTGATGATGAACCATCAGTGGTCCCTGATGAGGTTGTGGTTCAGCAACCTGAACCTGTGCTCAAGAAGAGCAAAAGGGTCAGGACTCCAAAGTCATTTGGACCTGAGTTTCAACTATACTTAGTTGAAGGTACTAGGGATGAGGTCTCAGACCAATACTCCTATTGCTTCATTGTTGAGGATGACCCCAAAACACTTGAAGAAGCAATGAAGTCCCAGGACATTGCTTTCTGGAAAGAAGCAATCAATGATGAGATGGATTCCATCATGGGCAACAACACTTGGGTGTTGGTTGATCTACCTCCTGGTTGCAAACCTCTGGGTTGCAAATGGATTTTCAAAAGGAAAATGAAGGTAGATGGAACTATTGAAAAGTTCAAGGCTAGACTAGTCATTCAGGGCTTTAAACAAAAGTCAGGAATAGACTATTTTGATACTTATGCCCCTGTGGCTCGTATCAGTACCATAAGACTGCTGATTGCTATGGCATCTATTCACAATCTGGTTATTCATCAGATGGATGTGAAAACAGCTTTCTTGAATGGTGAATTGGAAGAGGAGGTTTATATGAACCAACCTCAGGGCTTCATCATGCCAGACAATGAAAACAAGGTGTGTAAACTGATTAAGTCTCTTTATTGACTTAAACAGGCACCTAAGCAATGGCATCAAAAGTTTGATGAAGTGGTTTTGTCTAGTGGTTATGTTCTTAACCAAGCTGACAAATGTGTATATAGCAAATTTGATGAATCTGATAAAGGAGTCATCATTTGTCTATATGTTGATGACATGTTGATCTTTGGCACTGACCAAAATCAGGTTGACCTGACAAATGAATTTTTGTCATCAAGGTTCTCCATGAAAGACATGGGGGAGGCTGATGTTATCCTTGGTATAAGGATTAAACATGAAAGTAATAGAATTTCTATCTCTCAGTCTCATTATATTGAGAAGGTACTGAGGAAATTCAATTACTTTGATTGTACTCCAGTGAGTACACCTATGGATACTTGTGAGAAGCTGATGCCTAATCATGGCAAGGCTGTATCTCAACTTGAGTATTCTAGGGTAATTGGCTGCCTGATGTATGCCATGACTTGTACAAGACCTGATATTGGTTTTGCAGTGGGAAAATTGAGCAGGTATACTAGTAATCCTAGTGCTCATCACTGGCAAGCAGTTCAAAGGGTACTGAAGTATTTGAAGAGAACTATGGATTATAGTCTCTCATATATTGGTTACCCATCAGTGTTGGAAGGTTACACTGATGCAAGTTGGATCAGTAACACTGAAGACAATTCGTCTACCAGTGGCTGGGTATTCCTACTTGGTGGAGGTGCAATTTCTTGGGCATCCAAGAAGCAAACTTGCATCACCAGTTCAACAATGGAATCTGAATTTGTGGCTCTAGCAGCTGCTGGTAAAGAAGCTGAATGGTTGAAAAACTTGCTTCTTGAGATTCCATTGTGGCCTAAACCTATAGCACCTATTTCTATCCGGTGTGATAGTGCAGCTACATTGGCTAAGGCTTATAGCCAGATGTACAATGGTAAGTCTAGACACTTAGGTGTCAGGCATAGCATGATTCGTGAGCTTATCGTGAATGGGGTGGTATCTATAGAGTTTGTGAGATCTCAACAGAACTTAGCTGATCACTTGACGAAGGGTCTGGCTAGAGACTTGGTTATAAAGTCTGCTAAAGGGATGGGTTTAAGTCCAACTTAGTCACTGAATGCTAGGACACCCAACTCCCTCCTGAGGAAACTTAGGAGCTGAGTTCAATGTGGAAAGCTGAACATTCAGTGGACTGGAGCACATGTTTTATTTACATCCCAAGGTTGTGCTCAGAACCTGCTGAAAGGAGGATGAAGTCTTTACTTCTTAATGGTTAATTTTCTTTGAAAAAAGTGCTTAGCAGGAGCATGACTAAAGAGGAACCACCTATGTAAATGTTGAAGTTTTGCCGCTTCAGGAAGCTTTGGACTTTTAGCTTTTACAACATTTATGAATTTGGATATGGACACATGGCTTGTATAGTGTCAGGAGCTGTTAAGTGTTTGAAAACTTGTGTGTATTTTATCTTCAGGTATTCAAATGGGTTGAAGGGTTCAATTCTTAGAACACCCTGATTCTCGAATATTTGAACGTGTAATTTACTAAGATGGAAATTCAATCCTCTGGACATTTTCGTTTATGCACATGTTTTGATTGATGTTTATTTTTCATGCAAAGGAAGTGAACTAAATTTGGGGAGGATTGTTGGAAAATTTAGTGCACTTGTGGGATTAGTTCACACCTTGCAATGGGTTAGGAGGTACGAAGTGTACTCCCATAAGGTCCATGAACTCCCTGACTCTTATAGTGGTTTGTATTGGTAGTACTGGTGAAAGTACTGCTTGGTGAAAGTACGGCTTGTGGAAAGTACTGCTTGTGGTTTCCACTGATAAGCAGTGTTTCCACTGAAGTGGTGTATCCACTGATAGTGCTATGAAAGTACTGATAAGCAGTGTTTCCACTGATAGGTTGTACTTCCACTGCAAGTGAAAGTACTGCTAGTGGAAAGTACTGCTTATGGAAAGTACTGCTAAATGGCAGTTACAACTTCTTTATGACCACATTTAATTGGTCATGTAACCACTAACGGCTATAATGGGGATAATTATGAGGCTATTAATGGGCCGATTAATACTCATAATTCCATGGGAATAGCTCAAGAGTAACCTCCTATATATAGGAGATCTGAACATGCATGAGACACACACAGAAAACGTAAACACTTATTAGCGAAAGGGTTATAGAATTGTGCCTAATTCTCTAACTGCATTTGGTCTTATCCCAAGTAGATATTCGTGATACCCAGGCATTAGGGTCGAATAGTTTACTTTGAAAAGTGATCACACGATTCCAAGTGAAATCCGGTAACCACCAAGTGGTATCTGTTACTACTAACAGTGTGTTTGTTTCTGCTGAAGAGTTGCACATTTCTGCTAAATTGATTATCTTCACCCTGCTTTGAGACGAATAACCACCAACACCTTTTACACTTTTTCTTTCAATTCATTCGATCCATGCTCGGATCAAACGAAATGGAGAGAGAGAGAGGAGGGGGGAAATGGGATGAGAAGTAACAAGGGATACGCGTCTCATGTTGCTAGACAGAAGAACTTATGAGGGATTGGGGAGCACTATTACTACGTTTAGTCTTATAGAATAAAATTAATTTGATTTTGATTTATAAAGCCTCGCTTATACTTACCATTAAAATTTTATATTTTTCCATCTCACAAAGTTAAGCTTTTCTAATGATTCAATTTAAATTTTATCAGACATTCATTCTTCTAAAATGAACTTTATAAGAGATTAGTTATGATTTTACTTATATGAGAACTTTAACTCGTAGCTACAAAATGAACGCTTTTTCATTAGTTGCAACGCGCGGACAAACATATCGTGTTGCAAAGCATCTGTTAATACATTGTCGGAAACTAAGTGTTAGTTTTATGGATATAAATTAGTAGACGTGAGTTAGGATCGAACTTGAGACCACGGGATTGCACGCTTTACGTATGAGAATTTAAAGTTAATAATTAAATATAAACGTTATATTTATTTATTGATTAAACGAAATAACTAACGGACGTTAAGTAATTAATGTAATGGACTAACGGGCGTTAAATGTATTTGGAAAATGACTTAATTGCAAGAGTTGGGAAGGTTTCGGAATCCCTTTGGGATGCCCATAACCGATCGGCCAAAGGGAGACCCAAACCCAATCCAACTTTGACTCCAACTTGTTCACCAAGTTTGCTTGAGTATATATACAAAACCTAGGGTGTTTGTAAATCATCTCTTGTGCTCATTGTTAAACCCTAAAATTGTTTGTGTGTGTTTTCTTTGTTCTCAAAACCGGTCGACACCCTATACAAGGGATCGATCATCACTTTTCCAATAAACCAAGTTATTTGTTTTATCAAAACTAGCATTACTTTAATTCGGTTTAGCACGTGTGTACAAGAACGTGGTAATAACACAATATTGTTATTATTCTTGGATTGAATTACAAAACGGTAAGGGATAATTCATATAATCCTAATTAAATCAAATTAGGGTTCTTCCATTGCTAGTTTGTGGATTTGATTCTTGTTCGGCTAGAATCAAGAAAATGTACGCATATTCTTTTATGTTAATTAATTCTTCATTAATAAATCCTATACGCTTCCGCTTGAATACTTTGATGTTTTGTGGTTATTTATTTGATTGTCATGATATATAATTCCAACAGTGGCATCACGAGTCATTGGTTTTTAATGAGTAATTAATTACATAAACGCGTAATAAAACAAATAATTGTATGTTGTTTGATATGTTAATCTAGGGTTTATGTTTATAATTGTTTGGTCGATTTTTTTGTAATTGGGGCGTACCCCTATTTTTTTAAGTCGACACATATATAAATTTTTTAGGGTTTTGAAAATTGTTTGCTAACCTTATTGAAACCTAGAATTAATATATTAGTTACGTGATTAATTCATGAAAAATTTGTTATGTGTCATGGAATTTTTATATGCAATCTTGTGACTATTTGTATAATTGTTATGATATATCCATGATTGTACATGCATGTTAGTCATGGATAAGTTGCTTTGATATTGTTTAAATTGTTTAGATATATTTATTTACGATAAATCTTGAATTGGGGAAGACTCCAATTATATATTAATGAATCAATTATGTGCTAATTGGTATATTTTAATTATGGGTTTACGCAATCGATTTATCGATGTATGTGGCTCACTTTCTATCGCTGGAGTGAAAGCCCTAATTAATATATACATTAATTTAACCTAGACATTGATTATTAATAGGTTTTATCGAATAAGTTGCATGTGGCTACTTGTTTACACGTATAAATTGTTTATTATGTGCGCATTGTTTTTTAGTAGTTTATTTTTTATTTATTACTTGTTTGTTTATCATGTTAGACAGTTTTAAGCAAAGGGTAATTTTGAATAGAAAAATAATACGGACTAAACAATGGTGAAATTTGATTTGTTTTGGAAGAGTTAAGTTATCAATAGTTTAATTGATTGGTGATTTTGGTACAAATGGTCTGAACGGCTCACCCAACAGAATGAACTATAAAGGGGTTAATTAAGAAGTGCGCACAGTCACACTGAAAGGATGTCTAAGGTTATGCTTTGCACTTATCTGGTCCTCTGCCCCCTGTAAGTTCGAATGGAGCTACTTAGTAAGCCATAAAATGTGCAAACTTATCTTAAGGGCGAATTAGTTTTAATTCAATTCGCCACTTTGGTGGTAATTACCCGAAACACTAAGTGTTTACACTTATGCAAAAGTACGGTATAATGGACGATAATTAACACTAAATTCCTTGATTGGTGAACCCAATACCTCAGTCAAGACTTTGATAATTTGATCTTTATGAATTGGTAATAAAAAGTTTTTTATTAAATTTATGCTACAAGATGAATGCATGACATCTTTGTACATATTTGATTTGACCACATAAAATCAAAACTAGTACCCTTTTAAATTAAGTTATATGCCATCTAATTAAAAGGAACACTTGAAGTTACAATTTAAGTCATGACAGTACTTGGCTAGATTGTGATAGAGAGGTAAATCTCTATGTAAAGTCAGACCTTACATGGACATATTTACAGTTCTTTAAGTTAGACACTTAAGTTGAGTAGGAAGTGAGACCTGGAATCAATGACATAAGATGGGATGAAACATGTTTATATTTGCAATAGCGTTGGAAAATATAAATCCCATAATGATCTAGGAGTTGGAAAGTATATTGATGAGAATGCATACCAATTTCAGATGATATTCAATGAATTGAATATATGACTTATCACAGCTACATAATTTACTTTGTGGATATTTTTATAAGTAAATTATGAATAGTTATCCTCAGACTTGAGATACCAGATAAGTGTCATGAATGTAGTGCATTTCTGTGAAGCAACTTAACGCTATACGTAACTGGTAGTCATAAGGGTTGTTTTCAGGAATGTTACGAAGTTTATGGGTTATTCTTGTAGTCAAAATAGAATTTGTTCATTCAAATTTATTTGGAGTTTAATATTGTTGGGCCCCTCGTAGGGTTGACAAGATGTTTGTGCGGCCGCACCCAAATCTCCCCTAAATATGTTTAGATGATTCGGTAATCTTGGTCAATCACTTACAACGAGAAACATAATAGTTTTATAAAAAATGACTTAATTCCATATCTTTATTTAACGTGGTATTAGAAACAAAAGGATAATAATAATGAGAAATCATTAAAAGGTTTTTCCAGGAGCCTTACTCGAGTTGTACTAGAGGCATCGAAGTGTTGCTAGACGCTAACCGATGTGATCACTCTATTAAGATATATCCAAGTGGGAGCTATTAGTTTTATGGATATAAATTAGTAGACGTGAGTTAGGATCGAACTTGAGACCACGGGATTGCACGCTTTACGTATGAGAATTTAAAGTTAATAATTAAATATAAACGTTATATTTATTTATTGATTAAACGAAATAACTAACGGACGTTAAGTAATTAATGTAATGGACTAACGGGCGTTAAATGTATTTGGAAAAGGACTTAATTGCAAGAGTTGGGAAGGTTTCGGAATCCCTTTGGGATGCCCATAACCGATCGGCCAAAGGGAGACCCAAACCCAATCCAACTTTGACTCCAACTTGTTCACCAAGTTTGCTTGAGTATATATACAAAACCTAGGGTGTTTGTAAATCATCTCTTGTGCTCATTGCTAAACCCTAAAATTGTTTGTGTGTGTTTTCTTTGTTCTCAAAACCGGTCGACACCCTATACAAGGGATCGATCATCACTTTTCCAATAAACCAAGTTATTTGTTTTATCAAAACTAGCATTACTTTAATTCGGTTTAGTACGTGTGTACAAGAACGTGGTAATAACACAATATTGTTATTATTCTTGGATTGAATTACAAAACGGTAAGGGGTAATTCATATAATCCTAATTAAATCAAATTAGGGTTCTTCCATTGCTAGTTTGTAGATTTGATTCTTGTTCGGCTAGAATCAAGAAAAGGTACGCATATTCTTTTATGTTAATTAATTCTTCATTAATAAATCCTATACGCTTCCGCTTGAATACTTTGATGTTTTGTGATTATTTATTCGATTGTCATGATATATAATTCCAGCACTAAGAACATCGCATTGTTGGTAATTTTAATTAGTCTCATCATTTTATCTTAAGAAGTTGCGATATAATTTGGACTAAAGTGTTTTTCAACTGGTGCTCAGTTATAAGTTAATTACAAGAGACAAAGTGCATAATCGTTTTAGCTAATTTATTGATACCACGTACGACAGCTATGTGATGTACCTTATTATATCTAAAACAATGTTTTTTCTGATTAATGTTAACTCGGTTAACAGTTAACACCTCTAAACTTTTGAAGAAAACAACACGTAATCTGCATTTCGGTAGGTACACTTACGCATATAATATTGCACCATGTGAAAATGCGTAGAAGCATTGTGTAAATTGTAGACTTGGGTGTATAATAATTAATTTGAAGATAGGATATGAGGAAAATGATTTAGTATGAACCAATAGTTAAAGAGTATGCACGTGCGGCCAGCCCAAGATCATCGAGTCAAAAGATACCACGCATGTGGCTTATCAGTCAAAGGTCAAAAGCCTCATACTGTTCTATCTACATTATACTACCAAAATATATACTTCAATTTAATACTGTTAATTAATATAAATAAAAATTACAGCGTATAATATGCCGAGGATAAGAAGAATGACGATGATAATGGAGATGCATCCACCTGACAAAATCTATAATTCTTTCTTACCTTTAAAATATTTGCTTAAATGCATCAATCATTACTTGATACAATCATATTTATACATACTATATATAGTCTATATACACATACATGTACGTATTAAATATGTAGCGTGCATGCGAATTATGTGTACATATTACAGACTTACTATTAGTAGATTATCTTTGTAATAATACATTTCATTTTTAATATAGGATACACGTAGCTTAATTTGTATACATACAATTAATTAGCAGTATATTTGTCATTTGTGCCGTATCAAGAATTAATTTATTTTGTAGAAAACTTATGAGTGTACGTGTTAATTTAATATTTTTTTCCCTTTCAAATTAATCATTTGGAGTGTACTTGAATAAAATCCATTTAGATGTAAACTTTGAATACTTGTGATAAAGTACCATGTATATTATAGAATACATTAAAATATTAGTTGAAGAGATGGTATATCCTAATGCATATATCAGTGTGTACGTGTATAAGTCTTTACAATACAAAACTTCTGTTTCAAATGACGAATCATCATACAATACTCTAAAAATAATTTCTTTAATTATTTAGGGTACGTTTGATATCCAACTATGACAATAAGACTATTATTATAAAAGTGATTAAAATTGTTTGTTTTGTAAGGCCAATAATGATATGAGTATATTATAGTCATAGATTTATTACACACCAATTTGGTGTCTATGAAATTCATTTTCGCAAACCTCTCTTTTTTCTACTACAAAATTTAAATATCTATACATTTTTTTATTTCTTATTTCATCAACCAAACATAAACAATCGTAATGATACATTTTTTATATCTATTGTCATTTTACCCCATATCAAATCCGATACCAATTGTAATTTCTAGCAAGAAACCAAACGGCCCCTTAGATCTGTTATGTAAGTGGATTATTGATTGATTGATCGTCTTTTACTCCGTAGTTTTTATTCAACGCATGTATTTTTCTATAAAAGTCTTTACTCGTGGTATGTTTATATGTTTAGACAGTTACTTGTTCTGGAATAATAACGAGAATATCTCATCGACTAGGTAAATAGTGTGAGCAAACACTACAACTATACCCTGTACCAGCTTATTGAAAATTTGAAAATACGAAAAGATCACAAGTATAAAACACCTTAAATTACATATTTCTTATGCTAGAAAAATAGTACAAAACTGCAACTAAAAAGAAAGATATTAGAGCATGGGTGTGGTAACGATTTGCCTCGCCGTTTCCAACGTGTCATGCTTGCCGGCGTGTTTCGTCCCTCACCACCACACCATGAGAGCTCGCCAGTTGTGGTTTCGTCATTGCAACGACGAGAAAGAAGACAAAACCAATTGTTTGAAACATTTTACCGTTTAATCACAACGGCTCTTTTTTTTTTCTTTTTTTTTCTTTCCAAATTCAAATAGTACCCACTCTATAAATATTACCAACATTTACAAAAAAAAAATCATACTTCTCAAACACAATTCAACTTCAAAATTCACACTTCTCTTTACGCAAGATTATTATGCCTTGCCGTCTCCCGCATTCCGCTAAAGATATGCAAACGTACGTTCAAAATCAATGTAATAACGACGATGACGCTCGAAAAGACGCTATTATACGCGTCATCCAATTGTTTGAGCAGGCGAGGACGGAGAAGCTGCAGATGAGAGAAAACTACAAGAGTTGCAACGACATCAACACTGAACGAAAAGGTGTGATCGAGAAATTTCTGAAGGAGGAAGCCCACAGAGATGACAAAATTATTGACAAGTTGTGGCGGTGTGTTCAAAAGGTAACGAACAACATCAACACCAAAGTCAATTGGAGCTATCGGGTGAACAAAGATGATGGTGCAGGAATCTCCGGTAGACGAGGAAGCTTTGTCTCGCCTCGAGGATTATATACCTCCCTCTTATGATTCTGCGAACGAGGAGTATTCAGATTAGGATTTAGGATTTATGTATTTTTCGTATGATTTTTTTATTTATCGTATGTTTTTTTTTCCTTTCCGTATTGTAGTTGTATTTTTATTTAAATGAATGAAATGAATTTATTTTGTTTGAAAAATATGGAAAAGAAAAAGAAAAAAAATGTGGGTGAGGCCCAAATGAAGAGGAGTGAGTTAGTTGTGATTGAAAGGTATTTTTAAGTGAGTGTATTGAAGTGATGTGGAGGTGATGTGACACAAGTGAGACCCAAATAAAGAGGAGTGAGTTCCACACCACACCCCATTCTCTTATGTACACAAGAAGTACTTGCATGTATTTTGGTGTACGTGATTTCAACAACAAACTAATGAGCTATTTATAAGCTCAACATCCTTCTAAGTTTTTGCATGTAGAAAGCAAGTTGATAAACAAGTTGCATCAGAAATCAAGTTGCCAATAATTGATGTCTTCATTTTGCTCACTTTATATGAGCCATTATTCTTACATTCATCGTGTTTGTTTCTCACAAAGTTACCGTAAGCTCGATCATTATCAACTACCAGCGTTTACGGAAATGAAAATTGCATATCCACCCTCTACATTCGTTATTGCTTATGATTCTAATTCGAACCAGTTGAACGTGTGACTGTTAACTCCTCGTTTTATATAAGGCAAATCGCATAAAAGTGTACTCAAGTTATACCCGATTTCAATTTAATGTACCAAACTTTTTTTTCCTAATTTAATGTACCAAACTTTTTTTTTTTGCAAATGTAGACAATCAATAGGTTAGAAGGTCACCTTATACTAGCTAGCAGGTCACCATCTTCTCCACCTCCTTTTTCCGGCGACCCATTTTCCGGCGACCCATTTTTTCGACAACAAATCTTTCCGACAACAAATCTTTTCCGGCGACCCATTTTTTCGCCGGAAGGATTGAGCTCATATCATGTTCAAACCAATACGAGCGACCATGTTATGAAATGTATAAAAAAAAAAGTGGGTCGGGTCAACTTTTACGAGGACTCCTTATTCTGTTTAGCTTGTTTTGAATTGATCAACCTGCTCTAAGTGTTTGTAAAGTAAACAAAAAGTGGGTCAGTCAAGTTGTAACATGCTGGTTGACCTTAAGATTTGTTGTCGAAAGTGGGTCAGTCAAGCTGCTCAAGTGTATTTGTTGTCGGAAAGATTTGTTGTCGAAAAAATGGGTCGCCGAAAAATGGGTCGTCGGAAAAAAGGGGGTGGAGAAGATGGTGACCTGCTAGCTAGTATAAGGTGACCTTCTAACCTATTGATTGTCTACATTTGCAACAAAAAAAAAGTTGGGTACATTAAATTAGGAAAAAAAAAAAGTTGGGTACATTAAATTGAAATCGGGTATAACTTGAGTACACTTTTATGCGATTTGCCCTTTTATATACAAACTTTCCTTAGCATTGTTAATTCCACCAAAAACCATAAAGCTTTAGTTATTTCTCCTAAAATCTTCTTCTAATCATCGTATGTCAATTACTGCACATTTTATTTTTTATTTTTTTTAAATAAACTTAATGGTAGTTATATACTCCTTAGATTGTTAACATTTTAACATTAAATTCGACGGCATATACGTAAAAGAAGACCTATGCAGAATGATCACAAGTGCACGTGTGATTATCACGTGCCGGTTTAGAAGGTCGTGAAAAAAGGTAAAACGGGCAAAACGAGTAAAATGCGATGTGGTCGGGTATGAGGATCGAATCGGCCCCGAATCCGAGAAAGTGGTTGTTGGAGCATGTACTCTCTAACGTGGGTTCCGGATCCTTAATTTACTTCCACTAATGTTACCTTAATGCTAATATGTTTGCGACATAAATTATATATGTTCCTCCTTTAATGGAGTACTTTATTACTAATATTTTATATTTTTATTTATAGATTTGAATGGTTTATTGGGATAAGGATGATAAACAATTTCGAATGTTAAATAACTTAGTATCATAACCATTATGATCGATGATCTGTAATAGATGATTTGGACAACTTGTTAAAAGAAGTATCATGCCAAATTATTTCTTGTAAATCTATACATTTACAATTTGAAAAATCCCAGTCTATATTTTTTTAACATAAACCATGATGAGTTGAGATTAATATAGAACCCATATTTGCCATAGAACAAATGAACCAATCATAGTCCTCCATCTTTTATCTAAATTAATAAAAAATCATTTTTCACCTTTTCTTTTAAAACAACATATCTTACAAACGGTAAATTTTCAAAATATAAAAAATACACCATCGCGACGAGAATTAAATTATCTTTCTATAGATATGCACTTTTATGTATTTTCGACAAACATTTTTTTCAAAAATTCCGTCCGAAAAAATCATATATGATTTTTACGAATCATATATGATTTTCAAAAATCATGTATGATTCGATTTTTATGAATCATATATGATTTTTACGAATCATATATGATTCTCAAAAATCATATATGATTCGTAAAAATCGAATCATATATGATTTTCATAAATCATATATGATTTTTGTTGACCGAAATTTTGAAAAAAAAATGGTTAAAAATATATAGTAGTACATATCTATAGAAAGATAATTTAATTCTCGTCGCGATGGTATAATTTTTATCGCGTAACGATTAATGGTTTGCGAGATATTTAATTTTTTAAAAATGGGTGAAAGTTTATCATAATAAAAAAATGAATGACTATTATTGGTTCATTGGATCTATGGTAAATTTTGGATCTATATTGAACTTTTGACAAACCATGATATTGTGGATAGGTTGCGGACTTGGAGGTGGTCTGTGGATAATACAAATGATAAATGTATCATGTGTGTACGTGCATGTTTAACTCAAATCAATTTATATAAAGGTTTTTCTAACTTATGTCTTAAGACACAAAGTTAAGCACAACAAGTAAATTCCTTATGACAAATTGTTTAACAATGTGAAAAGGTACTTGTCGGGGGGAAATTCCTTATGACAAACTGTTTGAAAACGTTTACAATTTAAAATCTGGAAATCTAACTAATACTCCAAAGCTACTTAAAGCATCAACAAGTAAATTCATGAAGTGTGAAAAGACAAAAACCATGCTTATGTATAGAAATATTGCTTTCATTAAGGTGGTGTTTGTCATTAAGGTGGTATTTGTTTTTTAAGAGGCTCTGAATCTGAATCTGAATCATACATCTGAATTTGAATCTGAGGCTTAAATGTCTGAATCTGACCGCATCTGAACAGAAAAAAAAAAACTCATGTTTAAACCGCACATTTGCTTGCTCGTACTAATTTTTTTTTTGTGTCAGCAAGAGGCATTCAGACACCCCTCTCAAGTCTAGACCATTAAAATCTTACTGCCTCTGAACGCATTTGAACGGGAAAAAAAAAACAAACAGTCTGAACGACCAAAATGTCCGATCACGTCTGAACGGTTCAGATTAAAAGGCTGTTAAAAGCCTCTTTATGAAAAACAAACACCACCTTGTTAACATGCACAAAAACAACTACAACAATCACAATTAGGGGTGTCATTCGGGTCGGGTCGGTCGGGTTCGGGTCAGTCGGGTCGGGTCGAAGTCGGGTCAAGCCAAAAAATAATATACCCGAACCCGACCCTATTTGAACTCGGGTTGGTCGGGTTCGGGTCAAATCAGGTCGGGTTAAGTCGGGTCGGGTCAAGTCGGGTTCGGGTCAAGTCCATTTATATAATTCTAGAATTTAATTTCTTAAATTTAGTAACCAAACGTTATGAATATAATGTCTATTGGTTTTTAAAAGGTTATTATATTCATACCAGTAGAGCAATGCACTAATACATGCATTTTATAGTTGGATTTACACATTTTCTTTTTGTAATGCATTTTGTTTTTAATCTGAGGTCAATTATATAGAATGAAAATGAATATAAAACCAAATATATGAAGCAATATATGTTCATGCGCTAATTTGGGCCTTTCAATTAAATAAAGATTGGGAAAAGTAAAAAAAAAAAAAAAGTCGGGTTAGTCGGGTCGACCCGAACCCGAATTTTCAAATATTTTGAACCCGATACCCGACCCTAGTTCGTACTCGGGTTAATCGGGTTGACCCGATTGACCCGAATTGGATTTTGGACCCGAGTAACCCGACCCGAATATCCTTCGTCGGGTTCGGGTCCGGGTCGGATCCGGGTCAGGTCGGGAAATATGACACCCCTAATCACAATACACATCACCTAATCTTGTTATGTCGATGTATAAAGACAAAATTTTGTTTATACCCTTGTCTCATGGAAAACCACACGAAAACTATCTATTTAAAAGAATTGATTAGCATATTTATTTTTTTTATTAAGTCATTATACTGTATTTATTATATAATTGTGCATTATTTAAAATGTGCTTTATATGCTTGTTTAGTGAGTGTTCTAATAAAAAAAAATGTGCAAGTGATCTCTTTTTATGTAATTAAAAGGCTCGACAAAATTTTGTTGATTGAAAAAAAAAAGATGCTTTATTTATCTAAAATAGGAAAAGACAAAAAGAAAAGCTTAACTGCATGAGAGCCAAGTGTGTGAATTAATTTAATGCCCCTTAGTTTAAAGGGCAAACTCATTAGTCAACAAAATACGCAGCAAATCGGTTGACATCCCAAGTTAAACTTTAACACTCCAATAATTTATAAAAATAACCTCTCATTTAGGGGCATAAATGAAAAAAGAAAAGAAACAAAAAAAAAGGCAAATAACGGTCGTTAAAGGAGTAACGTGTAAGGACTAACGGTGTTATAACGCATAGGGTCCAACGGTATAACGCTAGTTAACGGCGTTATTTGCCAATTAACGGCGTTATACCGTTACTGATGGAAGTAGGGGTGTCCAAAAAAACCGAGTAACCAAACGAACCGAAGAACCGTACCGGTACCGACCGGGAACGGGACCGTATATTAGAACCATGGTACGGTTCTTGGTTCCTAAAATTCCAAAATTTCGGTTCTCGTGACGGTTCGGGGTCGGAACCGTCCGGTTCCGGTACTTTCCCGAAAGAACCGACTTTTATGAAAGTATGTATTTTATAGGCTTTGTTTGGGACATTGTCATTGTGTACATGCAACTATGCAAGTATTTGGGCGCTTAAAAAAAAAAAAAAAAAAAAAAAAAAAAAAAAAAAAACCTAAAAACCTATAAACCTTAACCTTTAATCCATTGATTTCATTCAAAGATTCAAACATCATTTATCAACATGAAAGTAAGTTTTTTCTAAACTGGAATATCGAGTATGCGCATAGACGCATATTGAACAATTTTATGTTGCTCAGTAACAACTAACAAGAAGTTGCAGTAAACTGTTGGTATTTATTGCTCATTGAATGTAATGATAAAAATTAACGATTATGGCGTAACTGCATGATACATTGTCACCATGTAAGTTATTGTAAGCTAGTCACCACGATTGATATATAATATTCTCAATGAGTTTGCAATTATTTTCGTGGATAATGAAGTTTGTATTACCGGATATATGTTTTTTTGGTTTGTTTGTAAGTCAAGCTGTAGAACATTATTAAGGCTGTCAACTTCTTTTCGAAGTTCTACGAACTGAGTTCCATAATTTCACATCCACCCAAACATATTTTTTGGTTTGTTTGTAAGTCAAGCTGTAGAACATTATTAAGGCTGTCAACTTCTTTCGAAGTTCTACGAACTGAGTTCCATAATTTCACATCCACCCAAACATATTTTTTTAACACTTCGATTTGACTGACCAGTGTTAAGTTTTTAGAGCATTGTCATCAGTAACTCACGTTATAGTTTAACACCAGTCACGTCAGTGTCACATCAGCTTTAACATTTCACCTTAACATCCTCAAAAAACATTCACATCAATAACATCCCAAGTTAAACTTTAACACTCCAATAATTTACAAAAACAACCCCTCATTTAGGGGCATAAATGAAAAAAGAAAAGAAACAAAAAAAAAAAGGCAAATAACGGTCGTTAAAGGAATAACGTGTAAGGACTAACGGTGTTATAACGCATAGGGTCCAACGGTATAACGCCAGTTAACGGCGTTATTTGCCAATTAACGGCGTTATACCGTTACTGATGGAAGTAGGGGTGTCCAAAAAAACCGAGTAACCAAACGAACCGAAGAACCGTACCGGGAACGGGACTGTATATTAGAACCATGGTACGGTTCTTGGTTCCTAAAAATCCAAAATTTCGGTTCTCGTGACGGTTCGGGTCGGAACCGTCGGGTTCCGGTACTTTCCCGAAAGAACCGACTTTTATGAAAGTATGTATTTTATAGGCTTTGTTTGGGACATTGTCATTGTGTACATGCAACTATGCAAGTATTTAGGCTCTTAAAAAAAAAAAAAAAAAAAAAAAAAAAAAAAAAAAAAAAAAAAAACCTTAACCTTTAATCCATTGATTCCATTCAAAGATTCAAACATCATTTATCAACATGAAAGTAAGTTTTTTCTAAACTGGAATATCGAGTATGCGCACAGACGCATATTGAACAATTTTATGTTGCTCAGTAACAACTAACAAGAAGTTGCAGTAAACTGTTGGTATTTATTGTTCATTGAATGTAATGATAAAAATTAACGATTATGGCGTCACTGCATGATATATTGTCACCATGTAAGTTATTGTAAGCTAGTCACCACGATTGATATATAATATTCTCAATGAGTTTGCAATTATTTTCGTGGATAATGAAGTTTGTATTACCGGATATATGTTTTTTTGGTTTGTTTGTAAGTCAAGTTGTAGAACATTATTAAGGCTGTCAACTTCTTTCGAAGTTCTACGAACTGAGTTCCATAATTTCACATCCACCCAAACATATTTTTTTAACACTTCGGTACTCATGGGAATTACCGAAAATTCTCGTACCGGAACCGAGTACCGTACCGGAACCGAACCGAAAAACTTGGGACGGTTCTTGGTTCCACTTTTTCCTTATTTTCGGTTCTCGATTCTTTCGGTTCCGGTTCAGGTTCAGGACGATTCCAGTACCATGGACACCCCTAGATGGAAGTGCTCTTAGGACCATGTTTGTAAATCAAGCGAGGTTTTTAAGCCAAGGAGTTTAAAAAATTAACAATTTTGCTACAGATTTTTGGAGGTATAATTATGTATAATTTGGTTTAACATATGTTTAAGAACGAGAATTTTTCGCGTTTTACAACGTAGCATTGGCATACGATAATATTGTATAAGTTGGAAGATTAATTTTTTTTAAACTACGATCAGCTTCGTTGCTCAAGCCACCACTCGTCATTGGTTCCATGTTTTTTTTTTATTATTATTTTCTCATCCAACGCCAGCTCATTTTAGCCTCGGCTTAAAAAGAGTGACGACTCAAGAGCTCAATTTGAAGAATAAAAAATGGAATATATAAAATCGCAAAAGATGATACCGACTCTATTTGCTACATCTTGGACAATTTAAAAAATAAAAACACAAAATATAAGCAATCATGAACCCTCGGTAATAACAAGCCAAATATCAAGATATTTTGATTTCACGTAAGTTTTGAATCTATTTTTTTAATATATAAAACCATCGCTTTTGAAAAGTAGTGGTCTTTGCATAGACTGACCTTCCTTGTAGTTTTCAAAATCCATAGATCAGTTCAAGTTTTAAAATCAAACAAATTTTAAAAATCGTGGTCAACGTAGCTCTTTCCAATTGTGGAAAACTAGAATTGGGTTGAATAGTTTTTACCGTTTAAAAGTCCGTTTTAAGTAAATTTAGATTTGTTGGCTTGATGTGAAATCAAATCAATACGTACGTAAGTAAATGCAATAAAGAGTAAATAAATGCAACAGAGTAATGGAAAGAGCAAACAAAAAACACAATGATTTATAGTAGTTCGACATGAAGCTTCCTTCCTCGCCCTACTCCACTCCCCGAGTACTCAACTCGTGTTCGTAAGTACTATATAAACAAGCTCCCTTTCGGCGGAGAAAACCATACAACATCACTTAATTTCTTTACCGATACTAAGCTAGATATCGAATCCTTGTCAAGGTAAGACCAACCTTTCTTCATAATGTATTTTAAAGCCTAAAATACTAACCGATCCCTCTAAGTTGGTGTATCATGATAACTAACAATTTTGGTGTATGATGGTGGAGTATAATGACACAATAACAATATACAAAGTTAAACAACTATGTATAAATGTATACACTAACAATTACAACACTTAGAAGCTTGATGATCTTCTTATGTTCTTTGCTTGTACACATAGTTGTAAATGATGGATCACTTGTAATGAGTTATAGAACAAGTGGAATGATCAAAGAGTGTGTAATAGATGAGTGCAAGAGGTTAGACAAATATGCAAAGAGATGAGCCAAAAATATGTGAAATGGGCTATATTTATAGGCAAATGTTTCTGCCTATATTTTTGGTTCCGGCAGCAGGGACCCGTCTTTGATCCTAACGGATCCGTCGAAAGCCTGGAGACAAAAGCTTGTCTTTTGTGGCTAACCAAAAGTCTTTCAAAATCATTCTTTAATCTTATTAAGATATTGTTTCTAGAAGCCTAATCTGTCTTAACACTAAAAATGAAAGATTTGCTATATTTGGTTATATTTTGTCAGATTTATTTTCTAATATAGCCTATATTTTTTGTCATATTTGAATAATTGTAACACCCTAACCCGACACGAGTCAAAATGCACATTATGGCGTCATACAAAGCATAATTGCGCAAGCGGAAGACTTATTATAAATAAAATAAAGTCAAGAATAACATGACTTCCAAAGGTAGCATAATCCATAAGTCTAAAAAAAAAAAGCTTAAATGAAATGAAATGAAATATTCGAAACATAAGTCTAATCATAATATGTAACAAATGAGAAGACTAAACAAGGTAGGTCTTCTATCTCCTACTCTCTCACTCATGCTCATCGCCCCGCTTATTACCTGCCGCATGGAAAAAAACGCGGCTGAGCTTAAAAAGTCCAGTGAACAGATATATAACAAAACAGATAATAATAGCATAAGGAAATGAACCGAAGTCATATAAATTAGCTGAACAATATCACAAGATAAATGAATCAATGAGAGATAAGAGATCAAAGTCATACGAATCAGATAATCATAAGGAGTAAAAATGAATCATAAGGAATATTGCCACGAGCGCATAACCTAACGTCCATCGTGATACATGAAGGACATTACATATATACATAGCCGTCAATTCATAAGTGTACAAAGAGGGCAAACCTCACAAGTACCATAAGTGCGAGAGGGGTGCAAGGCACGCACAGCCAAACGCCATAAACATATCATAATATCATAAGCCTAGGATGCATCCACACGCCCCCCACATAACATAAATCATATATGTACACCTGCTCAAGACAAGTATACACACATATCATAATGGCCAAGAGATCTCATAACATACATACATAAATGGGGACGTCGTGGACTAATCACACCGCCGCAGATGGTGCCATCAATGACATGGTCATAGTACCTCCATGATTAGTTAGCTCGGGCAACATAAGAAACAAAGCATACGAAGCATAATCATATTATAACACCCCAACCCGACAAGGGTCAAAATGTCACATCAAGGTGTCAATCGAAACCTAATAAATGAAAGCGGAAGATTTAAATAAATAGAATATAAGTTATGAAGTAAAACTTCTTCAAAGAATACAAAACTACTCCAATTCGTAATTGAAAAGAAATAGACAAAACATAAGTCTCAAACTAATTTCAGATAACAAGGAAAACTAGGGTTGGGTCGGTCCACTAAAAACTCCTACTCTCATCACTCAAACCAACCATCCCGCTTAATACCTGCCGCATGGGAAAGAAAACCGGCTGAGCTAACGCTCAGTGAACATATATAAATAATAAAAAACAATAAATCAAAATGAATAAGCAAAACGAATCCAAAGAAGACTTGCTGAACAAATGTGTTAAATAAGAGAAGGACTGAATATGAAATAGGAATAATCAGAAGGGTCATAAGGAAATAATGAAGTTGTCAAAGAATGCTCAAGTGCCTAAACATGCTACATGAATAGAACAAAACAATCAAAACATATATATCACATCATAATCAATCATAGAAGATGTAACAACCCGCATTTTCGGGTTACTTTTCATTTTTTTGAAAATTTCCTATTCACTTTCACTATTCATCCCGAAAAATTTTTATTTCACATTCTCGTAAGTTAATTTATTTTAGTAATAACCTGAGAGTTTGATAATCGTTAGATCATCTTCGTAAAAGTTATTAAGAAAACATCATCTTAAAGTTTTGTTTTGGTCGGAGAACCATTTAAACATCCCGCGCATAACGAAAATCAACTCTGATAATTTTCCTCACATCAAATTAATTTTTAGATCATTCATAATCAATTAGAGAATTTTTAAGATTTCATTTAAATATTACCAAATAAACACTGAGCCGTACGAGACTAAACTTACGTTTTAAGCAACTCTACTTAGACCCAGACTTAACCATTCATGCACTGTGTTTTCTAAGATGTTTTGACACTTTTACATTTTTTTAGAAAAGTCAAACATATTTCCCTCCTCCTTTGACCATAAAAAAATTAACCTTGTACGTTCTACATTTTTGCTTAAATCGCGTAACTTTTAGACTTCACGTATAACTGTTAAGTTATCCCACGTATAACGAAAACCACATTTTGACATCTCATATCACTTATAGACTAATTTTAATCTACTTTAAATAAATTCACGGTCATTTCCCTGAAATCTCGTTCTTTTCTGATAAATTGCGAATTACGCGTTTTTGACCCGTGTTTCCAGCTTTAAGCAGCGTTTCTGCACCCAATCAGACTTATCACTCATTTTTTATTTTTATATAGAGTATACTGATGAGTTTCATTATTCCTGCAAGTTTCGTATTTTTACGATACCTGGTTTTACGTTTTATGGCTTAACAACTTACGGTTGGCATTTAACGGAACCAAATCATGCTCTAAACTCAAGATAATACCAAGACTTATCATATAAGCCTAGTCACACCTTGTGACAGCCCATAAGGGGGATGAGTCACCTTGGTGGTGGCTTGATCCTAACCATGCTCTATTTTGATGGTTACATGTGTCCTAACTTAACCATGGTTAACATTTAACCCAATATATGGTTAACCAAACTTACCCTCTTATAAATAGCAAGTGAAAGACATCCCAAAACCCTCATACACCTCTATTGGTCGTTCATATCATAAAACAAACATACCTTCCATAATTTGATCCATAACTCCAAGTTTATGCTAAGAACTT
Organism: Chrysanthemum seticuspe; assembly: GCA_019973895.1. Taxonomy (NCBI): domain Eukaryota; kingdom Viridiplantae; phylum Streptophyta; class Magnoliopsida; order Asterales; family Asteraceae; genus Chrysanthemum; species Chrysanthemum seticuspe. Next base: position 150,019,981 of record BPTQ01000002.1, on the reverse strand, counting down.
TCAAGTAGCAAGTTACTACATCAAATCTCTAGCAAGTTTAAGTGATCTTCTTGAGTTTAGATCCAATCAAGTCACTTAGTACTTCATCACAAATCCTTCAAGATTACAAGGGTGCCAAGGTGTAGAAAGCTAGCTCAATCCAAGGTCCTAAGTGTTCAATCAAAGTCCTATCCTTACTAGTTATTCCTTTCTTGATTGAAAGCCAAACGTTGTAAGCAACTAATCACCGCCATCATCTCATGTTTATTATTCATAATCTTGACAATTTTATGCTATATATATGGTTAATATGTTGATTCATGATGTACGTATACTCAATCACATGTTTTAATTCACATATTGTCGTAAAAGCAACAAACTAGTAAACTAGTCATATTCTACACATTTGAGACCATTAAAACCAGTCACATATGGAATTTCTAACTTACATACTATTTTAGACAAGATAAAAAGGAAAACATATAAACTTTAATCACCCGAAACGGACAAACGAGTCAAAAGATACGGCCAAAAGAAGTTAGCGAAACCAAAACACCGAAACTGCCTAAAACAAGCTGTTAAGCAGCTGTCCATTTTGAAAGTGGCACTTCTGGTCCGAATCATCAAAAAATTAAAACACAAAAGTTGTCCGGAATGACGTTTTCCTTCGATAACCTAGAAGCCCGGGCCCTAAAAACGCTTAAATTGGCCATTATTCTTCAAAAACTGAAACTTCCCTATATATAGTCTCACGACTATACTTTTGTCACAACTAAAGGCAAACCAATAGGCCTAATTGCCTTAAGCCAAGACCACAGCCACGGCTAAGGTCAAAGCTGAGTCTCAAGACCATGGCAGTCAAGACCAAAGCCACGGCAAGGCCATGGCTAAAGCCTCAAGGCTTATTTACCCAAGACCGGTAACTAAGGTGTTAACCTTGGCAAATCAACGCCAACACAAACCAAAGGACATAACTTTATATACTAACATTATCAAAATGACGAGAACTTATAAACCGCCAATATATTTCCAAATAACCAAACAGCCTAAGGATTTCACAACTTTCTTTTTACTTTGTAAACGGCAAGAACCGAATTACGAAAAACAACTAAACCTGCTTTACAAACCGTATAACCATATGACATTTATGATAAATAAACAAAACATATGTCTTGTCTACTAAGTGCTACAATACTAGGGAGCTTCATGTGAGGGGTTTCATTTGGGTAATCGGATCGACGAGTTGCTGGATTTACGAATTAAAGTGTCCTAGTTCCTCGAACGTTTACTACATGACCTCTGAATTGTGATAGCCTGAACGGTAGTACGATATATATAAACTAAACATGTTTTCACAACTAGACCATTTCTATAAACGACATACACAAATACCATGTACTACATAATGATCAATATAAAGACGTATACAGGCTTGTTATTTCTTTCGCATCATTATTTCAAACCTAAGTCGCAACATCCTATTCTAGGTTGCTCGTAGAAGTTCTCACGGCATATCCATCATTCTCATTATACATTTGATATCATTTACTATGAGGTGAGTTCATAGGCCCACTTTCTATTACTTAATTGTTTTGCAAACCCTTGGGGAGATACATGCTATTTTTAAACTGAACACATTGCTTTGAAACTGTATGGTTATGTGAATGTATTATGTGCACTAAGTACCACTATTGCCAAACTTAAGTCCCTATTATCATGAACCATTAATCACTTGCGGGTGAACGCAAATAATGTGGATAGATCTATCGGGATTGACGAATCCCGTTTGTTTGACCAAGTCAGGTAAACAAACGCACTCTATTTGAAGAACCATAGGTTTATTGGCAAATTACCTATTAGGGCAACTATTTGACCAAGACCTGGCAAACTATTATATCAATTTCTATTGACAAGCTGTTAACGTTTTCGGTATCATGAGCTTAGTGCAACAATAAAATCTGTTTTGTTTTCAAAACCTTGGTGTGAGTCAAATTAACTAACACTACCAACATAATGTGTTCAACCATCAAACAAACTCTATGAATTTCACTCAACGTTTGTGTTGACAGTTTTAAGCATGTATTCCAGGTCCGTATTATACGAGGCTGCAACGAAGGAGCACGGATACTCAAGAAGGCTATAAATTTTATTATCATTCGAAAACCCTTTTAATGTATTTTGTAAACCGTGAAACTACTGGGACCTCATTTTTGTAAACTCTGATATTTATATAAATCGAATGATAAATCTTTTAAAACGACTTCATTAGAGTTCATTTTCTATTGTTATGACTGTTGTGCCATGAAGTAACACCCAGTTTGAATTCCGCTGCGTATCATGAAGTTGGGAGTGTTACAGATTGGTATCAGAGCATTAATTATAGAGAAACGGGTCTAATTGTGACCTAAATTATAACTACTTTTACAAACAAAAACATTTTATAGCCTTCCGTTCTCTGTGCCTTCCATCATCCAGACGATTATGTGACTTTTATGCATTTTAAGCTATACAAACATACTAGTATATTGATATATACACTCGACATAATTTCAGTCATAAACAATGTACTAAACATACTTGCGTATGCATATTCTAAGGCATTACGGCACAATCATATTTTCCCAATCTCCCAATCATGCATCTACTCGTGCATTTTAGGATTACAAAACTTTATCTAAGACATTGTAACTGATTACAATGGTCTTTCCTACTTCCTAGACATTGTGAGATACAATGGTCTCATTCATTTTTCAAGACACTGTGAGATACAGTAGTCTCTATTACACTCTCAGACACTGTAAATCCTACAGTGGTCTCTATTTCATCCTCAGACACTGTGAGTGAAACAGTGGTCTTATTTACTTTCCAGACATTGTGAATTGCACAATGGTCTCTATTATTTCATAGACATTGTGAATTGGACAATGGTCTCAACTATTTCTCAGAAATTGTGAGTTGCACAATGGTCTCAAGTACTTCTTAGACATTGTGAATTACACAATGGTCTAATTTACTTCGCAAACATTGTAAATTATACAATAGATTCTAGAAATTATTTTATAAAACCTTATATGATATTGTTTTACATGAAACCCGTCACAATCTATCAATTTCCCTAATTGAAATACAAGAAATGGGATTTCTAAAGGACAAACTGATTCATCATCTACAAAAGCTGAAGTTCAGCAACTTTCTCTACATTCATCAAAGTCCCATTTTGAAACCTTCATTGTTAAAAGTCCGTGATGCTAGCCAAGTATAGACTATTTTAGAATTACTTAAGATTTTCTTTCCACACATATCTACCTATACTATCTTCTATGCAATGGAATGTGAAAACATAGGTTACAAGTCTTTTATGGCCAGGACTTGCAACTGAATGGTTTGATATCGCATTTGCTTAGTGGACAATTTCTCAAAAGCTATGGACATATCACAAGTATACCTAGTTTAGGTATTTGAAAATTTTATCGAACCTCGGCAAAATATAGCCTAATCACCTATATTTAACCTAGGGATAGTGGAACATAGTATGATTAACTATGTTTGACTTAAATTTTTCAAACACTGAGAATAGTTATACAAGGGTTATATTCAGGTTAATTTCCTACTTAAACTCGATAAACCACTAGAATTCATTAAAAAGATCTAGAGACATGATAGTGTCTTACCACTCAGCGAGATCTTAATACTTAATTATACCACCTAATTTCATTCTTGAAAGTTTTCATTTATGAAATAATCCTAACTACTATCTTGGGATAGTCATTGAATCTTCTCGTCATTTCTTAGAAGTACTAGCCTGTTTAGGTTTCAAGGATATCATTCCGCCATAATCCTTTAAAATTCACTTTTGATTTTAAAGCAAACTTGACATCTCTACCGAAGAATAAATGGTAAACATACACTACACTCTCCTAATAATCAACATATAACTTCATTATCTAAACCCCATTATAAGTCAGTATGTAAAACTTCACAGTATCACGTTTCTTTCAAACACTAGTAGACATAAACACTATACGATATATCCTTCATGCCGAAACCACCTAAGATATGATCAACTTTGGAAATGGTTTGTATAACCACTTGCCACTATCAAGACTTTCCTACAAACGACAATTATCACATTATTATAAACCATTTCACATCAACAATATCTTATACCTTTAGATTATCAACTTAAGCCACCACCAAAAACATAAAATACTACATAACACATTCTATGACCAGAAACTTAAGAACGCAAAGATTAGAATTCGGCGCATATACCCACATTTTCGTAGACAATTCAACATCGTATAACACACTGAATTCTGGGACGGAATTCCCATTAAGGTGGTGAGACTGTAACAACCCGCATTTTTGGGTTACTTTTCATTTTTTTGAAAAGTTACTATTCACTTTCACTATTCATCCCCGTAAATTTTTTATTTCACATTCTTGTAAGTTAATTTATTTTAGTAATAACCTGAGAGTTTGACAATCGTTAGATCATCTTCGCAAAAGTTATTAAGAAAACATCGTCGTAAAATTTCGTTCTAGTCGGAACACCATTTAAACATCCCGCGCATAACGAAAATCAACTCTGACAATTTTTCTAACATCAGATTAATTTTTAGATCACTCATAATAAATTAGAGAAATTTTAAGATTTCATTTAAATGTTACCAAATAAACCCTGAGCCGTACGAGACTAAACTTACGTTTTAAACAATTCTACTTAGACCCAGACTTAACCATTCCTGCATTGTGTTTTCTAAGATGTTTTGACACTTTTACATTTTTTTGGAAAAGTCAAATGTATTTCCCTCCTCCTTTGACCATAAAGAAATTAACCTTGTACGTTCTACATTTTTGCTTAAATCGCGTAACTTTTAGAATTCACGTATAACTGTTAAGTTATCCCACGTATAATGAAAACCACATTTTGACATCTCATATCACTTATAGACTAATTTTAGTCTACTTTAAATAAATTCACGGTCATTTCCCTGAAATCTTGTTCTTTTCTGATAAATTGCGAATTACGCGTTTTTGACCCGTGTTTCCAGCTTTAAGCAGCGTTTCTGCACCCAATCAGACTTATCACTCATTTTATATTTTTATATAGAGTATACTGATGAGTTTCATCATTCCTGCAAGTTTCGTATTTTTACGATACATGGTTTTACGTTTTATGGCTTAACAACTTACGGTTGGCATTTAACGGAACCAAATCATGCTCTAAACTCAAGATAATACCAAGACTTATCATCTACGCGTAGTCACACCTTGTGACAGCCCATAAGGGTGATGAGTCACCTTGGTGGTGGCTTGATCCTAACCATGCTTCATTTTGATGGTTACATGTGTCCTAACTTAACCATGGTTAACATTTAACCCAATATATGGTTAACCAAACTTACCCTCCTATAAATAGCAAGTGAAAGACATCCCAAAAACCCTCATACACCTCTCTTGGTCGTTCATATCATAAAACAAACATACCTTCCATAATTTAATCCATAACTCCAAGTTTATGCTAAGAACTTTCAAGTAGCAAGTTACTACATCAAATCTCTAGCAAGTTTAAGTGATCTTCTTGAGTTTAGATCCACTCAAGTCACTTATTACTTCATCACCAATCCTTCAAGATTACAAGGGTGCCAAGGTGTATAAAGCTAGCTCAATCCAAGGTCCTAAGTGTTCAATCAAAGTCCTATCCTTACTAGTTACTCCTTTCTTGATTGAAAGCCAAAAGTTGTAAGCAACTAATCACCACCATCATCTCATGTTTATTATTCATAATATTGACAATTTCATGCTATATATATGGTTACTATGTTGATTCATAATGTACATATACTCAATCACATGTTTTAATTCACATATTGTCGTAAAAGCAACAAATTAGTAAACTAGTCATATTCTACACATTTGAGACCATTAAAACCAGTCACATATGGACTTTATAACTTACATACTATTGTAGACAAGATAAAAAGGTAAACATAGCAACTTGAATCACCCGAAACGGACAAACGAGTCAAAAGATACGGCCAAAAGAAGTTAGCGAAACCAAAACACCGAAACTGCCTAAAACAAGCTGTTAAGCAGCTGTCCATTTTGAAAGTGGCACTTCTGGTCCGAATCATCAAAAAGTTAAAACACGAAAGTTGTCCAGAACGAAGTTTTCCTTCGATTTTGAAGAAGCTCGGGCCCTGAAAACACTTAAATATGCCATTATTCTTCAAAAACTGAAACTGCCCAATATATAGTCTCACGACTATACTTTTGTTACAACTAAAGGCAAACCAAGAGGCCTAATGGCCTTAAGCCAAGACCACATCCACGGATAAGGTCAAAGCTGAGTCTCAAGACCATGGTAGTCAAGATTAAAGCCACGGCAAGGCCATGGCTAAAGCCTCAAGGCTTATTTACCCAAGACCGTTAACTAAGGTGTTAACCTTGGCAAATCAACACTAACACAAACTAAAGGACAAAACTTTATATACTTACATTATCAAAATGATGAGAACTTATAAACCGCCAATATATTTCCAAATAACCAAACAGCCTAAGGATTTCACAACTTTCATTTTACTTTGAAAACGGCAAGAACCGAATTACGAAAAACAACTAAACCTACTTTACAAACCGTATAACCATATGACACTTATGATAAATAAACAAAACATATGTCTTATCTACTAAGTGCTACAATTCTAAGGAGCTTCATGTGAGGGGTTTCATTTGGGTAAACGGGCCGACGAGTTGCTGGATTTACGAATTAAAGTATCCTAGCTCCTCGAACGTTTACTACATGACCTTATTGTGATGGCCCGAACGGTAGTACGATATATATAAACTAAACATGTTTTCACAACTAGACCATTTCTATAAATGACATACACAAATACCATGCACTATATCATGACCAATATAAAGACGTATATAGGCTTGTTATTTCTCTCGCATCATTATTTCAAACCTAAGTCGCAACATCCTATTCTAGGTTGCTCGTAGAAGTTCTCACGGCATATCCATCATTCTCATTATACATTTGATATCATTTACTCTGAAGTGAGTTCATAGTCCCACTTTCTACTACTTAATTGTTTTGCAAACCCTTGGGGGGGGGATACATGCTAATTTTAAACTGAATACATTGCTTTGAAACTGTATGCTTATCTGCATGTATTATGTGCACTAAGTACCACTATTGCCAAACTTAAGTCCCTATTATCATGAACTATTAATCACTTGCGGGTGAACGCGAATAATGTGGATAGATCTATCGGGATTGACGAATCCCGTTTGTTTGACCAAGTCCGGTAAACAAACGCACTCTATTTGAAGAACCATAGGTTTATTGGCAAATTACCTATTAGGGAAACTGTTTGACCAAGACCTGGCAAACTATTATATCAATTTCTATTGACAAGCTGTTAACATTTTCGGTATCATGAGCTTAGTGCAACAATAAAATCTGTTTTGTTTTCAAACCCTTGGTGTGAGTCAAATTAACTCACACTACCAACATAATGTGTTCAACCATCAAACAAACTCTATGAATTTCACTCAACCTTTGTGTTGACAGTTTTAAGCATGTATTTTAGGTCCGTATTGTACGAGGCTGGCACGGAGGAGCACGAATACTCAAGAAGGCTATAAATTTTATTATCATTCGAAAACCCTTTTAATGTATTTTGTAAACAGTGAAACTACTGGGACCTCATTTTTTTAAACTCTAATATTTATATAAATCGAATGATAAATCTTTTAAAACGACTCTATTAGAGTTCATTTTCTATTGTTATGACTGTTGTGCCATGAAGTAACACCCAGTTTGAATTCAGTTGCGTATCACGAAGTTGGGAGTGTTACAGAAGATGGAGTGATCAACTCCCAGAAGTGTATGGCACACACATATATCATAACTGAGTACCTAGGATGCATCCATACGCCCCCTGTAAAAAATAAAACATCACGTCCCTAATACGCCTGCTTTCGGCAAATATATAGGCGCGTGGAACTATTCATACAATAATCATAATCAAATGCATGCACAGAAGGGAACGATGTGGACAAAATCACACCTCCACAGATAGCGTCATGCCATTGGTTCCTCAATGACATGGACATGGTACCTCCATGACTTGTTAGTACCTTGGGCAACGGATTAGGTCAAACAATACAATAAATATAGGGTAAAGAATCAAAGGTTGTTAATCAAAGATAATGAATAAATGGAATGAAACGAATAATCATCAATGGCATAACCAAACTAATATCTAATCAAAAGAATCATATCGAATAGAATCATAAACGAATATCATAACAAATGAAACAAAATCAAAGATCAAGAGTTATGAGAAACCCATACTGAAAAAGGGCATAATATATGTACCTTAGCAAATGCAATGAAAGCAAACAGAATAATGAGCACAAGGAAACAATCGTCACGTCTTCTTCAACAAATCTACACAGATTAGGATCATTTATTATTTAAGAGTATATTTTAATGATGTAACTGATTATCATCTTTTCTGTATTATCATAATTAGGGTTTATTGGATCATAATTCAAGGTATATTGTAAATATCTCAAAGTGTTGAGTTTAATGTGTAATTAAACTTAAAGGTCTTATGTTACTTTGTAAAAAATTCATGCAAGTTAAAAAAACTGAAAGAAAATATGCTTCACATACATGATCGCGGGATTTATGTGTGAGCCGATTTGTGTTTTGAAAGCGTGTCGGCATAGTTGAGTCGGGGGTTCGTCATAATACGTGTTTACTTGGTCGTAAATGTTAGTCTTATGAACCGCGAGCGAGCTTAAATATGGATCAGTAAACTCACAACTCACATGCACGACACAATGATGATACCAACCCTTAACCCATTCATATTTAAACAAAACAATTCGTTCCCACTTGTTTAACGAGACACCGATTCACATTAACTTTTGAATCGAGTTTTTATAATAGATCTAAACGTGTATTACCGTTACCCACTTACCACGATACAAAACAAGGAAAATAGAGGCGGTGGTGGCGCGTGACTCGCGGTTTTACGTGCACGGTCTTCGAAATCAGGTTCACAACACAAGAATAGATTTGGAGAGGTGGTGGTTTGACTGCGGAGTGGCGGTGTACGGTGGTGATGGTGGCCGACGTATGGTGTCGGCGGCGACACAAATGAGAGAGGAGGAGTGTTATTATTAGGTTTAGGGTTATGATGAAGAAGAGAGATACTTATATCACAGTTGGGCCAAAAGTGTCAAATCCAAAACTATAAGGACGCGGGGCGAAATTTAAGTACAAGGACCATGCATGCGATTTTTCAAATCTTTTACTAAAACGACTCTCGGGACTTATTTAAGCAACGTAAATTCTTCTCGGTACTTTTAAACTTGCGCCATTATTTTTAAAATCATTTTCCAATGAAAATGACTATTCACACGACTATCTTTTCTCAAAACATCATAGTTTCCAAAAAGACTCGGGCAGAGAAGCGTTGGGCTAAATTCTCACATTTCCCGAGATAACATCTCGTCTTGCAAGATAACCTCTCGTTTCCAAACCAGATAAATCCAACATACTCGCATTTAATAAAAATTTAAAATGGATACAATGTGGTATAAAATAAGTTTTGAAAATTTACCGGTTCACAATATCCTTCTCTTATCTTGTTTTCTAGGCACTTCTCCCTCATCCACCTTCACCTATTTCATCAACAAATTCAAGATGATCAGTGCTTCAGCTTGTTATTTTGGTGTCATCGTTTCATCTTTCGTTGGGTATATGTGTATATTATGGGCTGATTTGTTATATGTAAGATAATTGGAATACATTTGGTGAGAAAAAGATGTTGATATATTGTTTTCCCGAATGGACAATTTTGTAAAAGGTCGAGTCTACAGTGTGTTCTATATTTTTCATTGCATGTTAGAAGACTAAAGACGGTATTCAGAGGTTTATCAGAAGACTTCTTCCGATTTAGGGCATTCATCAAAAAGGTTGTTAGTTTGAGAGAGAGCACTAATTAGGGGAGAGTAAAATGCAATATTTAATCTCTAATTAGATTTACTCACGTTGTTCTTCTGCAAATAAAGATATGGCAACTGAGAAGATTCATAAAGCTGAAAAGATAAATGAAGTTTGAAGATTGTGAAGACATTCTCAGATCTGATGCGCTTATGTTTTATATTTAATTTTACTTGTAAGGAACGTTGTAAGCAATTCCCGTATGACATCACTTTGAGGAGAGATTATTAGCCTTAAAAGTGAAGCCATTATCAGGAATTGCACTAGTTTAATAATTTACACATATGCAGGGACTATTTTAGTCATTTATGTAACCTTAGCGTATGTTGTAGTATAAATACCCCTCCTAGTCACAACTAGGAGGGTGAATGTCTCATTTGTAACATAAAGATGTGTGTGTTTTTCTCCTTTCTCTCAATAGAAAACACACACATCTTCCCCATTCTTTAACCTAACAATACAATGTCTTTCTTTTACTTTGAGCTTCCCCAAACCCCCGAACCACATAAATTAACAATAGTTTAGATCCTACACTTATTTTCATTTGTCATCAATAATTTGTGACAAATATATGACTTAAATTTCCCATACCTCATCCTGCATGGAGTTCTTGAAGATAAATAATTGTTGTAATTTATGTAGGATGAAAAAATAGATTGTTATCCATAATTTTGATTTATTTAAAGCAAATTTTGTGTTTGTTCATACGAAGTGTGCAATACATTCAATTAAGTTTAGTGGCAAAATGTTGAAAGTATATCGTTTTGGCGACTCCAATGCATGGTTGATGCTGTAAAGTATTGGTGATAGCATTAAAATGAAACGAAAACAATAAATAGCATAACTCAACAAATCCGATAACTTTATAACGAAAACCTTCCTTCAAACGTCATACAAAAAGTGAGTATCGATTTCCTTCATCCTCCTCAAAAGAACATCAGTGTCCATCGATATTAGTTTTAGGGGTGAAAACGAGTCGAGCCGAGCCCGAGCCTGCCAGAGCTCGAGCTCGACTCGTTTATATATAAAAAAGCTTGAGCTCGGGCTCGAACTTGTTTCGAGCCTTACATTTTGAGCTCGAGCTCGGCTCGTGAAAATATTAATAAGCTTGAGCTCGGCTCGTTAATTACATAAGGCTCGAGCTCGTTTACTGCTTTAAGCTCGTTTATACGTATAGAAAACATATATATGTATATATTTCTAGGGCTCGTTTAGGCTTGCGAGCCTAATCAAGTTTTTTGTATAGAGCTCGAGCTCGATTACTAAATGAGCCCAAACTTAAGCTCGAGCTCGTTTAAGTTCAACTCGTTCAAGCTTTTTACCGATCCGATCCCAAGCTTTGACAAACAGCTCATATAAACTTAAATTAGCTCCGATGGAACGCGTGTAAGCAAAATCACTTGTAATAAAATAATGATCAAATGAAAGTGAAGAGACAATGTTTTGTTTTTTCCCTCTGGTTTTCCGCCGGTGTGGCAGATGAAACCGACTCTTTCCTCCCATTATATACCTCCACCTCTCTCTCTATTTTTCCTTCTCTCTCTCTCTCTCACAAACAAACACTTTTTCAATCAAAGTAACAGTCAACACTTTCCCTGTACCGGTGCCGGAAACCTAGCTAACATTTGCATGTGCTCACTTTATCACTAATGGATACAAGGTGGTGAAGGTTTACTGGAAAATGGCTAATGATAATAAGTGGCTTTCCTTTTCACTCTCACCTATGGAAATGTTCACTTCTGCTACTTCTCAACCTCAACAGTATTATTTCAATGATACTAATCATTTCTATGCTAATAATGGTAATTTTTTTTCTTAGTTCTTATCTAATGTTTTATCATTTTCTTTTTTGTGAAACAAAGCTAAACTGAAAAGTGAAACTGGGTTATATTAAAGATTCAAAACCCATGTCAAATCTGTTTTCTTTTTCAAAAAAAGGTGAGTATAAGCTTGACCCTGAAACCCTATGCAAATGGTATCTTGCTTCTTTTTTTTTTATTCATTTTTTTTTTTTTTTTTTACTTTTAGATATTACTGAAAAGTGAAGATGGGTTACACTAAAGATTTAAAAACCATATTAAATCATATTCTAAAAATAAATTCTATTTTTTTATATATAATAAACATCATCCTTGTTTTCAGTTTTCATGTCTGAAAATGCTGAAAAATAACGGAAGTAGTTGAGGAAAATAAGATTTGTTGTATGCAAGTCTATAGAAAAAAGTAACTTAATGATGTAATATTCTTCAAAAAATATCATATTTACTTTTTTTTTTTTTTTTTTTTTTTTTTTTTTTTTTTTGTTACTGATTTGCATGTATTTAAATAGCACTGATCACTTAGCAATTTTTGTTTATTTCAGGCTGGACTAATAACAGTGCAAAACCATCAACCATGTACAACACCAACACCAACACAGACATGAAAGACGGCGCCGACTCGCCGCATTTTCGCAGCTTCATGGAGTCCCATATGAACCAGCCGCCAGCTCCTAAGCTAGAAGACTTCTTAGGCGGCGACACAACACAATCTTTTCGTTACACAGACATGTCACAACAACAGCAGCAGCAGACAGAAACACAAGACTCATCAACCTTAACACACATGTACGATGGAAACAACAACAACAATAACAACACTTGTGTCTACTTTTCAGACCAACAAGAAAACAACAATAACCTTAATGGGATGAACGGGTTTCAAACGTTTTCAACTAACTCAGGGTCTGAGGTTGATGACTCAGCCACACATGTGACTGCTGAGTTTGCTAATGATCAGTCTGGTAATAATAACAATAATAATAATGAGTTGGCGTATGTACAGTGTCCTATGAATGCTTTGTCTTTAGGTATGAATAGTAGTGGTGCTAGTGGCGGCGGTGGTGGCGGCGCCGCCCAACAGTTGTGTGAACAGAAGGCGATAGTGGCTGTGGATACTAGTGATCAGAATAATGTTAAGAAGCCTATTGGTGATACTTTTGGTCAAAGGACATCAATCTATAGAGGTGTTACTAGGTATGTGAAAGTTATTAATTACATTAATTAGCAACTCTTTTAATAGTAATGGTTACAATTATATTATGTGGAACATTTAAAGTATTTGGACCAACTTGATTGGCTTTTTTGGATTTAGAAGCTTTTATAAGGTCATTTTTTCAGTTTTTTAGAGTATGAGCTTGAGCTGTTTATAATCTTAGCTTGATAAACAAAATTAAATACACTACTCGTGTTTCTTTTAACTTTTGGTAAAAGAATAATTTGTACATTGTGTATAAAAGTGTACATTTGGAGGTGCTGATGGAGTTGATGTGTATGTGTTTTCAGACATAGGTGGACTGGTAGATATGAAGCGCATCTTTGGGATAATAGCTGTAGAAGAGAGGGTCAAGCAAGGAAAGGACGTCAAGGTACTATCATGCCTCATTCTGTTATTCAACATATTGATAGTAGTATCTAAGCACGGAGTGACCCTAGATTTTTAGAAGGGTGGTGCACAAAAATTTTTGTGAGTGTCTTGTTCAATTCTTCTTTTATCATAGTACTAAAATTTGCACCATTAAAGAATTTATGGACTAAACTAAACTCGCAATATAAAGAAAGTAAGTAGCGCAAATATGACTCGAAATCGGGTATGGCATGCAGGCCCGTCCCTGTATCTAAGTTTGTACTATAAGCTTAATTATTAACCAAATTTTTTTTAGTTCCAAATACTAACCCAACCAAATAACCTTGTATTGAGATATGGCCATATGGGTAACATTTGTAATGAACTTTAATGGTCTTCAAGTATAAGGGTAAATCTTTAGGTACAAATACAATGATGTATCAATACAAAATGGCTTTTGACTCGGTGTATGTGACTGACCTTTTAATCTATATGTTGTGTGTTCCCGTCTCAGTCATGTGTGGGTTATTATGTGACATATAGGTTTGCGAATAATTTGTCCTTCTAAAAAATGATATATCTATATAGAATGTCAACAATGTTTACGGAATAATTCGTATTAACGACATTTCTTGACCCAACAAAGACGGTCGTTTTGTGGATGAACGATTATACGATATATGTAGACAATCGTTTTGTGATTAATCTACTCATATTTTATATACATTACAATGTTAGAGCCTTAGAATGTCGTAGATAATTAACAATCTGGTGAGAATACAAATTGGTACATCAATATTAAATAAAAAAATATGGCAAAATGGATACAAGTTGATTTTTATGATAATTATTTTTCTCACATTCTTATCAATTGGTTATCTTCATGCTTTATGGCTGGTCACATTAGTTGGTTTTTAAAATATATCCTTACAAAGGATAATGGCAAAATGTAACTTGTTACAAATCACTCCTATATTAAAATTTGGTTTCTAGTACAACCATTAAAAAAGTTAACCTTAAAGCGCATGTGTTTTTACTTGAAAGATTACAAAATATGAACATTTTTAATTAAGTTATTGACTCTCAATTAATCTTTCATTATATGTATATATTAATTAATTTATTACAAAATATGAACATTTTTAATTAAGCTTGACATAACACCATTCAAATAAATTCACACAACATCCACCCCATCAAAGATTACTGTCTAGTTTAATCTTGACATGCTTAAAAGCTGTCTATATAATATGTTACTGTAGTAAGACTCAATTGTAACAAGAAATCAACTTAAGATACTTGTACCTTTTTAATCAAAACTTGTAAACTTATGTTGGATTTGACAAGTTTAAAAAAGATTTAGCTAGTGGAAGTACACTAGTTTCTGACTTTGAAGTGAAATTATGATCCAAGAGTTCAAATCTATCAGAAGTTTGTTCTTGGTGATGATTGATTGATGTTTGTAATTGTACTATTTCTTGTACTTTCTTCTAGTTTCTTTTATTTCTGTTTTAATGCTTCTCCAGAGGGTATAAATTTCATATAAGCTGCCAAATTTTCCCTTAAATGGCACATTTTTGTCCACTGGATTTTACACATCACCCTCTTCACTTTTTCTTTCTCTCAAAATCTATCTTGCAATTGTGAAGTAACAATCACATACCTACACACCCTAGTCTGTATCCTATTTAGTGTGCCTGCTGTTTTATCTGCTTTGGTACATACATGCCTTTGCTTTTCACTTTTGCTTTAACTTTCCACTTTTACCCCTCCTTGGTTCACATTTGTTTTGACCAAGTCAATCCCTATTCCTTTACCCCTAGTAAAAAATTTAGTTACACAAAAAAGTTGATCTTTTAGCCTTGAGAATTTATTTAAGATACCATCTGCGATACTGTAGGCCCTTTTCGAGAGATAAATGACAAAAGCCTCATGAGTTTACTAGACGATATAACGAAAATTCCGGAGGCTTGTAAGAACCGTTTCGTGATAGTATGGATGGTTTTAGGGACTTGAACGATTATTTACACTTTTGTCAAACGAATATGCGTACTCGTGCATGACAAGTGCTTGCAATCTTTATCTTTTGCTTTATGTGAAAGTACTTGGGTACTCATGGACCACTAAATTAAGCTAATGTTCATGTTTTTTTACTTGTCTTCTTTGCATGGCCTATGCTGATTGCTCTTGCTCAACTTTCGATTTTCTGTCTACAGTGTACTTAGGTGAGTAGATTCTTTTTCGTATTTCTGTTTCGCCGTATGTATTGTTCTTATTTGGTAAGATGATATGCTACAAACATGATTCTGATAGAGTTTGTGTTAATAATTAGGTGGTTATGATAAGGAGGACAAGGCTGCACGAGCATATGATTTAGCCGCTTTGAAGTACTGGGGTCCCACTGCCACAACAAACTTTCCGGTAAATTTTTTTATAATTCTTTAAGTCATGGTGTCCAAACATTTGTAGTAGACAAGTCAGTAATTTTATGATGGATTACATTTATGTGTTACAGGTTGCAAATTATGCACAAGAATTACAAGACATGAAAAATGCAACTAAACAAGAATTCATTGCGTCATTAAGAAGGTTCAATATCCTGTCTTAACTTTTTCGACGTTTAACAAATAATATATATGTTTTATCGTTCTCTTAGATGTTTGTTCGTGTTTTACACAGGAAAAGCAGTGGTTTCTCCAGAGGAGCCTCAATCTATAGAGGTGTGACAAGGCATCACCAACAAGGTCGTTGGCAAGCAAGAATTGGACGTGTTGCTGGGAACAAAGATCTTTATTTGGGGACTTTCGGTAAGTTTTAACATGTGCTGGTGTTTTAAAGATATTCAGCTCAATTTATTATATAGAAGAAATTTGATAAATTGTCCTTTCTTAATACTATTTGAATAAACCGTCCCTGATTGCACTTTTTGCTATGACTTTTGGTCCCATTATCGACCTGGAATGTTAATATATGGAAGTGACCATTTTACGCTTTTAAAACTCACACTTTTGTCCCTCAGATATGTATTCATTTCTTTCTTAGTCCCTAACATCCATTTTTTTTTTTTCAACTTTATTTATGTTTATGTATGTTAACTCTTGGTAAAATTTGTTGTAGCCACCGAGGAGGAAGCAGCTGAGGCTTATGACATAGCAGCAATCAAATTCAGAGGCATAAATGCCGTGACGAACTTTGAGATGAACCGTTATGATGTGGAAGCAATTTCTAGTAGCTCGCTTCCTGTTGGCGGATCTGGAAAGCGTTTGAAAGTATCTACCGAGGTGGAACAGAAACCTTCACTAATCAGCAACCACCAACTACCGCAGTACAGTAGTGGCAACACAGGAAACAATATCAGCTTTGGCGGTGTGCCACCAGTTTACGCTTTGCCATATGATCCAAATTCAACAACACAAATGTATCATCATCAGAGTTTGTTCCACCATCTTCAGTCTGGCAACGGTGGTGCTGTACCTGAATCGTCCAGTGCAATGGCTTTACTGCCGCCTCCAGCTGAGTTCTATATTTGGCCTAACCAGTCGTACTAATATGGATCGAAGTTAGTCTTTGAAATAGCTTAGCGCCGTAAGCAAGCTTTTATGTTTTGGGCTAGTTTCTTAAATCGATCTTTCAGTGCTGACCTTAATCTGCTGACAGATGTAGCTTAGTGGTATTAGTATTAGTATGGTAGGGGATATAACATTTCGGTTTACATTTTGCATTTGGGGGATAAGTTATACAGGTCTAAATCGAAAAACCAGGGATTAATGGCTTTGGCGAAGCTACTGTTTTTGGTGCATAAAATTCTGTTATATGTGTGCTTGTTAGCGTTTAATCTGTTTATTGACCTTGCTCCCCAATCACTTCTCATCAAGACTCGGACATTAAATCATACAACTAGCAAGTTGAATATAGTATAATGGTAAAAAATCTCAGCAGTGATCTGAATTATTTACCCCGTGCAACTAAAGGATATAGCACATGTAGGAATATATCTAATTGCCAACTTGCCATCATAAAATATTTGTGCATGAGTTTGACCATTCTTTAGCCATGTTTAAAGTGTTCTCTTATGAACCAAATTATTCTTTAAGCCCAAATGGTAGGCGCCCACCAACTAGTTACTATATATAACTAAAACACGGGGAATCGATCTCCACACGACACGTGTCCAAGAATTAATTGCAAACTTCCGCAAGTTGGCAACAATGGTCCTTCAGGTTCGTGTGGCGTTGCAAGTTAAGTCCTCAACATTAATTTCTAACTTTTGCAACTTGGCAAAAATGGTCCCTAAGGTTTGTGTGTCGTTGCAAAGTTAGTCCAACAGTGTTTGCAACATTTTCGTAACTTGGCAAGAATGGTCCCTCAAGTTTAAGTGTCGCTGCAAAGTAAGTCTAAACATTAAATGCAAAGTTAACTTTCGTAACTTGGCAAGAATGGTCCCTCAGGTTTAAGTGTCGCTGCAAAGTAAGTCCAAGCATTAAATGCAAAGTTTCACAACTTGGCAAGAATGGTCCCTGAGGTTTAACTGTCGTTGAAAAGTAAGTCCGAACATTAAATGCAGAGTTTCCCAACTTCGCAAAAACAGTCCTTAAGGTTTACGTGTCGTTGCAAAGTAAGTCCAAACATCAAATGCAAGTGTCGCTACAAAATAAGTCCTTTGAAACCAATCCCGCTGCATCGCGCGGGTTTCCACACTCGTTTAACTAGTAATTATATTTATTTTCTTCAAAGATTACCATTTTGTGGTTTGAAGATATTAGGTGTGAATATGTATAACAATTTAATTGTCCACGTGTTTAATCAAAAGTAAAAGCTGACTGACCAAGTAGTCCTGTTTTACTTAAAGAACATTTCATGTTTTTTAGTTATATTTTTCTTCAACAATTTTTTTAAAAAAAATAATCTCATCCTCTAAATTTTAACTAAAAAGTTAAAAAGTCTATCCTATTTTTCTCACTTTTTCTTCTTATTTTTTTCTAAAACAAAACAGACAGTATCTATAAAATATAAAAGATGCTCCATTTTAACCCTAATCTCCTGTGCCATCCTCCACCGGCCATTCTAACGGCCGTTTGTAATTGTTTTGGTTTATACGTTTTAATCCGTATTTATACGTTTTTATCGGTTTATACGTTTTAATCCGTATTTATATGTTTTTATCCGGCTTTATATGTTTTATCCGTTTTTATACGTTTTCAACTGTTTTTATCCTTTTCTAACCGTTTTCTTCCGTTTTTATACGTTTTTATTCTTTTTCCTCAGTTTTTTACATTTTCATCGGTTTTTATCCGTTTTTATTTGTTGTTATATGTTTTCATCCGTGTCATATGTTTTTATTCGTTTTCATCCGCTTTTATGCGGTTTTATATGGTTTTATCCGTTTTTATACGTTGTCATTCGTTTTTATCCGTTTTCGTCTGTTTTGTACGTTTTTGTATGTTCTTTTGCGTTTTTGTGCGTTTTTATCCGTTTTATGCATTTTGTACGTTTTATACGCTTTTCACATTTATAAATTTTCATCCGTTTTTTTCTTCGTTTTATACGTTTTCAACCGTTTTTGTAGGTTTTCGTCCGTTCTATGCGTTTTTGTATGTTTTCGTCTGTTTTCATCTGTTTTCGTCATTTTTTTTTGCGTTTTTGTACGTTTTCATACGTTTTATCCGTTTTTTGACTGTTTTATATGTTTTTGTAGGTTTTCATACATCTTTATCCGTACAAAAACATATAAAACATAATAAATGTACAAAAACGTACACAAAATACAAAAAACAGACAAAATATGAGAACGTATAAAAACGAACAAAATCGTACAAAACGCACAAAAACGGATAAAAACTAATGAAAACGGATGAAAAACGTATGAAAACGTATAAAACGGACAAAAACGTGTGGAATCGTACAAAAGCGTACAAAAACGCATGAAACCGGACGAGAACAGATGAAAAACGGATGAAACGTATAAAACCGTACAAAAACGTATAAAAACGAATAAAAACGTACAAAGATCCAATATGAAAAAAATTGACTATAAAAAGAAAAATGTTCGAAAATAGCTTCATCTAAACATATTTTCATTTTTTTTAAAAGAAAAAATATAACTCTATTAGTCTATTTAAACGGGTTTTCAAAATTCTCTTTTCTTCTTTAGAGAAGAAAAACAATTCCTTTTCGGAGAATTTAAAAACAAGCATTGAAAAATTTTCACCAAATAAACGCCCTTTGCTTTTTCAAAAGTGTAATTTCCCTTTAGATATGTGTGTGATGGGTTTTGTTTGGTCTGAATATTTCTAAATATTCTGGACGAGTCTAACCGGATATTCGACGTAAAGCTCAATTGTATAACATTTATCCAACGGGTCTATGGTTTTCCAGTGAATCTCTAATATGAGAAGGCCGTTTTTCATTTTTTGACTATCCATGGGATGACTGACTTTTTTTCTGGTGAATAAGGGTAGGTCAAACCGGCTTGGGACCGCCCGATATGGATATGTTTCGACCCGTATTCCCAAATGATCCGATTAAACCTTTTGACCCGTAACCGGACTTGACCCGCCCAACTCATTTTCCCACCTCTGTATAAGTTTGTGATGAAGCTCGAGTATGCATAAATACTTTGTGTAATTATGTGAGCTTTTTGAGCCAGATTCTTGAGTTGAGCTCAGGCAGCATAGAAACAATTGTTATACTGAGCTCGAAGTATGTTTAGCTCGAGCCAGCTCAAGAAAGTTTCAGCCATATACTATATTTATAGATCACGACATCCGCAAAGAAATATCAAATACAATAAGAAGCTTAAACATCAACATAAGAGGGCTATTAAGCAATTTTATCACAGAAGATTAGGGTCTCATCATGGTATTACCCCTCTGTTTTTGAAGTAGCTCAATGTTTAAAAATGCTCAATCAACTCTTAAAAGAACACACCTTATTTCCTTAACACTTCTACATATTCCCTTGCTGCATCTCATTGAAACATTCGCTCTTTGATTTTAAGTATTTCACCTTTTCCTCCAAACAACATACTTCTTCCCAGATATCGTTGGAAGCCTTAAAAACAATAGAGGTATCCAGTTTGAGGAAAGATTGAGAGTTTTCAACGGAAGTATAGGAGGCTATAAGCAGTTAGAAGAGGACTTAGGTGATGCCAGTGATATACATCGATAATCTGATACATTTTCTTGAACTACTATAAACATTTAACAGAATAATAAAAATCTAAATGGGACTGCATACTAGCAAGATCAGGTGTAGGTCATTTCTTAAAAGTTTCAGGGGGATATATTCATTCATACTGTAACAATTACAAGTTTCCAACATCCCCAATCTAAACCCGCAATTAAACCAAGGTTAGGGCCTAAAACTTCTAAAAGGGGTTTTTTTCTAGCCCGACCACCGTCCCTGACTCTCAACAATATACACATGCACAATTGCACACACACCACCATACTTTGCCTAAACCAAAAAAAAGATGACGTACAAACGCAAAAAATTTGATTGTGCACTTGAATAAGCATCACTCCATGACGAGTTGCATGTGGCGATTGAGATCTTTGAGGTAATTTGTAGATGTGTAATCGTCCACGTCACATGCGTCTAAAAGCAATGCTCGCCCTCCACATGTTTTCTTTTTGGGTTCCCCTGTTGTTGGGGTCTCGCCGTTCAGTATTTGTATAGCCTGTATTTAAAGTATATAATTAGGCAATTAGCCAACCACCAGAATAATTGCACCAAATCCATATCTAATTGAAAAAAAATAGTTACCTGTTTCATGTTTGGGCGTAAGTTTGGCAAGTGATGAATACATGCTGCAGCTGCTGACATTGCTCGCTGGAGTTCAATCATATCGTAATCGTCTTCTAAACGAGGATCCATGAGTTCTTTGATATTACTTTGCTCCAGAAGTGGTTTTGCCTGTATATTCAAACACGTCAATCTATGCATGTTCCAATCCAAATGATTAAATCTTTCTAAAAAAATCAACATACCCAAATTACAAGACTTTGACGAGATGAATCAACAGCACGTCGACCAGTGATAAGCTCAAGTAAAAGAACTCCAAAAGAGAATACGTCGATCTTTTCATGAACAATTCCATGCATGAAATATTCAGGTGCCATGTACCCAAATGTTCCTTCAATAGGGGAAACA
The DNA here is from genome assembly GCA_019973895.1 of Chrysanthemum seticuspe. Taxonomy (NCBI): domain Eukaryota; kingdom Viridiplantae; phylum Streptophyta; class Magnoliopsida; order Asterales; family Asteraceae; genus Chrysanthemum; species Chrysanthemum seticuspe. The sequence continues at coordinate 149,998,437 of BPTQ01000002.1, read as the reverse complement.
ATATGGTGAACCCATTTTTCAGGGAGCCATTTTGCTAGCCCGAAATCAGATATCTGTATAAGCATGACGAAACTAATAATTCAGTGAGGTATCTATGATATAAAGGCAACACTACAATATATGTGGCTAAAGTAGAAGATTAATTAACCTGAGGCTGATAGTCTTCCATCAACAAAATATTTGAAGCTGTGATATCCCGATGAATTATCCGCCTATGACATTCACAATGGAGATACTGCAGTCCTTCTGCTATGCCAATGGCTATCTTATACCTTAACGCCCATTCTAACTTTGCTTCAGGATCTGCATAATAGACATATGAGCACAAAAGAATTTAAAAAACGATACAAAATAAAAACAATTTCCTAACGTTTGATAGGTCTTTCTTAGAAGCTAAAAAAAAGGATAGAAAGTGTACTATGCAGTAACGTTGCAAGGCTGCCATGAGGTGCGAATTGGAGAACAAGGTGCAAATCAGTATCTGAGCTGAAGCCGATCAAGTGAGCTGCATTTGGATGGTTGATATGAGCTATGATCCCAAGTTCTGATAAGAATTCCCCGACTCTATCCTCGTCTTTTTTCTCTTTCTTTGTTATTCTCTTCACCGCCACAACTTGGCCATCGGGTAAGCATCCTTTATACACTTCTGCATGGCCTCCTCGCCCCACCAAATTAGCTACACCATCATTTTGAGACAAAATAATCACTTAAGTTGATCAGGTTTCATTAAATTAGTAGAAACAATTAAAAATAAACAGTTTACAGGAACAAGTAATGAAGTAAATTTTGAATTAATTAGACAGGTCCTACTTTTATTTTAATAAAGGGGATTAGACAAGTCCAATTGACTGCATTAAAAGTCAATAACCTGATTTATGATTTGACTTTGACGACTTTATGTCTAGGTCGCTATCCTACGTCACTAGTCTACATTTTAGGTGAACCAAATTTCAGTTAGTAAGTATGGAATTTAAACTTATATGATGTAATTTAACATGCCTACCACCATTTTGATCAATGGTTATACGTGGTCCGTGGCCACATGGGTGAACATTTGGTTGGGTCGACAAAGCCTCATGTCCACAACTAGAAGGATGATTAGAGAAAAAATTGTTTTAAGTCGATTATACTATATACCCCATTTGGTTAAGATGATGACTTTTTATAGTAATGATTTTTTTTAGAAAGTTGTATACACTTATATATTGAGAACATTTAATCAGTTTGTTATGCTTGTTAGACCTACTTTCTAGCAGAAAAGCTAACATATCATCATCAAATCGGGCAAATCAAATAAAAACAGAAGCAATAGGAAACATAATATAAAAGTTATATTGAACTTAGAATGAAAATATTATTGAAGGAGTAAAAAAAGGAACTTGGTATATTTTGTTTCCTAAATTGGATTAGTTGGTGAAAATAGGTTAAGCATGCATCCCTCGTGATTTGAAAAAGGCAAAGAAAAGTGTCCAAAAAGGTGTGCCAATTGGGTTCGTTTCACATCACTAGGAAATACAACTTTTCATGGATATAAACAAAAATTGATTAATTTGTGTAACCAAGTAGTCCATAACTTCTTTTTGAAAAGATGAAAAGCGCTTAGCCTTAAGATGATTACTTAAACTGAAGAACAAAGCAACTAAATCCGTATATCACCAATGTAAAACAAAGAAAAAAGAGTGATGATAATACCCTAATCAAAATGTCAAAGATATAACGAGCTTCTCAAAAACATAATCAGCCGTTAACGATGGGTAATCTCAAAAATTATATAATATGGCAAATCTCTAGACAATTTAAAAAAGAAATACTAAAAAATATCAAGAAGTCCAAAAAAGATTTCAAAGCCTGAGAGATCCAGATTAGGACATGACAAGTCTACAGTCAGCTTTGGTAATCCCATTGTTTGACTTATCGTTTCTCCCAAACTATAGTTCCCGCCTACTAAATTCAATAAGAAAATTATTAAAATAAAAACATGAGATAGTGTTATAGATACACTCTCTATGTTGTCAAATAAGGGGATTTTGGTTAAACCCTATAACCCGCGATGTACACCGTATAAGTCAGCAATGCATTCAATCATTAGATACTCTATTTATGAGAGGGTGTGAATAATCCCTCAAAACATATCAAATGATCCTCACATGGTCTATATAATCTTGTACAAAAACGAAACTGATATTTTCACCGCAACACTATAAGTCATTATTCTTCAAACAAGTTAGATACAGTATGACGATATGAAGTGATAAAAAAGATACCAGAAAACCAAAAAAATGAAAAAGAGTGAGATTATCATTAAAAGTTACTTTTATATTAGAGACGAAGTCAGTAACTTTTTAATGATAGTCTCACTATTTTTCATATTGACTTAAACCCATAACCTTTTGATTAAAAAGAATGCTCCATATAACCTTATGTTAAATTACCATACTTTTATTCGAAGTTAGACAAACTGCTTCTACAAACACGTTTCGCAAAAGAGTGTTCCGTCAATTTAACACGAGCGAAAAAACAAAGCCTTTATTATCTAATTCGTAGCATAGCCTTGGGGTCTGGCTAGTAAAAAAAATCCATGTTTTAGCTTAGATGTAACTAAAATGTTACATAGTATAACTTTTTACATTCTATTAAATAAATAAAAAAAATATATTAAAAATAAAAAATAAGAAAATAAAAAAGAGAATATGAAAAGAAAAGTAAAAGAAGTTACTAACCAGGATTAAACCCATCGGTAGCAACCGCTAATTCACCCAAACTAAAATTCCTCCACGACGGTTTATCAACAACCCACTCACCACCACAACCACCATCACCACCGTCACCAACCGTCACATCAACACCATGTCCCCTCCCCAGCTTCTTCAACCACGGCTTAACCGTCTTCCACTTCAAATTATACACCACTTTCTTCCACCGTAACGATGAGGCAGCACTTATCACCTCTTCCTCATCACCACCACATGATGACTTCTCGTTAAAAGACGAATCACGGCTGCTTATGCTGCTCTGGTTATCGGAATCCGAACCTGATATCGGAATCTCCAATACGCCTCGTGGCGATGATTGTTCCGATTGTGACTCATCTTCGATATCTTTATCTTTATCTGTATCTTTAAACGTTTATAAAAATAAATACATTGATAATGATAAATAAACAAATAGGCCGAAAAATAGCTATTTTTCGGCCTAATAAAAAATGGTACATACCGGTCATTAGGACTTGTTTTTGGGATATGTGATAACAAAATTAATAAAAATGTTGATAACTGACAACGCTGATATTATTTACGAGCAGTGGGACATATTTGAGGGCCGGTCCCCGGGGGAGGAGACGGTGGCCGGAAAAAATGTTTAGGAAAAAATTGTTAAGGGAATTATAAAGATATCTTGAGAGGGAAATATTCTTTGAATGGTGTAGAGAGAATTATGGGGTTAAATGAAATGTAATGGAAGGAATATGAGAGGGATATTTATATGGTTTTTTTGTAATAAAAAAGATTTTGCTGCTTTGCTAGGCGCGAGTTTTTATTTCCTACCAAATTCAATGTTGTATGTGGAGTGAGTATTTTTATTTCTGAAGATTATTTTGTCTTTAAATGTGTGACCTTAAAAATAAAATATCGAAAGTTTTTGTGTGATTATTAATTATGAAAAGATACTTAAGAAATACAGTGTTATTTAAGAGTTGTTAAATTTGGACATAATCTTGTTTATTAAGTTAACTCAATTAGTATTGCATGATCTTTATTTAAAAGTAGTTATGAAACATGATCTTGTTTAATAAGTTAACTCAATTACAAATCTATATAGATGGTACAATTGTTATTGTGAATAACTTATTTCTAAAATAATATTTTCTTTTTATATAGTTATAGGTACGTATTTTATTATATGAGTTCGCAAACCCAAATGATAAAACTTAGATGGTGTTTAGGTTCGCTAGTTTACAATAGTTCTATCCCTGTTAGTTCATGAGCATCATTATCCCCTTTGGAAAAAAAACGACTCCAATGACATCTAAAAATAATTTGCTTTGTATTAAATTAGTTATTGAAGAGTGTAACTATTAAGTATAACTTTCATGAAGTTTTTGATTCGCTACTGAATCAAACTAATGCACAAAACCGATATTGTATCATGTTCAGTGCAACATGATTAGTTATGTCGTAATTGATTAACGATTAAAATGTTTACTCTAACTTAAGACACTTACAACTAAACCACTTTTATTAGGATTACATGAAGAAATACCAATAATTGGGCATCCTATAGGGAGATTTTGATGGATCGAAATAATATTTGGTCTTATGCCTTTCAAATTTATGTCGCGTAAAAATGCATCCTCTTTATGAGGAATAAAAATCCCGAATACATTTATGTGCGAATTATGATTTTGTAGAACACATTTTATATTATTTTCTAGCAAATTATATTATTGAAAGTCTGAAACAAATATCCATCGTCAACTACAAACCTCAAAAACAGTTTATAGCACGTGCGTGATTGTGGGCGTGACTTCCGCATTATTGGGGTTGAGGTTAAAACGATATCAACTAACAAAACGATAAGTGAAGGGTGTTTTGGGTATTTCAGTTGGTTATTTGGTGGTTTTCATATTCTCTGTCCCCATTTTAATGATAGAATAGCCCTAAATATTTGGCCTCTCGTTTTTGGGATCTCAATTCATCTAGGAGTTTTTTTTTAAGATAATTTAATATTTACAGTAGTTGATATTCCAAATACTTTGCAACCTTTGGTTACTCGCTGTTTCCTTGTACAGGATCTCAAACTAATTACACACAATGTTTAGCTAGTTACCAGAAGTTGATAAAATAATACGAAGTACGAGTTCTGTTTAGAGCATTTCTTATACTATGAACTTCACTTAGTTCATAGTGTTGGCACATCATATTTTTGTAAACTAATACTTGAATAAATTAATTACTACTCCAATGCTATGAGCTTCAGTAAGTCTATAAACATCACCATTAACAGTTATAAGATCATATAATTGGTTAAATTTTTTATAAGGATCCACTAATTTTTCTTTTTCCTTAGTTTATACACATGAATTTGTGTTTTTCCTACTAAACTTGATGTTACAATGGAGTTTTATGCACGTGAACTCTACCTAAACTTCATGGCATTGAAGATGTTTTTAGACTACACCCAACCCTCAGGCTATCTCCAACGGGCTTATTGTAAGCTAATGGGAAGCCGCTTCACGCAGCAAGAATAGTTGGGGGTTGCGTGTGAGTGATCGGCAAGGTAGCAAAAGGAGCGGTCAAAGGTAAAGGTTTCACCTTTTGGAAACCGTGTATGTGTGGGTCACTTTTTATGTTTTATATTTTATTATTTGGTTTGTGAGCATGTGTATGATATTTAGTGGGGTATGTTTTTTTATAGACTAAAATACACCGTTGGTCCCTAAACTTGTATCGGAGGATCGCGATGGGACGAAACCGGGCATATTCATAGTCGGGGGTCCCTATTTCAAGGTTTTCACTCGCTACAAGTCCCTTTGACCATTTGCCGTTAGTCAAGGACATCTCAAGGCGTTACATTTGTCTTTAGTCCAAGGGCAATTTTGACATTTTACCACTGTCCATTATTTACCGTGCCAACCCAGTTGTTTAACCAGCGGCGCTACAGTAAAACCTCTCTAATAAAAGGAACATTTTATCACCACTCATCCTTTATCTTTCCTAACAACTAAAATCCTATCTTCTTCACCGACGGTAAAATCTGAAAAATGGTGGTGTGTTCATGCAATAGAGGGCCGTCATTAGAACATGCTGGAATAACATGAACCCCGACAGGAGGTTCTATGCCTGTCCAAGACAGGTTGGGACAGTTAATTTTATTTCATACTGTATTAAAGTTTGCATGTAGTGGTTGACCTTAAAATGTGTTGATTATGATAGTCTATCTGGTTTATTATAATTGTGATTTTATACAAATGGGTTTAGTTTGTGTTTATGAGGCAAGCAGATGCTAACATATTGATTATCAGTTATAGGCTACAACATGTCCATTCATAGGGTGGTACGATCCACCCATCGAAAGGAGAGCAAGAGATGTGATCATCTACTCGCAGAGAACAATCTACATGAATGAGGAGGCATTACAAGAATACGAAGCCGCCCTCATTTCTGAGACTATGGAGACGGTCAACGCTGGTGACCGGGCAAACGAGCTAGAGGCTGCTTACCAAGCAGCCTTGGCCGATCTCCTTGTTGAGAAGGAGAAAGTTTGCCGTCTCAGGAACTTTTGTGTGTTGTCTTGGATGGTCATCTTCTTGGTATTTCTATGGTTCTTTTACTGGGTTTAGATAGGTACTGGTTTTAGTGTTTTGAATCGGTGGTAGATGGTGCAGTTATGTTTAACAAGTTTTAGAGTACGTTGACTAAGAATAGTCTTTTGGTGTATAATGTTTGGTCCTTGTACAGTGTTAATTTATTTCTTTTGTGCTTTGGTCCTTATATTGTGCTGCCTTTGCCCCAAGAATATATATATCACTTGCCACACAAATGGTCAAACTCATTACAGAGATACGAGTTTCAAAGATGGATGAATGATGAGAGATGGATGAACAGACACCTCTTTCGAGTATCAACTTAAACTTGATGTATGGTGTTGTTCATCCATCTTTCATCCTTCATTCCTGTTTGTGATGATAGAATAACCGTATCCAACTCGAAACCCAGATCCAAGTATCAAAGATGGATGAATGATCAGTGATGGATGAACAGACACCATTTCTGAGTATCAACATAAACTTGATATGGTGTTGTACATCCATCTTTGATCCTTCATTAGTGTTTGTGATAATACAATAACAATAACCAAACTCAAAACACAAATCCAAGTTCAACAGATCCAAGAACCATAGACATATGAAGTCTCAAGGATGGATGACCAGACACCACTTTTGAGTATCAACATAAACTCCATATGGTGTTGTTCATCCATTCTATAAACTTAATTGGGAAACAATAAATACCACAATTACAAATTCCAATGACTGTAATCAATAAAAAAAACAGTACCGTTTTTCTTCTTAGCGGAGTCGTATAGGACGGTATCATCAACTGGATAAGCTGACTGTCTTCTTACTTTCCATAGGGTAAATTCCATGTTTCGGTTTTATGATCGATAAACAGGGGTTTTGTGACATGCAATTAGGGTTTGTGAATTCTGATAATTCTTGTAACGAAAGTTCTGGGACGATTGATAATACAGACTATGTGTTTATTGGGGCGGGAAGAGGGTTACATTACCTGTGACAATAATTAAGAAATTTTTAATTGAAATATGGAAATGTCAAAATTGCCCTTGGACTAAAGACAAATGTAACGCCTTGAAATGTCCTTGACTAACGGCAAATGGTCAAAGGGACTTGTAGCGAGTGAAAACCTTGAAATAGGGACCCCCGACGATGAATATGCCCGGTTTCGTCCCATCGCGATCCTCCGATGCAAGTTTAGGGACCAACGGTGTATTTTAGTCTTTTTTATAAAAGTGGATATTTTTAATAAATAAAAAAATGTGTTGAAAAGTAGAGTAATGTAGGGGTGAGCAAAACTATTAAACCCGAACCGAACCGAGAAACCCGACAAAACCGAGCTGGCCGAAACCGAACCGAAAAAACTCGGTTCTAACTCGGTTTAGGTTTTTTACCGAGTTTCGGTTTCGGCTCGGGTCGGTTCGAGCCAAAAACCGACAAAAACCGAACCGAAACGAAAACCAAACTGAACCGAGAAAAACCGAGTAGTTTCGGTTTTGGTTTCGGTTTTTGCAAGTTTCGGGTTTCGGTTTTGTCGTGTCGGGTCGTTTTGACCCGATGCTCACCCCTAGAGTAATGTGATATGGTTGGGAGTAAAAAGTGAGACATCAATTTTCTCTCTCCTTCACAACCAACTCGCTTTTCACTCGCAACCATTTCACACTACTTCACCTTTCAACACATTTTTTATTCATTTAGAACATAAACTTTTTTAAAAATTATTTCATAAAAACATTACATAAATTAAAAACGTAAATGTATGAAACTAAAAATACAATACGAAAATTAAACACATGAATCGAGCATTTATATTGCTTCGTAATAATTGATGATATATTGCTTCTCATTTACGGCACTCGTCATTTCTTCCCCAACGGCCTTTAAGGTGTTTGAGATACAAAAATCTGATTTCTCAGTCATTAACAGAGTTTGTAGACCAAAGATGTTAACTGGTTTGTCTTGATGCAACGAAGCAACCTGGTTACCTTTTCACCACGGCTAAGCATCTGGAGCATAATACGTGTTATCTTAGCCAACAAATTGTTAACCAGCTGAAGCTCATTTTCTTGTTCGGTCCATAGTCGCCTAAGGATAGCCGTTTTCACCTCGTTTCGTTCGTTAGCTATAGTGTTTATGTGAAAATAAATGATAGTTGAGAAAGTTTGATAATAAGTTGTGTGAGGAAATAAATGATGGTAAAGAGGTATTTATAAGGAAAAATAGTCGTTGGAGCCTATCAAATTCAAAACTTTAAACTATTACAAAAACATACAAACTAAATTGCATTCATTTATTTAAAAATAAAAGTTACAATATGAAATTTAAAATTACAATAATTTAAAATACAGTCGTCCTAATTGAATTTTTCATGTAGCCAAATAAATTAAGCATTGATTTGTTCTTGTATTTTCTTCGCCTTTCTAAACAGAGAATTATGCATCTCGTAATCTTTCGTAGATTCTTCGTTCAAAAAATTCTCTATTTGAGCACGGTTTTCTGGTGGAATGTCATTGCATTTCTCGTATGCTTGTTCATATCATCTTTAGCTTAACATACCTTATCAAATTACATGGTTAAGTCGATCAACTCTTGCTGACGAGTGGTATCCTCCACAATTAGTTTATCAACTAAAGCAATGATTTTGTCGATGGTGAACAAGCCATATAAGATTTTGGGTATGGATTAAGTGTGAAAATTATATAAAATGTGAAGTTGTTTTTAACAATGTATAAATGAGAGCATTTATATGAAAAAAAGGGGGTAAATTTTTTATTTTTTTATTATTATTTTTATTATTTTTTTAAAGCATGAAATGGATAGTTGCTTTTAGGTCCCACTTCCACACGATTCCCCAAAGGTGAACAAACCAACTTTCGTTGCTTTACTTTGGAGCTTGCCAACAGCTCATGCTACACCCCCAATGGTGGTTCACGCGACATGGCATCTTCCCAACCCCTCACACTTATGCGTTGGGGGTAGCCTTAAAAGGTTATTTTTTAGAACAATTTGAAGGCTTGTATCTCAATGGTATATCTTGTTATGTGAGAAGCTCTCCAACTAAATGTTTGTGGGTTCAAGTCCTACTAAAGACATGTGAGATAGATTTGTGGTGATATGTCGTAAGATAGTTAAAACTTAAAATTCTCATCTAAATTTTTTTTGAAGAAAACATTAATTCAATCACAATCAGATGTGAATTGTGTATCCACTATTTCAGGGATTGTTTCATTTCTTAAGGAATTGTCACGTGATCAGAATAATTCATTGATGGTATCGTAATAAAAGTTATTTGTTTCAACGCAACCCTAATGCTATCATTAGCAAAACCCAGTAAGATAACGCGAGGTGCGTTTAGTTAGAGAAAAAATTCTCTTGTTTTGTAAAAAGTTAAAAGAGAAATTTATCTCCAAAAAACACTTAAAATATAGAAAATGCTTTTAGTTGATATTTGTATTTTTTATTTTGAAGAAGGGGAGGGAGGGTTGTCGGTTAAAAAAGAAAACAAAGAAAAACAACTAAAATTTGTTTTGTAATTTTTCTCGTTAAGTTAGGAAATATGAAATTGTGAGTTTTTTAAAATATTTTGTTGGAAAACGTTGATTTGAACGTGATCTTTGTTTTCCTTATTTTCCACAAAACATTTGTGGAAAATAAGGGTATTTTCCCCAACTAAACGAACCCTTAGTATTTTGACAATTTTCTTCTACTCTCTTTGTCTTACGCAAGGATAGAGGTGGCCAAATAAACTGGTTCCGAAACCGCAACCGAAAAAAAATCGAAACAGAAACCGGTCAAAACCGGGTTTTCTAGGAACCGATTTGGTTCTTGAAGGATCCGCCAGTTCGTAACCGGTTCTTTATTTATAGACTAGAAACCGGTTTGGAAAAACCGGTTTCAAATCGGTTTCTTGCTGTTGAGCTTTAAAACGAGACAGTAAGCAATTTTCGAGACAGTAGGCAGAAAACTAGTCGTTAGGCTATTTTTGTGACTGTTTTTTAATGTTAACAAAGCCAAAAATACACCCATTTAGCCCTCCTAAACATCATTATAAATACCAAGGTTGATTTTGGTTGAATCACAACAATCAAACACTCTAAAACACTCAAAAAACGCTCACAAACTTGATAAAAAATGTTCACATCATCAAATACCGCCGATGTTGGTTCTACAAATGAACCGTTTGAAGTTGGGACTGGACCAACAACCCGAAACCAAGAAGTTTGGCGTCATTTCCAGATGGTTAAGTTCTCGGATGGTTCAAAAAAGGCTCGTTGTAAAGCTTGTAACACTATGATGAAATCCGATGGGAACTCTTCATTGAAGAAGCACACGAAAGAACATTGTAAAGCAACAAAAGGCGTTCAAGAATCGGAAAAAACTACTATGGGACATGGTGGGAGTATTTTTGTATATGATGAGAGCGCGCTTCGCCAAAATTTAGCACACTTTTTGATTCAAGAGGGTTTGCCATTCAACCACTTCGACAACCCTCGGTTAACGAGGTTGATTCAAATGCGCCTTCAACCACGATATAATCATGTAAGTCGTCAAACTTTTAAACGTGATTGTATTAAATCTTGGGTAAAGGTTAAAAAGGAACTAATACTTGGTTTTGGTAATTTAAAAACTATGTAAACTGAACAACCGATGTTTAGTCGGCGGGTCATGGTTTGCTCGGTTCGTACATTTGTGTTACCGCATATTGGGTTGATCCCGATACTTTGCTAATGATGAAACGTACTATTGGTTTTAAAAACTTTGAATATCCGCACACGGGTGAAAATTTAAGTATAATGTTGCGATATGTTATGAAAACGTTTAAAATAGAAAAAAAAAAGTTTTTTCAATATCATTTGATAACGCTTCTAATAATACAAATGCGATTAAAAAGTTAATATTAACATACCGATCACCTCTTGATGGCATTTTTTTTATCATATTCGATGTATTACACACATCATTAACTTGGTTGTGTAAAGCGGACTAGTGATCGAACGAATGTATAATTTAAGAGAAGCTTTTAGAAAAATGTTACACGATATTTTTCAATCGGGAAGCAAAATATATGTGGATTATATAAAATTCATGAATAGAATTCTCTTTTTTTATCCCCAAATTGGGACGTACCTACAATATGGAATTCGATTTATAACATGTTTGTTTATGGTTTACGCCAAAAATTAACGTTACAACATTTTCATGATGAACTTTGCTCTAGATCTAGGCGTCGGGATATTACCATTTTTGGTTGAAATTTGGGATATTATTAAAAAAAATAACTGAATTACTCAAAGTTTTTAAAACCGCAACAACTATGTTATCGGGTGTGTGGAAAACTAGAATGGGGGGGGGGGGGGGGGGTTGAATAGTTTTACCGATTAAAACTTCGTTTTAAAACATTTAGATTAACTTATGTCAATCTATTTGGTTGTTTATGTTGGACGTTGATAGATAGATATATAAACGTGTAAAGAGAAGATAAAGAGGGAGAAGCACATAACCACGACACGAGTATTTATAGTGGTTCGGCTACAAGGACACCTTCCTTGCCCTACTCCACTCCTCGAGTCACCTACTCGAGAGTTCGTAAACACTACACGACACCAATCTCCTTATGGCGGAGAAGCCTTCGCAACGTCGCCTACTCTTTTTCTGGTACTAGGCTAACCACCGGGTTCTTTCACACCAAGGTGAACCACACCTATCACAACGTCGCCTACCCTTTATTGGGTACTGGGCTAAGCACCTAGTTCCATTACTATGGAGGAACTACTACCCATCACAACACATCACCTAATCTCAAGGAGATCCATTCTTTGTTACAACACCGTCAAGGATATCACCATCCTTGGAAATAAACTAGTACTATATGTATAATGATGCACCTCATCGATTATACGACCTAGGCATTCTTCCCAAATGCCACTTGATTTGATTCCTAGGCATCCTTCACTAATGCCTTTGACACAACGCTTGACACCTTTCACTAATGCCTTCGTCTTGACACCTTTAGCATTCTTCACTAATGCTTTTGACACGGACGTGAAGCACCTTTCACGAATCTTTCTTCTTGACTCTTTCGGCATCCTTCACTAATGCCTTCAACACAACACATCTACGGAGGAAGAAAGAACTATCAACAAGAGAACCTCAGTTGTCTTGATGATGACGAAGCATGGCAACTCATGGACTTGAGCTTGCTCGACTTCAAGAAGTGGTGATCTCGCCTTTAAGAGGAACCTAGAGAATCACACAAAAACAAAAGACAAACTACATAGAAAGACCCCTTAGGATTAGTGGTTAGAGAGGTACAATACTTGGAGAAAGTATGTGTGAAAGTGGTAAACCAAAAGGAAGAAATTGATCACTATTTATAGAGGAGAAAGTTTACTGTTCCCCGGATCCCACGGATCCCTCCCACAAGGGATCCGGCTAGCGTAAAGCTAGGGATCCGTGGGACGCTCCTCTTTACCCATGGGTGATCCATGGGTCATTAACTAGATACAATGTATCTCATGAGTTCAATGTTCCTAGTCAAGTGGTTTGGATAATACCATGGGTTATGGGTCAATACCATTTGTTAGTTTTTACCCATTTTAGTATATACTAGTTAAGTATATATTTACCCAAATATGTAAACACTAGTTGCTGCACATATGTATTACTAAATCATAAAATCACTTATACTTGTTTTAGTGTTTTATGTGAAAGCGTAAGTGTGTTAGAAAACTATTGGCTCAAACAGTTTACGTATTTTATTTGTTTCGTTAAAATGATTTTACGTTTGTTATCGACAAAACATTAGAAGATCATAAAATATAAATAAACGTTTTTACGGCTTATTTGTACTAACAATCTCCCCCTTTTTGTTGATGACAAAACATAAAATTATTTTAAGGAAAAACTAGAATTCGTAAAAAGTTTGAATTGGAGTTTTTACTCTCTTCTTCCCCTTTTTGTCGAAACAAAAAGAGCGTCGAAAAGAAACTAACACAAAGTTTTAAGAAAAACATGTAAAAACGAAAAAATGTAAATAGAGCAAGTAACGGGAATGGATCTCGTCTTAACTCCCCCTTGACGAGTCCATCCCTTTGTGAGGGCGTCAAGTACATAAAATTAAGTAAGCTAATGTTTTGTAATTATTTTTGCAAATGGTTCGTCCTTGTGACAAAAATGCTCTCCCTTGAAGATTGTGTTAGGAATTGGAAATTCTATTGTAAAGCATTGGTCACCCCAAGTATAATCTAGCTTAAGTTAGCTCGTAGACATATCGTTTATTATGTTTGTTGATTAGCTTAGATTTAGTCTAGAGCAACACCGTGGAGAAAGGACGGGTCTTTACCCACTGTATACCTGATCCACAGGCCGTCAGGAGGTCGTTTAGTTTGTAACCTATAAATACCCTCTACCTTGCAAGGTAGAGGGTTGGATGTTCTTTGTGGAAGCTAACCTTCCAAGAGTTTCTCTTTCTAGAATATCCCACTTTCTCTCTCTAAATCATCTAAAGTATACGCCCATATTGTGTTTGCTTATGTGCTTGTGAAATCCAATATGTTACAAATGGTATCAAGAGCCATGGTTAGATCATCTCTTATATATCATTGGATTTCTAGTGGTTTTTAGATGGTTTTTGAGTTTGAAAAAGTTTAGTGGTTTTTGCATCATTTGGTTCATTTCTTGTGTTAAAGTTTGAATTTTGGGTGTACTTTTGTGTTTAGGATCATTGTATGTGCTTGGGTTTTGATTTGGTAAGCTTGAATCACTGTGGTTGAGCTTGTTTTGGATTGAAAAGTGTGTTTTTAAAGTTTTTCTTGGTAGCGACTTGGGTCTCGGAGTGAATTTCTTGATAGCGACTTGCTTCAGTAAAAGGTAGCGAGTTGTAGTGTGTTTTGGTAGCGACTTGGTCGTAGCGACTTGCCTTTTGAGACAAGCTGACAAACAGTACACTTAGTGGATTCTCCACTACGGGTAGCGACTTGGTAAGGTAGCGACTTGCTTTTAATTTTGATAGAGACTTGTTCTTTAAGTTTCTTAGCGACTTGGTGCTAGCGATTTGGACCTTAGCGAGTTTCTATTTAGCGACTTGATTTCTTAGCGACTTGGTGCATAGCGACTTGCTGTCAAAATTCGTAGCGATTTGAAACTTAGCGACTTGTCTTCTAATTACTTAGCGATTTGGTTCTTAGCGACTTGGTTAATTTTTGTGTGTAAAACGGTTTTATCTTGATTTAGTAAAATCCTGTGAAAGAATCAATTTCCCGGTTTAATCATAGAGTTATAAAATCCCGTGTTATCTGTCAACATTTCTACCAACTTGCCTACAATCATCTCTACTGTAGCTGAGGACGTTCATGTAGCATATACTCGTCCACCCACAATGTCTTACATCACTGATCCTTTTATCACCAAAGTGCTTGAACTTTATGATACCTCACAGAACAATGAAACTGGTTGTATTTCTGAATGTCCTACCTTGATTGAATCAACAAATTATGATCAAAACTCTTCACCTTCTGATTCAAACTTCAACGAATCACATCTGTCAATGACCCATGATACAAAGCATTCTGAATGCAACATTGAGCCGTTTCAATTACTTCATCAGCACCTCACACAACTGTTATCCACTCCTATGGGTCGAACATGTTGTGCTCTCTTCCGCCAAGACTTACCTACGTTGAAAAAGTCTGTGTTGCTGAACTTACAACAACTGAAGCTTCAAATTACCAATGAGAAGGTATTAATTGATGATTCTAATGCTGCACTTCAAGTTATCTACAACCAATTTCAGCCGTTTATCAAAGGGGAATATTCTGCTGACTTTGATCAACACGTGACTGGAATTTCATTCAACAAACACACTAGAATGGAAATTCATGAGTTCATCAACACATATATCCAAATCATGAATAATGTGGAAGTCTACATTAAGGATGTTGCTCAAAGGAATGATTGTTTGAATGAGAGTCATGGAAAATTAAAGGTAAGTTGTGATATTTTGGGTAATGGCTCAGTTGAAAGAACGGATGATGCTGATGCTGACTGCGGAATTTCAGAAACTAAAATGAATGATGTAATTGGCTGTATTGAACACAAAGGCTCAGAGTCCGAAAAACTTGAAACTGCTTACATGTCAGTAAATCCTGTTGTGCATTAGGTAAATACGGATGCCATACCAAAAAATGAACAAGTGTCATGCATTGAGGTACCCTTAACTGACCCTATCTTTGAAAATGATATCGATAAATGTGTCTTGGTTGAGTCTGAATCTAAAATCCTTAAAACAAATGACATGGTTACAAAAGCGGTTTATGATGAACTTTCAAACAAATACTCAATTCTTGAAAAACATTGTATTTCCCTGGAAATTGCAATACAACAAAAGGAAGAAAGTTTTCGTGCTACAAAATCTTGCATTAATCCGGAATTTCCAGAATTTCAAGAATTCTTTGAAATTAATCACTTAAAAACCCAGATTCAGGACAAAGATTCAACCATATGCAATCAGAAATGTCAACTCTCAGATCTGCATAGGAAATGCAATCTTAGGATGAGAAATCCTAACCATGAGATGAGTATTGAGCTTAAATCTAGGAATGATGAATTGGCTTTATGTGTATCCAACTTATTAAGAGAAAATGAGTCCCTAAGAAAGAACTTATTAGAGAACGATTCCATGTTGATAGATCAAACCAATTCCTTTTTGGCTGACATTGAGGACCTCAAAGCCCAAATTCAGGATAAGAGCTTCAATATTGTTGCCTTAAAAAATGAACTCAGGAAATCTATTGGAAATAGGGTGAACACTAAGTTTGCAAAACCATCAACCTTGGGAAAGTCAACTGTTCAAAACAACTCAAAACATACCGTAGTTAGGCAGCCGAATGCTTTTAGAACTCAAAGATTTAAACCATCAAAATCTAGGCTTGCCTCCCAAGTTGATGCGAATACTGTTTTGTCAAAACCAGTCACTTCACTACTTCGTTCCGATATGATAAATAACAAACCTCATGTTAATGTTCAAAGTTCTAAGATCAGGAATACTAGGAGTTCATCTACGTCTCATAAGAAGCATCAAATGGCAGCTCAATCCCCTAAGAAACCCAATGATTACAAAAGGACCAATATTCAAAAGAGGAATGTGCCTACACCCAATTCTACTAGCAGGTGTTTCAAATGGATTCCCACTGGCAGACTATTTAAGTTTACAGGATCCAAACTGACTTACATACCTAGATCTTGCCTTAAGTGGATGCCCACAGGAAAACTCTTCAAGAATAGTGAACCTAAAGGGATTTCTATTAATGACATGGCTAAATCAAACTGTGCAACATCCAATAGTAAGGCTACTCATGTCACTAACTCATCTATTTTCAATACTACATGTGCTTCTAATGCAATGTGTTCTCAATCTTTTTCAGGTACAATGCTCAGCTCATTCAGGAACTTCATGACTTGGTTTCCATCAGAAATGAATATTGCTCACTCAGGAGTTATAGCTTGCCAGAATTGATGTACCTCGTACTTTGACTCCTATTCGACTTGAATCAGGACTCGCTCTTTTATATCTATGTACATATCTCTCTCCTTTTTTTTTTTTAAAAAAAAATTCTAATCATTATTTTTCATATCATTACTTTTACTTATCTTTCTTTCAAATCATTTATATATATATATTTATATATATATATATATATATATATATATATATATATATCTTTTCCCTCTTTCTAATAAAAGATGTATCTCTTGTCATCGATAACATCTACGATCCTAGAAATGTCATTCAACAATGATACGGGATCATAGATGAAGTTCGAACAATTGATATATTCTTTCTTTATAACGGGTGGGTTAAATTCAATCAATGTTCCTTGGTAACATTGATTGAGGGGGAGAATTTTTCAAGTTATCAGTATTGTCTTGTTTGGCTTTTGTGGTGAAGTTATCAGTATTGTCTTGTCTGGCTTTTGTGGTGATCTCTATGTACCCCTGCATTGACTGCTTATTTGTTTCATGGTGTCCATTGTGTGAGTTTTCTTAACTTGTTATGTTATCTCTCTATGCTATCTGTTTTAGCTTGCAATCTGATAAGTTCATGATACAAAAGAGTCTGTAATACATAATGTAATAGATAGCAACTTACCATGACTGTGTTAGTGACCTGCTTTGAAAAGCCTCAGCAACTTGATTAAGATACTTTGATAGCGAGTTTCTAAACATTCACAAAACCACTGGGACTGAAAGTGACAACTTGGTAATCTTGATTAAGCCCTTCCCCTTACCCTAGCGACTTGCCATTTTTTTTACTTTTCAAAAACTTAAAAACAATATTTTCTTTCTTTCTTTCTCGTGTGAACATTGCATCGTAGCGACTTGTGAGTGGTAAGATCATCTTATCTACTTCTTGTTTCTAATTAGGTAGATTATATGCATCCCCTAACTCATTTTCCCTAACAGATTCCACAGATCTTGATTCTCGTCTCTTGCTTCCCTCGTATAGGTTTGTTGATGGATTTGTTGAATGGAACTAATGATATATATGTGTTAATGGATTAAGAGTTGTTTGATACACTAGGGTTGTTGTAATTTTCATGTTTATATGTATTAATGAATTTGTGAGCGTCTTCTATGTGATTCGATTTGGGTTGAGTTTCTGAAATCGTTTGTGTTTATGGATTAACTGAACGTGTTCCTAATAGTGGTTTGATTGTGTTGATTGGATTGCGACGTTATGCGAATGATATGCTTGTGTTCTTGATAGTGATTTATCTGCTATGATAATGTTCTTGATAGCGAGTTGGTGTATAAATTCATCGTGGCGAGTTGCTACTCCTGAATACATTCAAGTTAGCGACTTAGTGAACTGACTTGTAGCGACTTAGCTGTGATACTGTTGATAGCGACTTGTCTTTACAAGTTAGCGACTTGGCCTTATTATTCTTGATAGAGACTTGTCTTTACAAGTTAGCGACTTAGTAATTCTTCATGTAGCGACTTGGCCTTGTCATTTTTTGATAGCAACTTGTATATATAAGATTAGCGATTTGCTGGTTCATTTTTCAAGCGGCTACTTGGTTTATTAAAATATTTTAAGGCAACCTACTAGGATAATCTCATACTAGCAACTTGATTCAGGATTTCCTGTAGCAACTTGTATTGTCAAAATACTCTTTGTGACTTGCTATAACATTTTTGTTTGAGCAATTTGTACTTGGATTCTCTTGTAGCAACTTAGTATCACAACTTGTTTCATACAAACTGTTATATCATTTCCACAAATTGTATCTTGTCTCATGATATTATTTCTTGTAACTGTGCTTTTAAATAATTTGATTCAAAAACAACTTGTCTCTTGAAAACTGTGTCAAATAAAGCAGTTACCTTGAAATCTTTCTAATGCCACTCAATCTATTTCAATCTGCTTATGGGAACTCTGTCAAATTTGCTACTTGTTGTGTCTATGTCATGAGGTTAGATCCAATGCTGCTTAACCAACCATATCTAAACTAACATGCTTTCAATCATTGTTGTTGTATGTGTGTATCTTTAGATTTTCAATGGCAAACACAACCTCGTCTCAGAACCTTTCATCTTCTGCTCCACCTAAAGTACTTACTGACAACGAGATCCTTTCTGAAGATAAATGGGTAGAGATTGGGAAAAGTAAATGTTATGTGGACATGCAAAAGTTGCAACAAAATCCAATCCACAAAGTGTCTATTGATATCCTCAAAAACACAAATTTCTTCAGTGCCCTTACCAAGCAATGCACAATTCCCACCATTTACATACAACAATTTTGGAACTCCATTGAATGGAACAAAATCACGGCTCAATATTCCTACAAACTGGATGATAAGGAATTTGTAATTAATTCTGATATTCTCAGCAAGGCCCTAGGAATCAAACCCTGTAACCCCACCATACGATCTGAACCTCCACCTAGTGCGGAAGAGCTAATTGTCTTTCTGATTGGCTTGGGTTATCAAATTGGTATATCAAGGGCTTCTGACATCATCACCGGTCACATGTATCAACCCTGGAGAGCAATGACAACAGTTCTCAACTTGTGCTTATCTGGCAAAACATCAGGGTTCGATAAAGTGAGGATTCCCATCCTGCAGATCCTATGGGGTATCGTTAATGGGGTGAATGTGAATGTCTCAGAACGTATCTGGGAAGAATTTTTGTGGTCAATGAACACATTTATTTATGATAGAACAAACTTTCTGAATAAAGCTCAGGGTCGAAAGAAAGTTAACAAACTTGTGATTCCTAGCATCAGATTTTCAAAGCTTTTTATCCAGTACTTGCAACAGACTCACAACTTCAAACCTAGGAGTGAATCAGCCTTACATAATGCAAAGGATGAATTTGTTCTGGGTAACCTTAAATATGTTGCTAAAGGTATGGATAAGGAGATCTATGGTCTGGCAATTCCTGATAGTCTTCTCACTGACGATATTAAGAAGACGGATTACTTTAAACTATACAAGAAAAGGGCTTCCAGATCCGGTGTTAATGATGATGTCTCTCCCACTCCACCACAATCCAAATAAACTAAGTCTGTTTCTGGCTCAAAGACTTCAAAGACTTCATATGCCGATCTCCCTAAAAAGAGACTTGAAAGGTCACAAACTACTGACACCACAACCCAGAAGCAGAAAAGAAAGAAGAAGGAAGTGGTAAAGGGAAATGTTGAGGAAACTGAGGTTTCAAGGGGTAATACTAGTTTGATTGATGAAGATGATGCTGCTCTGCAACTAGGAATCAAGCAAAGCCTAGAAAGTCAGAATGTGAGAGCACCAATTGGAGGAGTAGTTCTAAGAGAACCTGAACAAGTGCCTCGCCAAACAACACCAATCACACAAGACAAAGGAAAAGGGATTGTTGGTGTAGAACAAGCTGCTCACATGCTTCTGACCTTCTCATCTTCACCATCAAGAACTACCACTCAGTTTGAGCTAAAGAAAAGAATAGTTGAATCATCTTCAACTCAAGAACATTCTGGACTGGAAAAGGAGGTATCTGAAGCACAAGAAGAAACTCCTGCATCAAGTGATACCCAGTCTGAGCAAAATGTTGAGGAAGAGTTGCAACATGTCTCACAGGAGAACCTTGAGTCAAGATCTGATGAGTCCAGGCACTTGGAAGAACCAAATCTGTCTAATGACTCTCTACCCTCTTTGAAGAATCTTGATACAGACATCTCCTTTGGTGATCAGTTCATAAACGACAAACCCACAGACACTGAGACTCTGAAGCAAGGTAAGGAGAAAGATGAAGTAGAGTCCATGTTCACCGTCAAAATACAGCAAGACACTTCTACAATCCCACCAATGTCTGCTCCTACTCTTAAAACCGCACTTCCACCACCCAAACCTGCTCAATCAACCGCACTTCCACCACCTGATCCTACTAATGTTCAATCACTTGAACCAGTGATTACAGTCTCTGATACTGTCACTCCTCCTGCCTCACCACCTCCTGCTTCACCTTCTCCATGACACGTATTGCAGCCATTGAGAAGCATTTTCCCATCGCCGTCAATAATCTTGATAGTCGT
This sequence comes from Chrysanthemum seticuspe, assembly GCA_019973895.1. Taxonomy (NCBI): domain Eukaryota; kingdom Viridiplantae; phylum Streptophyta; class Magnoliopsida; order Asterales; family Asteraceae; genus Chrysanthemum; species Chrysanthemum seticuspe. Next base: position 149,977,576 of record BPTQ01000002.1, on the reverse strand, counting down.
GTCAAAAAGCTGGAGAATTTTAAAATCAATGAGGTTATTACAAAGGCAGTAGAAGATGATATCAAAGATGCAGTTGAATGGGCAATGAAGGCTCCGTTACTTCAACGATTTAAAGACTTGCCAATCTATGATATGAGATCAGCTCTCTCTGAAAGAATGTACGATGCAGGAGAGCATTTGAACGATACACATAAGAATCTATACGAAGCACTCGAGGAATCAATGAGACTTGACAATTATCGGCAATTTGTGGAAGATGTACGAGAAAGGGATAATAAGAAGAAAAGAAAGACTGTTCCAGAGAAAACTACTGATAAGTCTGGAGGTCCCAAGCCACCACCTCCAACTGGAGGAGCTGGAGCTTCTGGTACTGGTGGATCTTCAGGCACAACTACTACACCTTCACCACAACCACCATCATCACCACCAAAACCTTCCAATCAATCTAGTCCTTCCGGAGAAAAGGGAACTCAGAAGAAATCTGCAGCTTGGACAACGGTTGATTCAAGGTTCACACCCACAATCTCTTCAATTCCTGAAGATCAAATGGTTCATGAAGAGTCGTATGTCATGGCAGAGTCGAAATCCGATGAAGATGATGCATCCACCAAGCATATTCCTATGCCGTCTGAAGATGAATGGTTTGATACATACGTATCAGGAGAACGCCCTAACACATCTAGAGTGGCACCTTCAAAGGACACAATTCGAAGTTGGCTACCCGAAGAGAGACCTTATTCACCAGAACCCTTATGGTCTATCCCAGAGACTGACACGATAATCTCTGACAACAACTGTGCTTCGACAATTTCTACTAACTATGAAACCCCAGATGAAGACTCTCTTCTTCATGCCACTGGAGATATGGGCAGCTTCATTAAGTGGTTTTGTGAACAAAGGGGAATTACATCAATCACTCCAAAGGATCTTGAAGGACAAGCTTTTGAAATTGTCAAGGTCTTTCACTCGGATGCCAATCAACTACAATACCAGATGGAAGAATGCCATAGGATGCTGAATGATCAAGTCAGTGAGTAGATCAGTCGCTTCAATGTGAACAAGCCTCTTCCTCTCGGTGGTGAACCTGGACAAATGACCATTCAGTCTGAGTTCTTCTTCAACCATGACCTGGACTATCTTTGTGCTCATACTACTAAAAGAAGACCAGCATTATCGATCTCAAAGATGAAAGCTGCTACCTACTCTGATCAGGGACTTGAACAGATGGTTCCTGATCAATTCTGGGTTGACGAAGAACAAAAGTGCGACATTGCCGCTTCATATGGTATTTCTCACTGGTGGTACAAAAAGAAGAATTTCTACATCGAGAGACATGGAGCTGAGAAAAGACGAAAAGGTGTTAGATCCAAGCTATGAATTCTAAGTGTTATCAGTGTAGAGATCTTCCTAATCCATGGCTATGAGTATCTGAAGAAGATCGTTCTTAGAATAGCAGACCAAAAAGATCATGTGATTGAAGCGAACGACTTCAAGCACTTGATGTCCAATGATTTTGAAGACCTCTACCTTCTGAATCTCCAAGGACACCTTGATCACCTACCTGTTCGTGAAAAGAAAGCTCTCTCTGCCTCTGTCAATCTCTGGATCAGAGGCTTAGTCATCCGAAAACGGGTTGAGGACTTTCAGCTTGGGATGGAAAGCTACCAGACTCGGGTCAATTTAACAAGGCCGCAATGGGATGCCTCAGGACATGAATTTTGTCACGACTATATAGTGCTTGACACCCCCAGAGCCGTCCTCTTCCACGACAGATACGGGACTCGCATGCTGATGAGATTGCGCGAGCTCTACAAATTCAGTGATGGTACTCTCAAGATGGTCGAAGAAGAACTAAACTCTAGAGTGAAATAAATCAGAGTTGATTTGAAGCCGTGGAACAAAACAAAATTCTGGACTGATGAGGACTTAAAGAGGTGTGAAGATTTCATTACTGCAATCAAGCGAAGACTTAAGACTCGAATGATCTTCCGCAGCCTTGAAAGTTTTGTTGGTGGTAGACTTCGTGAAGGTCATTACAAACTACTTCAAAGAACTGAATGAAGACATCTTCCGGAAGTAGTTTCTGTTTTATATTATTTATGAGTAATATGTGATGTACAAACTATGAACAACTATAATGCATGTAATAGTGTTAGGTTATGTACTGTGGTTTCCCTTTGTGTCTAAAAAGGGAACTTCAGTGTTGTCCACTTCTGATCATATAAAATTGGACACATTTTTCTCCAACAAATGTTTTGTCTCATACATATTTAAATCACTTGAGATCCAAAATCTCAAAGGATTTGAAATTTTTGATCGGGGGAGAAAATGTGATATAAATATGAAAGATGATAAATAAAATGACCATTTTTGTCTCAAAGTGCATACTGCTCTCTAATATGTGCTAAACTATTTTCGAATCTTGAAGCATATATTAAGGGGGAGCATCTCAAAACAAATTCAAACCTTCAAGGTACAAAGTCTTCCATGCTTTTATATAAGGTACCTTGATTGTGTGTTAAATGGTTTCTAAATGTTTGGTAATCGTGGTAGTACTTCAAAGGTCTCTTTCGTCTATGGGTCAAAATGATTTCAAATATTCTACGCACATATTGAGGGGGAGAATTTACCAAAAAAAATATTTCAAAGTCCTCTTGCCTCCATGTGCTAAACATTTTCTAAATCATATGCACACGTTGAGGGGGAGGTTTTCTAAATGATCAAAACTATTAAGGTACAAAATGCTTTGATCTCGTATCACAAGTACCTTGATTGTTTTTCCAAATGATTTTTCAATTGGTTTCGAGAAGGAATGAACAATACCAAAAGACCAACTCTACTTTATGCATGGTGATATAAGGATGATAAGGTTAGGTTGAGTTCCCATGATCCGCCAGAACCGGAGGGATCTACCCAGGGACAATCCACTAGATAGTGTAGAAGTCCTTAGGTATGATGGAAATAGGAAAAAAGTGAGATATGGGAAGAGTGCGGACTGAGTCTGAGCTAGTACTGGAATAAACCCAACAAGGTTCTAGCAATGAAGTCTCGGTAAGCACTGAAGGGGTTGAAGAATGAAAAAGAATTGAATGTGAAAAAGGGTGAAAATAAATAGCCCTCCATTTATTCAACCTTAGGGCAGAAACCGGGTTCAATTCATATACTACTGGTGGTTACCAAGGTAACATAGGTATTGAAGACAAGACGTCATGGACCCAGTGACGCACTGCACTTCAACTTTCCAAACCACTCAAGTTCCTCTTAAAAGGTCTTGTTTCATTCTCACGGGGAACCGACATAATCTATCGACTCTCTCTTAGAGATTGTTGATATTGAAGTAGGAGACCCTCTCCCTAGTCTCCGACATAGGAACCAAATATGCACAATTGAGTCTAGAGCCACGAGATCATCAATAAATCTCATTAGGACACATTCAATGAAGACTCTCTATTTCACACAATGTGGAAAGAGAGATTATATCTTATGAGTCCTACGCATTATCCTTGTGGTATTGGCAGAACATCTGAGTGATATGCATACATATTCACTATGAAGATGGAAAGCCTTCTGGAGCCAACATCAAACAAGCTCCTGGTAGGTGGCATGTGAGATCTATCCAATAGATCAACCATGTGACAACTGAACAGAAACAATGGAGCGATTCAATCTTTTGAATCAATCCTGGTTCAGGTTATGGATTGATGGATACCTTTGAAAAACCAGTCGTTGTGCTTAAAAACTCTTTTCTTTAGCACATCGACTATGTACTTATTTCTCAAAATAAAAGGTGTTTATGATTGATAATTGATTTTCATTAAAACCTTCGTTGTATTGCAAAAACAATTTCTATTGAGCAATACATGATTGTTTTTCAAATCTCTTTTCATCAATCAGTGAACCTTATTTCGCTGGTTCACTCACTCTGTGTTGTCTTCTTTGAGACGTTCCTATTTGAGAACAGCTAGAGCAAGCTGCGAAACCCTGTCAAGGAAATTCTTCGGAATTATACCTGATCACAGGCAGCACTTGTACTGATCAACGGTGAACCGTGGGCCGTGTATCTCAATTCATCAAAAGTGATCAAAGACACTTTCGTGCGCTTTATTGCTAACTGTCTTATGCAGGTACACCCCGATGTTTGCAGCTGATCAGAATGAAGCAGTCAATCCATAGCCGGATGCTCACTTAACCCATTCAGTTCCAAAGAAATCATGATTAGTGCATTAATGACTCTGATATTTTCACTCCATGCTTCTGCTACGCTGCTGCCAATATCATGAATCAACAAAAACTTCCGCTTATGAACCCCACTGGCTACGAAATGTTATCTTAAAGGTTAAGGATTGTTAGAGGGGGATTCCCTCCAGTGGGGTACTTAATGTAACACTTAGCATCGCAAGATTATTATTTAGAAGTCAGAACTCGAGCATCTGAAGAGAAGTAGTTTCATAAATTTGATACACGAAGATACCACTAAAGTAGTAACAAGTTGATGTTACACACATAGTACCTCCAATAACTCAACTAGGTGGAACTACTGGAAACTCGTAATGACCTCTAGTAGTCGGTGTCGTTTAGAGTCGTAGTGGGTAACAACACTACGGTCGTATACTACAACACTGTAAACCTGGCTGTACGAGTGTAAGACCTAGTACTAAAGAAGAATCTCTTCGCCTTCAAAAACAACTAAGTACTATAACCGTCGTCGCATCGTCTTCGTACCTCACTTTTATAGTCTCAGTAATTACGTG
>BPTQ01000002.1:149850946-149970311 GCA_019973895.1 Chrysanthemum seticuspe | reverse complement strand
TCAGAAGGAGTTTGTAAACTTTCGGAGTGTGAGTGGGTACCGAATGGATCCTATATAAAGTTTCACCAAATAAAAAACACTTTGAAATATATCCTAGGTAAGCCATGGGTGAGTGTGAGGCTTTCAAATGTTTGAGGAAGACTTAGTTGGCTCTAATGTCTTATGTTTGACTAGTGTGAGGTAATCTAGTGAGCTATTTTGATGTAAGTAAGTCTGTATTGCTCATCTGTAGTCACGGATCCTACGGTTCCCTCAAAGGAGGAATCCGTCTAGGCTACTCCTAGGGATCCGGCATCTGCAGATCAGAATCATCACAGAATCATGTGCAGATTTTGCACACTAATCAACCATTAAACTAAACATAAATATAAGCATGTCATCACATTAACCATCTCATAGAAAATGATAGAAATAGCAATTATCCAAGTTAATGCAAACAAGAGTGCTAAAACATAATCATCCATACACAAAACAAGTGTTTAAGAAACAAACATGCATTTGGATGATCCTTGTTACCAACGAGGCTAATGACTTTTCCCTAAGGATTTCTTCCCATTTTCTAAACATGGGATGCATTTTAAAAAGTTCCATTTGAAAAGGATCACGGTGAATGAGTTTTTTGTTTCAGTTGTAATGGGATTGGTCGGTCCTAACCTTGAAGATAGTATCTCGAATGGTTTCGGGATCATCAAGAGGAGTATTGTTGATAGGTTTGGAATCAAGTGCAAGGTTTTGAGCGTTAATTGCCCAATCTTGAGAATACATACAAATTCCTTCACAAGGAATGCGAAGAATTTGAGCAAATGTGTTGAGAGGTAGAATGAAGTTTCATTTATTAATGATGAAGGCGATTGAAATGCTATCATCGGCGTTTCGAATGATCCTAATGCTTTTATAGAATTCAAAGATGAAAACCGGGCAAATTTGTTCATCAATGTCAAGAAGACAATCAAATTTGATTGCCGAGAAAACTTGACGAGTGTCGGAATCTTCAAGGAAACATTCCTTGACTACACGACCTTCGTGAATAAGTCGTTTTTCAAGTCTTTTGAAGACTTTGCGATCGGTTTTTGATAGCCCTTCTTCCCGATAGTAATGGGTGAGGTAATGGACGGTATCATGGTGGTCTTGTTGAGTGGCTTTAGGCATGGTTGGTCCTAGAAACAAAAATATTCTAATTAGGTAAAATTAGTTGAGATGGGTTTATGGTGATTTGTATTAACAATGTTGTGAACAAAGTATAATCCTAATTGTGTTAAAAACTCCTTTTAATGATTAATTATAAAAACCCCTAATTGAATTAATTGATTAGAAATTGTGTAACCATAAACCCTAGGATGAGGATGATGGAAATTAGAGCAAGTTAGTGTAATTACTTACAATGGTGTTCAAGTGAGGAATACTTGAGGGTTTGGAGTCCTATGAAGATGAAATCAATTGTTGAGTCGTTTTTGTGTTATGTGGGGAGAAGGAAACTGGTCTGTGATGTTTTTGAAATGCGTATAGCTGTGTTCTGTTCTACGGTTCCCCCGGATCCCTTGTATTTGGGATAGTACAACTAGAGGGATCCGGCTCCTGTAGACAGAAAAAGGGTTGTTTGACTTTAATTTTGTAGTAGGCTATAAGCTAGCTTACAGACCAAAATTAGTTTAAAGGTCTCAAATAAAAAGATGTTTTGGTCGACGTGATTTGATAAGTTAATTATCAAGGATCCGTTTGTGACAACGACGTTAGTTTGACGAAATCAAAAGGAATACTATTCCCAATGATGAGTAAGTCGGGAAAGTGACGAAAGAGAGATTTTTTCAAGAGACTAGCAGTTTATTTAAACAAATAAGAACTATGATATCAACATAATCATGTAAGCTAGCTAATGAAGAAGTAAACATACCTTTATGCTTCTTGGTTTGGCTTATGAAGACATAATACCAAAAATACTTCATAAGCTCTTAAAGTAATCCTTTGTACTTAGAGTGAGTAGGTTGTGATTACTTTTGAATCCTTTCTCGAAGGTTGACTTCATTATTCTTTGAATAGAAATGAAGGTTTTGAAGAGATCCTAGCATGAAGATTTCTTGAAACAAATATGCTAGAATGATCTATCAATGTCCAACATGAACGAGAAAAAGAAAATGTTTTGAAATATTTCCTTCTTTGTAATTTTCAAACATACACGGATCGTATCAAGTTTTTAAAGTACAACATACTCTAAGAAACTTGGTAACGAAGCTCTGATGCCGATTGTGGAAAACTAGAAGGGGGGGGGGGTTGAATAGTTTTACCGATTAAAACTTCGTTTTAAAACATTTAGATTAACTTATGTCAATCTATTTGGTTGTTTATGTTGGACGTTGATAGATAGATATATAAACGTGTAATGAGAAGATAAAGAGTGAGAAGCACATAACCACGACACGAATATTTATAGTGGTTCGGCTACAAGGACACCTTCCTTGCCCTACTTCACTCCTCGAGTCACCTACTCGAGAGTTCGTAAACACTACACGACACCAATCTTCTTATGGCGGAGAAGCCTTCAGAACGCCGCCTACTCTTTTTCTGGTACTAGGCTAACCACCAGGTTCTTTCACACCAAGGTGAACCACACCTATCACAACGTCGCCTACCCTTTATTAGGTACTGGGCTAAGCACCTAGTTCCATTACTATAGAGGAACTACTACCCATCATAACATAACACCTAATCTCAAGGAGATCCATTCCTTGTTACAACACCGTCAAGGATATCACCATCCTTGGAAATAAACTAGTACTATATGTATAACGATGCACCTCATCTGTTAGCCTTAATAGTTTTATTAGAAGTGATGGTCATTCACGATTAGGAACTTTGTAACGTGTGTTAGATATCGTGATAGAATAGTCAACGGGCTCGTGGATTGGACTAAGCTAAATGGGCTTTAGTTTAGTTAAGCTAGCATTGAATAATGGCGTGTAACCCATGTCCAAACCCAAGTCCACGAAAAGCCCAAGCCAAGCCCATGGAAAGCCTTTAGGGCAACATGTGTCTTGTACTATAAATACCCCTCAAATGGTCATTTGAGGGGTGTGCTTGAGTGTGTGGGTGTGTGTTTTTCCTTTGAAGCAATATACAACTTATTGGTTCATCTTTCTTCTCTCTACCTCTCTAAACATACACGCCTAATATATCATTCAAGTCACCAAGTTCTTATCTTAATCTTTCTCTTCATCTCTACGCATACAGTTTGTGGTAAACGTGGTATTTGTGTTGGGTTTGTGATAAGGTTGATATATCTAAGGTCCTACAATTGGTATCAATCGCCTAACAATGGTTTAGGAGTGTTTGTGTTTGTTTTGAAGGGTTACACATAAGGCTCACGTTTTACATCTTTGATACGCATAAAGCTTTAATTTTTGCACTTACAAATTCAAGATTCTTGTGGTTTAAGGTTTATTTGGTGCTAAAGTTTCAGTTTTTTGCAAAAAGTTTGAAGCTTTACGTGTTTTTCTTCACTTTTGAACTCGTATTTGGTTATTGGTCATTTCTACTCGTAACTTTTCTAGCAACTTTGGGTTGAAAAGGTCGACATTTTTGGGTTATTCGAGTGTTTTTAAGGATATTTGTGCAAACGAGATCATTTGAATCGTTGGAAATTTCTTACGAGTAGAAGTCAAAAAGTCAAAACCCTAGTTTTCTACTCGTAACTTTTCTAAGCACTTTGGGTGAAAAAGGTTCATATTTTCGTGTTATTTGAGTGTTTTTAAGGCTATCTGTGCAAGCGAAATTGTTTGAATCATTGGAAATTTTTTACGAGTAAGTCAAAACCCTAGTTCTACTCGTAAGAAAGTCAACTACTCATAACTTTTCTACTCGTAACTTTTTGGTGAAGAATCTTCGAGCTATAACGGTTACTCAGTGCTTCCCTCACTTGGATAAGTTTGTGGAACACTTCGACTTGTGGATATCCCTTACGCTGTGACAGTGTAAAGGATTTTTGGTTCTTAACCATAGTTTACGCATAAGCTAAAAGCTTACGAGTAACTCTACGCATAACTTCACAATTACGCGTAAGGTTTACGAGTAACTTTTTGTCTACGCATAAGCTTAAGGTTACGCGTAAGATACTTTCTACGCATAAGGTTTCTACGCTTAAGGTTTCTACGCATAAGGAATCCTACGCCTAAGCTTCCTACGCATAAGATCCTACTCGTAACCACATCCTACTCGTAACTACATCCTACTCGTAACCATATCCTACTCGTAACTTTTGTTCTCTACGCCTAAGCCCATATCCTACTCGTAACTTCTTTCTAAGTCTACGCCTAAGCTCTTCAAAAAAAAAAAAAAAATCTATCGACTCTCTCTTAGAGATTGTTGATATTGAAGTAGGAGACCCTCTCCCTAGTCTCCGACATAGGAACCAAATATGCACAATTGAGTCTAGAGCCACGAGATCATCAATAAATCTCATTAGGACACATTCAATGAAGACTCTCTATTTCACACAATGTGGAAAGAGAGATTATATCTTATGAGTCCTACGCATTATCCTTGTGGTATTGGCAGAACATCTGAGTGATATGCATACATATTCACTATGAAGATGGAAAGCCTTCTGGAGCCAACATCAAACAAGCTCCTGGTAGGTGGCATGTGAGATCTATCCAATAGATCAACCATGTGACAACTGAACAGAAACAATGGAGCGATTCAATCTTTTGAATCAATCCTGGTTCAGGTTATGGATTGATGGATACCTTTGAAAAACCAGTCGTTGTGCTTAAAAACTCTTTTCTTTAGCACATCGACTATGTACTTATTTCTCAAAATAAAAGGTGTTTATGATTGATAATTGATTTTCATTAAAACCTTCGTTGTATTGCAAAAACAATTTCTATTGAGCAATACATGATTGTTTTTCAAATCTCTTTTCATCAATCAGTGAACCTTATTTCGCTGGTTCACTCACTCTGTGTTGTCTTCTTTGAGACGTTCCTGTTTGAGAACAGCTAGAGCAAGCTGCGAAACCCTGTCAAGGAAATTCTTCGGAATTATACCTGATCACAGGCAGCACTTGTACTGATCAACGGTGAACCGTGGGCCGTGTATCTCAATTCATCAAAAGTGATCAAAGACACTTTCGTGCGCTTTATTGCTAACTGTCTTATGCAGGTACACCCCGATGTTTGCAGCTGATCAGAATGAAGCAGTCAATCCATAGCCGGATGCTCACTTAACCCATTCAGTTCCAAAGAAATCATGATTAGTGCATTAATGACTCTGATATTTTCACTCCATGCTTCTGCTACGCTGCTGCCAATATCATGAATCAACAAAAACTTCCGCTTCTCTAAGAAGAAATCATGATCCAGAATGTGAGCATGTCGGTCCAAATGTCACAACATCATATGCTGGCATCACAACAATGGGTGATGCTGAGATTTGCTGTGGCTGATGATCTCCAGTAATGCTCAAAGGTCATCAAGGTGGATCAACTCAATAACCTCCATGATACACACATTGTAGTTGAACAATGATGAAATCACCATAGAAGCACATAGTTTAAATACTTTGATGAAGAGAAGTCTACGAGCTCAAGACTGAAGATTTATTATTAGAACGCTACGATTCACAATGTAATTCATGGGGTGACCTCCCTTAGGGGGAGATTGTTAGGAATTGGAAATTCTATTGTAAAGCATCGGTCACCCCAAGTATAATCTAGCTTAAGTTAGCTCGTAGACATATCGTTTATTATGTTTGTTGATTAGCTTAGATTTAGTCTAGAGCAACACCGTGGAGGAAGGACGGGTCTTTACCCACTGTATACCTGATCCACAGGCCGTCAGGAGGTCGTTTAGTTTGTAACCTATAAATACCCTCTACCTTGCAAGGTAGAGGGTTGGATGTTCTTTGTGGAAGCTAACCTTCCAAGGGTTTCTCTTTCTAGAATATCCCACTTTCTCTCTCTAAATCATCTAAAGTATACGCCCATATTGTGTTTGCTTATGTGCTTGTGAAATCCAATATGTTACAGATTGCAACTTTGCAATGGGATATCATGAAGAGTAATCCAAATAAGGATCAAGTTGCAAATGAATTTGCAATGTATGGTTTGACACAAAGCTCCCCCTAGCTTTATAGTGTCAAAATCTTCATGTGTATTTTGAAAATCTACAAAATAAAGGTTAGAAAACAAGAGTATAGTGCATAATTTCCTGCAAATAAGACTCAAATTAGTAGTAAATTGTTCTTCTGTACCACGGATCCCACGGTTCCCTTTGTGGAGGGATTCGTCTAGGCATTTTGGAGGGATCCGACTGTCGGGTGACAAATTCTTCAGCAGAGGTAATATATCAAGCAATGCTAAATATAAGATCAAGATATGTATACAAATAACACACCTATACTTAGAGAAATATGGCAAACAAGTTATCATTCAATAAAACAACGAGATAATCAATAAATCTCTAAAACTAAGAGAATGATTTAACCACACATTTTCTACTAATAAGTTACTAAAGCCTAGGATGCAACAAAGCATGGTTTTCAGGATCCCGATCCTGATCTTAGGATCTTACGATTTTACGATACTGTAAAGCAAAAACGATCTGGATCTTACATAGGATCTTTGCAAGCTTAATATCTTATAGGATCCCGATCTTGATCATACGATCTTACAATCTAATCCGATCCGATCTTACTCTTCTCGGATTATAAACTAAAAAACTACAAATTTATGGGTTGTTTGTTTGTAGAATTCAAAAAACAACATGTTATTTTTTTTAAACATTTTATAATCATAATTTATGACAACATTTATATGAAACATTCATAGTATTTTGTGGTTATAATGTATTAGAATTTGTAGATTTGTATAAAATTACATAAACTATTAAGAAATAACATTAGAGTAGGATCTTAAGATCCCGATCCGATCTTACGATCACGATCTTGCAAAGAAAAAAACGATCCTGGGTAGGATCCCGATCTTGACAACCTTGCGACAAAGTGCTAGAGTCTAAGGATGAGTAGACTTGTTGAGTTTATCCAATCTTTCAAGAAGATGATTAAACATGAAATGTAACTCATTTCGTACTTCTTGAACAAGTCCTTGGGTGATTAGACAATTTGGGCAAATATTGCCTTGATTGGGAACCGAAGGAAAATGGATGTTTTGAGGAGGCTCTATGAATGATTGTGGGCTCTATAAATGGGCTTTAGTTTAGTTAAGCTAGCATTGAATAATGGCGTGTAACCCATGTCCAAACCCAAGTCCACGAAAAGCCCAAGCCAAGCCCATGGAAAGCCTTTAGGGCAACATGTGTCTTGTACTATAAATACCCCTCAAATGGTCATTTGAGGGGTGTGCTTGAGTGTGTGTGTGTGTGTTTTTCATATGAATAGTGTTTCATCTTCTACTCTTTGTCTCTCTAAAACATACATATCTTGATTCAAGTCACCACATCTTTTCTTCATCTCTCTAGTTATTATTGTGTGAAATGGATTGATAAAAGGGTCCTAACATCATCGATTATACGACCTAGGCATTCTTCCCAAATGCCACTTGATTTGATTCCTAGGCATCCTTCACTAATGCCTTTGACACAACGCTTGGCACCTTTCACTAATGCCTTCGTCTTGACACCTTTAGCATTCTTCACTAATGCTTTTGACACGGACGTGAAGCACCTTTCACGAATGCTTTCTTCTTGACTCTTTCGGTATCCTTCACTAATGCCTTCAACACAACACATTTACGGAGGAAGAAAGAACTATCAACAAGAGAACCTCAGTTGTCTTGATGATGACGAAGCATAGCAACTCATGGACTTGAGCTTGCTCGACTTCAAGAAGTGGTGATCTCGCCTTTAAGAGGAACCTAGAGAATCACACAAAAACAAAAGACAAACTACATAGAAAGACCCCTTAGGATTAGTGGTTAGATAGGTACAATACTTGGAGAAAGTATGTATGAAAGTGGTAAACCAAAAAGAATAAATGGCTCACTATTTATAGAGGAGAAAGTTTACTGTTCCCCGGATCCCACGGATCCCTCCCACAAGGGATCCGGCTAGCGTAAAGCTAGGGATCCGTGGGACGCTCCTCTTTACCCAGGGGTATTTTGATCATGGGTCATGGGTCTTGGGTTATGGGTTGTGTCACACCCTCGCCAGAGGCGGAAACACGAGGTGTAACGGAAGGGAACATAAGCACAAGATAATAGAACATACCAACATTAATATTTAAAAGAAAGAGTACACCATTACAATACTAGTTTAGCCGTCATCGGCAAATATATTACAAGTTTAGCTCCCAAAATATTGCGTTCTATTACATAATGATTTGTAGTGACAAGTGAAAACTTCATTATGCAAGACCTGGTAGAAAAAGCTTACTAACGATCACCTGAAATGCATGAGAGAAAAACGGGTCAACTATGAAAATAGTTGGTGAGTAAACACATTTAGCAAAATAAGAAAACTTGTAAGAAATAGTCAAAGGTTTCGGTCATCGGAAATAGTCCACAAAGCAAAGGCATTGTATATCCACTCAGTTCCAAGTTCCGCCCATACAAAACTTGCAACCTGTGTGTACACAACCCATTGCACAAAATATAGCGTGTCAAGTAGTCAAGTATAAGTGGTCATAATAGTTCACAATATAGTACCAAGTATATAATAATTCAGAGATGCTCCGAACATGGGAGACTTTGCACTGCTCCGAACAGGGGAGACTTAAATTGAAAATGCTCCGTTCCCATAGGGAGACATTCTGCTCCGGACCGGGGAGGCTTTAAGTTGATGCTCCGAACATGGGAGACTTTATAGTGATGCTCCGAACATGGGAGACTTTGTACGCTCCACCAATAAGGCGAGACTTTTAGGGTCATAGCATGTACGGTTCAATAAGTTCAAATAAGTAATAGGTTCGTAATTATGTTCAAGGATTTGATTCGAGTTCACAAGTTCTAGTCAAACTAGTTAATAAAAGTAGTAAACAATTTAGCTCAAGAAAGGTTCATGCATTTCGCCCCAAAATATAGTAAAAACGGAAAAAGGGGGTTTGTGATTACTCACCCGGTAAACTGGAATGATGACAAGAGTGAGTACACCGAGGTATAATGATGCTATAATCTGGACCTATTACCAATGATATGATATGTAATGAGTTGCAATGTAATGTTATGCATGCATTTCGTATGTTATTTATACCATTTGCGAGTTTTGAAAATAATTCTTATCGTCGAAAAATACTCTTTTGACGTCTTGACCCTTAAAAAATGACTTTACAAGTATTTACGTCAAAATGTCATCCTACAATGGTTTTGTAATGATTTTTGGTGAAATTATCATTTTTCGTCGCAAAACAATGTCGTCGGAATTTTCATGAAATTAACAAAAATGGCTCCGAAAAACTAGTCGTAAATTGGTGTACGTCGCACGTTAGAGAACGAACTCGACGGTTTTGGAAAGTTTGTATCGAAATCTAGAAGTTTCAGTTCAGGAGTTTTCGTCATAAAGGTCTCGAACATAAAGATAATAAGGGTTAAAGATAGTGATTTTAGCTAATTGTGGTGTAAAAAGTGAGTTTCGGCCAAGTTTGAACATCCGTAATTAATTTACTACAACTCCGCTATACAAACGGTTTGTCGTTTTGAAAAATATGGCCGGTGAACTTGATTTTACTAGAAGACAATTCGTTCCAAAAAGTTCCACATCCTTGTTAAAAACAGCCGCAAACATGGTCGTTACAGCTAATGTAACACTTGTAACGTAAAAATAATATAGTTTTTCAGAAAATAATAGTTACGGCAACTTTATAAAAACGTGCATATCTTTGTCGTTTCAAATCCGTTTTCTACGTATAATACGTCCTTAGCTTCGTATCGAAGTAAACTAATATATTTTTGACAAGTCGAAATAGTTTGTGAAGCTTAAGGCTCGTTTTTGACTCGAACAAAGTAAAAACAGCTTGCTGAATTTTCTAAAAAATATACGTTTCGTCGTCAAACTTGTAAAATCCATAACTTCTTCGTTATAACTCCGTTTTTATCCGTTCAAATGGCCACGGATTCGTCTTAAAGTATATTTTCTAAATATCAAGGCCAAAGTTTCGTACCAACTGTCGGTTTTTCCAGAAAATCGAACCAAGGACAGAACATAATTTATAATTATCGAAAATAGTTTTTCTCGGACAAAACCTATTCTAATCCCTTCAAATCAACTCCAAAGCTAATCTAATCCTACCATACACCTTCTTAGGGTGTCATGGGTTCCTAATCACCATCAAGACCAATGAATACCAAGGGGATAATTATAGGATGACCATAATATATATAAAACTCCAAAAATCATGAAAAAATGGTATAAATCACATATGTCTTGCATGTTGCTCCAAAAATGAAAAGATACATATGAAATGAAAAGAAAACATGAAAAAAAAATGAAAGAACATGCTTACAAGTGATATGATGAGGTGATTAGAACCAAGGATTAAACCTAAACACCCTAGGTTTTTATTTCAAAACCTAAACAAAGAGTGTTACTAGATTGTATTTAACTTGAGCTTGAGAAAAATTGATGATCCTTTGTAAAAATCCTATATGGCTGGTTTGAAGTGGAAGAAACAAAGAGAAAGAAACTTTTCTACTTGATGCATTATTGAAGTGAATGAGATATGAAGTAAAATGAAGAAGTTGAGTACATATATGTACAATCAAGAACTACTACCAACTAAATCTAGTGTCAACCCATAGGGCCGGATTTTTGGGATGTTTGTCCTCAAAATAATTTTTTTTTTTTTTTTTTTATTATAATGTATATGTATATACTTGTATAATTTGCAAGATAGTGTAAGTAAATGTGTAGGAAAAAGTACAAGTAAAGGTAAATGGAAATTTTTAGGTAAAAGTAATTGTTAATAGATCAAAATAGAGTATAATGATATTATAAAAATTGTAAAAATACATTCCTTGTGAAATTTGAGTGATATAATAATTATCGAGAAATTTTTAAGAAAAACGTCGTAATAATATAACTTTGACGATTTATATACAAAATAAATTTAAAACACTAGGTAAAGTAAAAATATAGTTTTTATAAACTAAACATAAGTATAAAAATATATCGGGATCATTTTTGAAAGTAACGGATTAATTGCTCAAAATAATAACTCACGCGATAACGTTTATTTAATATAAAAATTACGCGTTTAATGTGAAATGCAAAGTCATGAATGAATTATCATGATGCAAATGATGTTAATGAAATGTAGACTAATCTTAGTCCATATGAAATGTTCGTGATGATATGATCATGAATTCGCCGCTAAACCTTTAAGGTTACGCGAATTTGGAACACGTAAACCTAATTTACGATGAATGATGAAATTGTGAAACGTGAATGGTTTTGAGAAATGATCAAAAATTGAGAATTGTGACATTCTTCCCATGTCAGAGGAATCACGTCCTCGTGATTCAATCGATGATACTATGGTTCGAACCTCGACAAGGGTTCTAAAAGTTCATGCTCGTACGAACAGTCTAAATGATCATATCAATGCCCATGCGTACAGGTTCCCCATTCAACTAAGTACGTGCCCGTGATTAGATTGGATAGGGTAAACTTGCCCAATATCGAACGTAGCTCTCAAAAGACCTTTAGGTAGTCGATTCTAATTTAATCCCACAACTCATCAAACAAGAACTGTCATGAGATTAAACTAAACCGACTTGAGTAAACTTGTCTCTTAGCTTGATTTTCGCAACTCATCAAACAAGAACTGTCACTTGATCAAGCTAGGAAACAAGTTGTTAGAAAGATAGGAATCAACATCCTTGAATGAAGTCTTTTGAAAGATCCGCTCGATATTCGATTTGCTTACACAATCAAATCAAATCAACAAAATATATAACAACTAAGGTCGATACCGATAGGTCTCAAATTAATCAAGGTCGTGAACGTGGTAAGAATCGGAAGGAAATTATGCACTCAAAATCATGTTGCACAGAAATAAAGTGGTTGATCAAAGGAATGTACCCGTTACGCGTTGCGGGCTTCCTCGGTACCCAGATAGAATGCTCGACCACGTGCGGGAGGAATTTCAATGTTCTGATCTTGTGGGCCTTCTATTGCCAATGCCAGGTTTGGACGATTACCTCCTTGATTGGGAGTTCTTTTCAGCTTTGGACAGGTATTGCGAAGGTGATCTAGACTTCCACACTCGTAACATGCTTTTCTCTGTCCTTGATTTCCAGTTCTGTTTGAGCAATTTCGCGTGAAGTGGCCCGTCTGTCCACATTTGTCGCACCTTGGGCAGTCTCCTAAGTGATGGTAATTACATCGAGTGCACAAAGGATGTGGACCTGCATATCCTTTGCGCTCCTGGGTGGTCGCTCCATAGTTCTGAGTTATTCGCTGCCTCTTGTTTTGCTGATTCTGGTCTCGGTTTCCCTGGCGATCCTCCTGTCGCTTTCGTCCATTGTCGTTTGCTTTTGTTAGTTCTCCAGACCTGATCACATCATTTGTCAAGCGATACGCCATACTCACAGCGGCTTGCAGAGTGGTTGGTTTCGACGAAGTGACATCCCTCCTAATTTCTGGTATCAATCCCCATATATATCGGTCAATCAACTTCTCCACAGTGGAAACCATGTGAGGAACCATCCTAGTTAACTCGTGGAACCGGATCGTGTACTTGTCGATCTCTACTCCTACCATCAAGTGGTTCCAAAATTCTTCTTCCAGTTTCTGCACTTCGTCTTTTCTGCAGTACTCATCAGTTAGTAGTTTCTTGAATGCTTCCCAAGATAATGCATTTGCAGCCCCTCTTCCTCTGATCTGTAGTTGGTTGTTCCACCAGGTCAAAGCTCGACCCTGTAGTAGACCAGCAGAGAATTCAACCTTGTTACCTTCAGCACATTTCGTGATACTAAGCTTCGACTCAACATTCTCGAACCAGGTTAGCAGTCCAATGGCACCATCAGTACCATGAAATTCCATTGGCTTGCATGTCATGAAAGTTTTGTAGCTGCATCCTTGACCAGCGTTTGAAGTACCTTCTCCGTTGTTGGTTCGTCTAGCATCGAGATGTGTTATAATTTGGGTGAGTAGATCCGCTATTCCAGCAGCGTTGTTGTCTGGATTGTCATTGTTGTTTGAGTTGCCGTTGTTGTTACCTCCTGAACGTGTGTTTCTTGCAGCCATGATCCTACAGAGGACCAAAACATCGGGTTGAGTAAACGACATTCGAACGAAGTCAGATGAGGTGCAGAACGGTGGTAATGTGTTATAGTGATCGAAACATGACAGGAACAGGGGCATGCTATGTCTAACAAGTCGAAAGATGGAAAAGAGAAGATATGAACAAGGTACGGTAATGTAGACGTGAACGTAAAAACATGCCATGCATACCCACCCGACCAATGCAACTTCAGGTGACCAGACTCTAAAGACTCGACTAAACATGATTTAAAACTACCACTCTTATCATTGCATGGTTCTTCATAAATTAGACATAGTTGATCAGGCTATGTATAATTTATGAGTAACGATGCAACGATAGGACTAGTTGACTCGGATGATGTTCAATGTTTAATAAAATAAAATAAAATAAAATTTCCGGTTATAGCTGTGATTTTTATTTTTGAAAAATCGGCATTCTCTATAACCTTTGGCTCTGATACCAATCTGTCACACCCTCGCCAGAGGCGGAAACACGAGGTGTAACGGAAGGGAACATAAGCACAAGATAATAGAACATACCAACATTAATATTTAAAAGAAAGAGTACACCATTACAATACTAGTTTAGCCGTCATCGGCAAATATATTACAAGTTTAGCTCCCAAAATATTGCGTTCTATTACATAATGATTTGTAGTGACAAGTGAAAACTTCATTATGCAAGACCTGGTAGAAAAAGCTTACTAACGATCACCTGAAATGCATGAGAGAAAAACGGGTCAACTATGAAAATAGTTGGTGAGTAAACACATTTAGCAAAATAAGAAAACTTGTAAGAAATAGTCAAAGGTTTCGGTCATCGGAAATAGTCCACAAAGCAAAGGCATTGTATATCCACTCAGTTCCAAGTTCCGCCCATACAAAACTTGCAACCTGTGTGTACACAACCCATTGCACAAAATATAGCGTGTCAAGTAGTCAAGTATAAGTGGTCATAATAGTTCACAATATAGTACCAAGTATATAATAATTCAGAGATGCTCCGAACATGGGAGACTTTGCACTGCTCCGAACAGGGGAGACTTAAATTGAAAATGCTCCGTTCCCATAGGGAGACATTCTGCTCCGGACCGGGGAGGCTTTAAGTTGATGCTCCGAACATGGGAGACTTTATAGTGATGCTCCGAACATGGGAGACTTTGTACGCTCCACCAATAAGGCGAGACTTTTAGGGTCATAGCATGTACGGTTCAATAAGTTCAAATAAGTAATAGGTTCGTAATTATGTTCAAGGATTTGATTCGAGTTCACAAGTTCTAGTCAAACTAGTTAATAAAAGTAGTAAACAATTTAGCTCAAGAAAGGTTCATGCATTTCGCCCCAAAATATAGTAAAAACGGAAAAAGGGGGTTTGTGATTACTCACCCGGTAAACTGGAATGATGACAAGAGTGAGTACACCGAGGTATAATGATGCTATAATCTGGACCTATTACCAATGATATGATATGTAATGAGTTGCAATGTAATGTTATGCATGCATTTCGTATGTTATTTATACCATTTGCGAGTTTTGAAAATAATTCTTATCGTCGAAAAATACTCTTTTGACGTCTTGACCCTTCAAAAATGACTTTACAAGTATTTACGTCAAAATGTCATCCTACAATGGTTTTATAATGATTTTTGGTGAAATTATCATTTTTCGTCGCAAAACAATGTCGTCGGAATTTTCATGAAATTAACAAAAATGGCTCCGAAAAACTAGTCGTAAAATGATGTACGTCGCACGTTAGAGAACGAACTCGACGGTTTTGGAAAGTTTGTATCGAAATCTAGAAGTTTCAGTTCAGGAGTTTTCGTCATAAAGGTCTCGAACATAAAGATAATAAGGGTTAAAGATAGTGATTTTAGCTAATTGTGGTGTAAAAAGTGAGTTTCGGCCAAGTTTGAACATCCGTAATTAATTTACTACAACTCCGCTATACAAACGGTTTGTCGTTTTGAAAAATATGGCCGGTGAACTTGATTTTACTAGAAGACAATTCGTTCCAAAAAGTTCCACATCCTTGTTAAAAAAAGCCGCAAACATGGTCGTTACAGCTAATGTAACACTTGTAACGTAAAAATAATAGTTTTTCAGAAAATAATAGTTACGGCAACTTTATAAAAACGTGCATATCTTTGTCGTTTCAAATCCGTTTTCTACGTATAATACGTCCTTAGCTTCGTATCGAAGTAAACTAATATATTTTTGACAAGTCGAAATAATTTGTGAAGCTTAAGGCTCGTTTTTGACTCGAACAAAGTAAAAACAGCTTGCTGAATTTTCTAAAAAATATACGTTTCGTCGTCAAACTTGTAAAATCCATAACTTCTTCGTTATAACTCCGTTTTTATCCGTTCAAACGGCCACGGATTCGTCTTAAAGTATATTTTCTAAATATCAAGGCCAAAGTTTCGTACCAACTGTCGGTTTTTCCAGAAAATCGAACCAAGGACAGAACATAATTTATAATTATCGAAAATAGTTTTTCTCGGACAAAACCTATTCTAATCCCTTCAAATCAACTCCAAAGCTAATCTAATCCTACCATACACCTTCTTAGGGTGTCATGGGTTCCTAATCACCATCAAGACCAATGAATACCAAGGGGATAATTATAGGATGACCATAATATATATAAAACTCCAAAAATCATGAAAAAATGGTATAAATCACATATGTCTTGCATGTTGCTCCAAAAATGAAAAGATACATATGAAATGAAAAGAAAACATGAAAAAAAATGAAAGAACATGCTTACAAGTGATATGATGAGGTGATTAGAACCAAGGATTAAACCTAAACACCCTAGGTTTTTATTTCAAAACCTAAACAAAGAGTGTTACTAGATTGTATTTAACTTGAGCTTGAGAAAAATTGATGATCCTTTGTAAAAATCCTATATGGCCGGTTTGAAGTGGAAGAAACAAAGAGAAAGAAACTTTTCTACTTGATGCATTATTGAAGTGAATGAGATATGAAGTAAAATGAAGAAGTTGAGTACATATATGTACAATCAAGAACTACTACCAACTAAATCTAGTGTCAACCCATAGGGCCGGATTTTTGGGATGTTTGTCCTCAAAATAATTTTTTTTTTTTTTTTATTATAATGTATATGTATATACTTGTATAATTTGCAAGATAGTGTAAGTAAATGTGTAGGAAAAAGTACAAGTAAAGGTAAATGGAAATTTTTAGGTAAAAGTAATTGTTAATAGATCAAAATAGAGTATAATGATATTATAAAAATTGTAAAAATACATTCCTTGTGAAATTTGAGTGATATAATAATTATCGAGAAATTTTTAAGAAAAACGTCGTAATAATATAACTTTGACGATTTATATACAAAATAAATTTAAAACACTAGGTAAAGTAAAAATATAGTATTTATAAACTAAACATAAGTATAAAAATATATCGGGATCATTTTTGAAAGTAACGGATTAATTGCTCAAAATAATAACTCACGCGATAACGTTTATTTAATATAAAAATTACGCGTTTAATGTGAAATGCAAAGTCATGAATGAATTATCATGATGCAAATGATGTTAATGAAATGTAGACTAATCTTAGTCCATATGAAATGTTCGTGATGATATGATCATGAATTCGCCGCTAAACCTTTAAGGTTACGCGAATTTGGAACACGTAAACCTAATTTACGATGAATGATGAAATTGTGAAACGTGAATGGTTTTGAGAAATGATCAAAAATTGAGAATTGTGACAGGTTGATCCATAGGTCTTTAACTAGATACAATGTATCTCATGAGTTTAATGTTCCTAGTCAAGTGGTTTGGATAATACCATGGGTTATGGGTCAATACCATTTGTTAGTTTTTACCCATTTTAGTATATACTAGTTAAATATATATTTACCCAAATATATAAACACTAGTTGTTGTACATATGTATTACTAAATCATAAAATCACTTATACTTGTTTTAGTGTTTTATGTGAAAGCGTAAGTGTGTTAGAAAACTATTGGCTCAAACAGTTTACGTATTTTATTTGTTTCGTTAAAATGATTTTACGTTTGTTATCGACAAAACATTAGAAGATCGTAAAATATAAATAAACGTTTTTACAGCTTATTTGTATTAACAGGATGTTTATTATCTCACGAGTCATGGTCCTTAACCAACTTTTTATGATGTGTAGAAAATTAGGATCATACGATTATGATGGTCCACTTTTTGCGACTATGGTTGGACTGATGAAAGAAAAACTTATAAAATATTTTGAAAACATTTCACAAGTAATTACTTGTGATGCCGCAATGAACCCATGTTTGAACATTAGCGAGGTGGAATATCTTATCTAGAAGATTGCTAACGATTTGGATTTCCTTCAAATAGACCATTTTTTATGTAACAAAAGCACAAGACATGTTCAAATATAATTTGAAATGTTTATTTGATTTTTATTATGAAAAATATGGTATAACAAATGTGGGAACGAGTTCGGCTTCAACGATTTGGACTTCGGCTACAAATGCGGATCTGAATTTGGACTTCTTTTCAATTTTAAGACAAGAAAGCGGTAAAAGAGCTAGGAGTGAGAATTTATCGAGCAACGAAGATGGGAGATATACGGGAACCGATTGGTTAAACACTATCACACCTTAAGAGTTCAAGAATTTTGATGTTTTGAATTAGTGGAAACAAAGGCAACCTCAATTTCCCGTTCCAGCTGCAATGGCCGGGGATTTACTATGCGTACAAGCTTCTACCGTTGCTTCAGAATCCGCTTTTTCTACTAGTGAAAGGATATTACCGGTAAGAAGAATAAGACTCACACCTTTATCTTTACAGATGTGTATTTGCTTGAAGGATTATATAGATGGGAATGAACGTATAAAATACGTTTCAATACTTGAAGAACCGATAGAATACGAAAAACAATTACAAGAGGTCGAGGTGGAAGAGGGTTATGTAATCAATCTTTTCGAAGAAGAAGTCGCCTTCGATAAAGCTACAAGCGCCGCTAGGGACACAACCGAAGTTGAAGATATGATGAAGATGAAGATGAAACCGATGACGAATAAATAGTTAAAATGTATTAAATTTGTGATTCAAGTACTTTATGTGTGACGTTTATAAGTTTATTGAATAAAAGTCGTAGTTTATTAAGTTTATTGTGTAGAAAACGCGAACGGAAAAAAAAAATCGACACTTTTGCATAGCTACTGTTAAGGTTTTGGCCTACCGGTTTTTAAGAACCGGTATGACCGGTTTTTAGTTGGAACTGGTTATACCGGTTCTGACTTTTTAGATCTCGGATTCAAAAAAATCAAACCGGTTCGTTTACTTTGAACGAGAACTGAAACCGGAACCGGTTTTTGCAAAAACAGGGTTCTAGCCACCTCTACGCAAGGAGGCTAAATTCTACGCAAAAAATTGCGTAGCAATCACGTATATTTATGATTAACTACCAAGTGTTAATGGATCCTTAATGAGACATTAAACATGTGAAAATCATAAAACACCTACGCTTTAAAAATATGACATTACCACTCTTTTGTTCCCTTTATATGTGGGGATACACTATTGGAACCCTCCCTATGGGATCACATCCATAGGGAATATTCCTTTTGTCCCCCAATTTTTCAGTATAACGCAGTTTTTTGTTAGTTTCTGTTCCGTATTTCTGACAGTTTTAAGCGTTTGGCTTATTAAACTTTATATTTACAGTTCCGCATTTTCAGATTTATAGCTTTTTGATATAAACAAAATTATAAAAATAAAAAAATAATAAAAAAACAAAAAAAAAACAAAAAAAAAAACAAAAAAACTAGGGAGGGTCCCAATAAAAAACTAGGTACCGTCCTAATAACCCACCCCTTTATGTGTTGGATAAAATACATTATCTAATCATCTTTTAGATCCAATAAAATGTATTCCTAGTATTGTCCCATTTGACATTTTGCTTTCAGCGGTCAAGAGACCTTTAATTTATTTAATTTCAGACAACCTTTCGACGGTCAACAAAAATGATGCTCCGGTTCAGCTGATTTATATTTTTGTATATACTTTATTTATCTGCAGCAATGCTTTCTCATATGCAAAAAAACTACAGTACAACTTTGTTTTTTTGTTGTATTAACTATCAAGTATGAGCGTTATGTCTAAAAAAAAACTTAGGAGTATTTGAAAGGTTTATGGATAATTATTAATATATGTATAACCGGATTCGAACTTGAGACTTCGGGATTGCATACATTACGTATGAGAATCAATGTATAAATAATTAATATATAAAATGTTATATTTAATTATTTGATCACGAAATAAATACTTAATGATATTTAATATTTGACGAGTTTTGATTATCGGTCATTAAATGTCAACGGGATATGAAGAAAAGTTAACAAGTCAAGAGAAGGTTTTAGGAATCCTCTTTTGGGCTTGTGTTTGGCCGAAAACTATAGAATCCCACATCGGATACTATAGCAATTTTGACATTTACCATAAGGCTATAAATACATCATATGTATTCATCCTTTGGTACACTAGATTTCAATAGAAGGCCAAACTTCTTCTTTCTTCCCTCTTGTTCTTAGGTCGACGAAGCAAAACCCCATGTAAGGGATTTGCGAGTGACCTTGAGCATAACAAAGGTGTTTGGTTAATCTATTGTGATCAAGAACCTAGCTTTTCTCATTGATTCGTTACTAATACGTGTGTACAAGAACGAAGAGCAAATACACTTGTATTTGCATATCTTGGGTATTCGACTTTTGATGTGGTCGAATTATATAAACCCTAATTTATTAGGGTTTAGGGTTTCTTGGTCGTTGATCTTAATTGGGGGGTTTTTCATAAACCCTAATTGTATTGATTCGCAAAAGGTACGCATATTATTTTAATTCGGTTAATTAATTTACAAGTATTATTCCTATTACTTCCGCTGCATGCTTTGATGATGTTTACTTGTTTTATATAATTGTTATGATTAGTAAAACCTAACAGTGGCATCACGAGCCGTTAATATGTTGTAATTAATTACCGAAACACATAAAAATTGAATCTTTATGATTACTATATGCTTTTATGGTTTCTAGGGTTTTGAAAATTGGAACCCTAATTTTTATTAATTGGGTCGATTACCCTTTAATTTTTTAATTAGGTTTTATCTTTTGTAAAACTTGTAGAAACCCTAGGATTGCATGTATATTTTATGTGGTTTTCATGAATAATTGTTATGTGCCATGATTATATGCGTATCTTGGGATTATAATTGTTATGAGGAATCCATGGTGGAACATGCATGTTTTGCCATGGATTATTGTTTTGATTAATTGTTTAGTGATATACACATGTTTATTTATTTGATAATTATTGAATTGTGGAAGACCTCAATTATACTAATAAAAATTCGTTATGTGCTATTTGGTATACTATTGACTTTAGCTTATGCAATCGACTTGTCGATGTATGTGGCTCATCTACCTTGTAGTTGAAAGCCCTAGTTGATGTATGCATTTTTTACGCCTAGAATTGTTGTTTAGGTTTTATCGAAATAATTATGCATGTAGCTAATTGTTTTTACATATGTTAATTGTTAAGTTATATGTATATTATTTGAGTTCCTTTTAATTTTATTAAAATGTCTTTTGTTTATATTTTATGACATGTTAGTAAGCAAAAAGGGTTTTTTTTTTAGAATAGAAAATTAAATGGACTAAATAATGGCGAAAATTTGATTTGTTTTTCTAAGTATTAAATCTTGAACTTTTAATCGATTGATGCGACTGTACTAAATGGTTAGAACGGCTCACCCACTAGAACAAACTAAAAAGGGGTTAAAAGAAGTGCGCATAGTCACATTGAAAGGATGTCTAAGGTTATGCTTCAGCGCTTACCTGGTCCTCTGCCCTCTGTGAGTTCGATTGGAGCTACCTAGTATAACCATTCTATGTACGAAGCATCTTAGTGCAAAGTTGTAAGTTTCTCAACGCATCGATTAAAACTTTAG
The DNA here is from genome assembly GCA_019973895.1 of Chrysanthemum seticuspe. NCBI lineage: Eukaryota > Viridiplantae > Streptophyta > Magnoliopsida > Asterales > Asteraceae > Chrysanthemum > Chrysanthemum seticuspe. Next base: position 149,949,110 of record BPTQ01000002.1, on the reverse strand, counting down.
AGAATTTAATCTTAGCAATTTAAAACTATGAGTAAGGTTTTGAAAATTTTTGCTGTAAAGTTGTATGCATGCTTCTTTATACATAAGTTTTGATTACACATAAAAAATTGTACCCTTTAAAATTTAAGTTTATGCCATCTAATGATATGAAACACTTGAAGTTGTAATTTAGTTATGTGAGACCTTGAGCTAGATTACAATAGCAAGGTGAATCTTAATGCTGTGTGAGACCTCAGCTTAATAATTTGCAGTTTCTAAATTATACAACTTAATTAAGTTAGTTAGTGAGATCTATAACTTAAGGCATAAGATGGGATAAAGCATGCTTACATTTTGCATTAATTGTTTTAGCAAAATTGTAAATCCCATATTTACTAGGAATTGAAAACTTGTTTGTCAATTATTGTTCTTAGACAATTACCTATTCTATACTTTCATCACTAGCAGATCAACTGATGTGGTGAAACTATGATAATGAGGGTCCTAGATTCAAGGAAAATTCTATGGTTAATATGAATATTAACCTAAGGGTATTTTATTTTCTTGAAAGATTTAATTATCGAAAATACTAAAAATTGAATTTTGTTAATTCTTTTGATTGTATTAATGCAACATTAAGCCGTAAACGTAGTTTGGGCTTTGGTAAATTGATCTAGTTCTGTTTTCAAACAAATGTTTGATCAAGAAAAATTTACTAAAAGACAAACATAAACTCTTTTCCATGGAAGAAGAGTGAGACTCAATCCTATTCCTTTTCATGATTGAGAAAGGTATGATAGGAACATTAGAATTGTCTAAATTCTAATATAACTCATAGCAACTTTAATAGTTAAGAAAATTGCACACCATGTTTTCCTTAAGAGATTTCATTACCCTCTGTTGGTGATTGAATTCTTATATGGCATTTTGTTCAACTAGAAAACATGTTTGACATTTTATGAGCTATGAAATTAGAAGCTAGACTAATTACCGCAAAATTGGTAAAAGACAAACTAGTATATTGTATCTAATTGTTTTGCTTTGACCAATTAAAGGTGCTACACGCCATTGTGGGGATAGTAGACCTATTAAGGAAGAAATTGCATGCTCAATTTTTCAAGTTAATAGTATGATGGATGATTCATCATCTACAGAGTAGAATATACTCTTTTAGTACCTAAGTAATTGTTACGAATGGTATTACAAAGGGGTAGCAACGTAATAGCACGCTATTTTCACTGGTTAATGAAACACTTACAATGTTGTCAAATCCAGTGGGAGTATGGTGTATTACTGAATAAGACATTATTGTAAAGTTGTCTAATTCAGTGGGAGTTACAAGAGTTATTATCTTGGTAGTAACTCAGATTATTTCTAGATTTTCTTGAAATAATACATTACGTTCAAAAATGTAGACATTCATATTCTCAAGGATAGTCATGAACGTTTCCTTGATAAATTAAGTGCTCCTACATCTACTTGTAATGCTTATATATCTATGACATTATCATATTGCTCACATAAACAAACGAATGTCATGGTGTTTATCTATATGATGTTGTTCTATGCACAAGTGAGAGAAGTATTTATTGTGTGCAAAGGAACAACACATACAAATATGATTAATACATTCTCTTGATTGTAAGGAAAGAAATTAACGTTCTAATAAGATTGACTTGTTTAGAACATGTGTCAAGATTATAACATAGACTACTTTTATGTCTTATGTCATTCAAAATATAGAAACACTTGAAGTTACATTTTAGTTTAAGTGAGATCTTGGCTAGATTGTAATCTCAAGGTAAATCTCCACTTGTCGTGAGATCGGGCGTGGATGTTTTTACAGTTTCTTAAGTTGGACACTTCATGGAATGACATAAATAAATAAAGTAATTTAATACTATCTTCAATATTTATGTATTTTTAGAATGACATAAATAGATGGAGTAGTATATTAACTTGAAAATTAATTAATTGAAACCACTGCGTGGTGTTCATGATAACTTTAAATTATACATGGTTATGTGTTTCTTTGTAAAGTCACAAATATGAAGTCTTTTCATTATTACAAAGACTTATAATATAAAGTAAGATATTATAACTGTTATGTCTTTTGACTTGGTCAAAGAATACTCATGTTATAAAGCATGCAATTGGCTTAAATATTCTATTATACCATTAAGTTGTCTTAGTTGGTAAAATAGGTAAGCCAAAAGGAATATGCTTATCTTACATATTGTTAGATTGTCTTACAATATTAATTCTAATGAAATACTGTATGTATATGGAATGTTCAGTTAGAAGAATCAAACATTTGTTGTATTGTTTGATTCAAGATAACTATATCTTCTTTTCTTCCAAAAGTTATCAAGGTTAGAAAATTGAGTATTGATTGGATATACTTAATAAAACTCAAACCTAGAAGATTAATAAGACACCATTTTAGTATAGAATGTGATGAATCACATTGAGTCTTATATTGAAGTTCTGATTTGTTAAAACTACTTATGGAGTAGGTTATTAATGAACAAGATTTATGAACTGTTAATGTGATTTGTAATATCCCAAAAGAAAACAATTTGGTGTTGTTCTAATTGCTAAAGTATTTATATATAGTCTTTAAATTACAAAAGCAAGTGGGAGTTTTGTTTAGATCTTGAAGAGATTAAATTACAATTACAAAACACATGATCTTCTAAAACACACTAGTGAATAACATGATGAGGCTAAACATGTAAATGATTGACCTCAAGATGGTGGAATTCTCATTCATAGATCCGTAAGGATTCTCAGATAATTGATTGGTGTGCTGAGATATATGAGTTGCAGGATTATGGTAAACATGTTAATCATGATGATGCATTTACCTAATATTGAATTGTGGTAAATTATTCATACTATGAATGACAAGATGCTGTTCATAAAGATAATCAACTTTGGAAACTTGGTTTATCTTGATAAAGATGATTTTCTTCAAAGGAAGGAAAACCCTAGTGGTTTAAATCTTTGTGTAGAAATCATATGGACAAAATTGTACATGTGTTTAATGCATTACTTGTGACAAGATTATTAATCACACTTAAGCAATTAATTGTGATTGAATATTCTTTCCTTGGCATATTAAATATATAATGATTATGATTGTCATAATTATTTTCGTTGATATGAAAAATGACAATGAATATCAAAACTCTTTCTTGTGTGATTGCTTTTGCGAGGACGATGAGTAATACAAAGGAGTTTTATGAATTCACATAATCTTTGGAAATGTACAAACTGCAAGAATCCATGAATGGATATAGGCATGCATCTAGGAGATGATTCTTATGTTTAACTATTAAATCCAAGTTTTGGTTTAAAATTAAAATAAGATAGTTTCTAAGTATTCCTGAAAGCTAGTGGGAGTATTATGTTTATTTTCTTTAAATCTTATATGTTGTGGGTAGTAACATTCCATCTAAGATAAATGTTAGTTTAATTTGGAATGGAACTTCACATGAAAGATTTTGACAATAAGACATACAACCTTGGAATATATGTTTATTATTAATAAACATGTGCGGTAAAATAAATGAGTCTAATAGAACATGATATATCATTTAGAAAATGGATATGTAGAACATGAATGAAATCTTAATTTGACACAAGGATTTTTCATGTACATCATGTTATTGTTGTATCATGCTTGAATGCAAGATGATTTGACAACATTGATATCTAATGAAGTTATTAGATAACTAGTGTAATGAATATTCTAATGGAATATGTTTGAATCTAGAATTACATTCCTCAGCCTGGATTTGCTCTCAAAATTCTATGGATGAGCAATACAACAATTGTTGTGAAATTGTCATAGCTGACAAACTTGAAAGTTTGAAGGCATCAAACATTACACTGTAGATATTGAAGTTTACGGAAATTATTAAAGAGCATATTGTTGTTTGTATACAATGATGCTGGTTTAATTGAGATGACACTCAATACTAGTCATGGTAGGATTTCATCCTTGTAAATGACCATGTGAACTAGTTGTGCTCAACTAAGAGCATAGTTGCATTATACATTAAAGAATTAGAATACTTTAAACTTTAACATGTTTGAAAGTTTGATTGTCATAAATTGGTGGTTGAGGATGTCACACACTTTATGAAATATTATGTGGCAATAACAAATTGCACATATACAAGAACTTCACTAGTTGAATTCTTGAAATAAGTATTCTCAAAATTCTGATAGATCAAAGTTAGTTGAAATTATGTCTTGTCAACAAGTATGATTGTCATTACTTGAGGCATAATTCATTAACAAGTATTATCATGCATTGATCTATTTAGTATTTGGATAAGGGATGTTTTGAACAAATATTATTTAAATGAAATAAAATATTGGTTATGTTTATTTTTCATTTTCTTAATATTATATCCTATATTTGCATGTTTAATCCGTGAATAACTTATGTTATTCTAAAAGTCCATTGTCGATCAATGATGTGGGAATGTCATTGAATTAAGACAAATCTGAGTTTTGGTAGAATATACTTTAAGTATATTGATGCGTGGGACATGCCAAATTCACATGATATTGAATGAATTGAATATAGGACAGATCCCAACTTTACATGATGATACTTTATGGATCTTTGTCATTAAGTATATCATGAAGTGTTTATCCTCAGACTTGAGATACCAGATAACTGATATGAATGTAGTGCATTTGTGTAAGATAGTCTAACGCTATCCGTAACTTGTAGTTATAAGGGCTATTTTCGGAAGTGTTACAAAGTTCATGAGTTATGTTTGTAGTCAAGAGAATTTGTTCATTTGAATTTGTTTCAAAGCATAATACTATATTTGGGCCCCTCGTAGGATTGGCAAGATGTTTGTAAGGCCTTACCCAAGATCTATCTGGAATACGCTCAGATGATTTGGTAATCTTGTTCAATCAAATACAACGAGAAACAGAATATTAACTTATGAAATGACTTGATCCATATTCATAGTTAATGTAGTATTAGTAACAAAAGGATAAGTAAAAATGATGAATCATTAAATGGTTTTTTCCAGGAGACCATACTCGATTCGATCTGGGGGCATTGGCGTGTTAAAGCTAGACTAACCAATGTCATTACTATATTAAGTAATATCCAAGTGGGAGCTGAAAGGTTTATGGATAATTATTAATATATGTATGACCGGATTCGAACTCGAGACTTCGGGATTGCACACATTACGTATGAGAATCAATGTATAAATAATTAATATATAAAATGTTATATTTAATTATTTGATCACGAAATAAATACTTAATGATATTTAATATTTGACGAGTTTTGATTATCGGTCATTAAATGTCAACGGGATATGAAGAAAAGTTAACAAGTCAAGAGAAGGTTTTAGGAATCCTCTTTTGGGCTTGTGTTTGGCCGAAAACTATAGAATCCCACATCGGATACTATAGCAATCTTGACATCTACCATAAGGCTATAAATACATCCCATGTATTCATCCTTTGGTACACTAGATTTCAATAGAAGGCCAAACTTCTTCTTTCTTCCCTCTTGTTCTTAGGTCGACGAAGCAAAACCCCATGTAAGGGATTTGCGAGTGACCTTGAGCATAACAAAGGTGTTTGGTTAAATTTATTGTGATCAAGAACCTAGCTTTTCTCATTGATTCGTTACTAATACGTGTGTACAAGAACGAAGAGCAAATACACTTGTGTTTGCATATCTTGGGTATTCGACTTTTGATGTGGTCGAATTATATAAACCCTAATTTATTAGGGTTTAGGGTTTCTTGGTCGTTGATCTTAATTGGGGGGGTTTTCATAAACCCTAATTGTATTGATTCGCAAAAGGTACGCATATTATTTTAATTCGGTTAATTAATTTACAAGTATTATTTCTATTACTTCCGATGCATGCTTTGATGATGTTTACTTGTTTTATATAATTGTTATGATTAGTAAAACCCAACAGTATTACGATTGTTGCTTTAGGAGTATTAAGAAAATACGTACATTTTTTTTTTTTTTTTTTTTTTTTTGGCACCACCAATGAAATTTGAACCCAAGTAATTAGATATTGGGGCAACGCCCAATATATTTGGAAAGATATATTGCACGCCGACGGCCGTTAGGCCTGAAGCCGAATAAATCGTTTGATATACATGATCAGCTTCCCATAGTATGAACTTGTTGTAACTTGTAACTTATATAACGATGGAATTTTTTTTGTATAGCATCCGGCCCAACTATAGACCGTTTTTATTATGTATATATTCTCAAAACGACTGCTATAAAGATCACTTATTCACACGTACATATCACATATGGTCTGACGAACGTTATTGCATGTACATGCACGTACATAAGTATCTGTATATACTATATACAGTATAATTGTATAATTTCTTTGTTAATCCTTGACAAGGTCAAGAGTTTATGACCCTTACTCGTTCTCTGAATCTTTTGTCAATTATAATACTAAATGAACGTCATCTATAACCACATTATTTTATTATGGAAAATAGTTCTAATGTTGAAAGTACACATCTATAATTATTACAAAAGAAGAAAGTCGTCATGTGCATGGAAACATGGTTATACAAGTGGGTGAACTAAACCTGCTACTCATCGACGACATGCTTAACCAATTTTCTTGATACTACAAAAATTAATTATATTTAACAAATGTAAAAATTGAAAATTAAACATGCACCACCAACCACACCACCAATTTTGATCATGTCACTTCAGTTGGAGAAGTAAGTTTAACAGAATCTCATCTCTTTTTTTTCTAGAGTCAATGGACTAAGAATATAAATAATAGTCCTAAACCATGTTTATCTTCAAATGTTAGTCCCTCTACTTTCAATGTTTCCATGTACACCCTATTATAAAGTACTCGTATTGTTTAAAAAGGAGTTTTTTCAATTACCATGTGAATTTTGTAATATAATTTAGAGTAAATTGCAAAAATAGTCTCTGTGGTTTGCTCAGATTGAACTTTTAGTCCATGGTCTTTCAAAAGGGAAGGCGGCCTCCCTGTGCCAAAAACTTTGGTCCGTTTTGATCCCTTGTTTTAACCGGCGTTAAGTGCATCCCGTTAACAGTTACACATCAGACCTTTTGGCCAACGACCGTTACAACGTCCATCCTTTAAACTAACGACCGTTTATAATTTAAATTTTTCAGTTTATTTTTTAATCTTTTCGACTTTTTATATACATTTTTATAAAATATATACATTTTTATATAAGTTTTTAAATTATATATGTTTTTATACACGTTATTATATACGTTTTTGTATATATTCTTATGTACTTTTTATACATTATTATATACGTATTTATAAAAACATGCATGTTATCATATACCTTTTCATATACATTTTTCTTAAACGCTTTTATATACGTTTTTATATATATGTTTTTATACAGGTTCTTATATACAATTTTGTAAACACTCTTATATGCTTTTTTTTTTTTTTTTTTTTTTTTTTTTTTTTTTGAATATGTTCTTATGCATTTTTTATACGTTTTTCATACGTTTAATATACTTTTTTTTATTTTATATATATATCTTTATATACGTTTTTATACGCTTTTATATACGTTTTTTATACACGTTCTTATATACTTTTTATATGTTTTTAAATATGTTTTTGTATAAGCTTTTACATACGTTTTTGTATAAGCTTTTATATACGTTTTTGTATACGATTTTATATTTGTTTTTGTATCCGTACATATACGTTTTTGTATATGTCTATATACGTATACAAAAACGTATATATACTTGTACAAAGGTATATAAAAAGTATACAAAAACGTATATAAAATCGTATACAAAAACGTATATAAACACGTATAAAAAGTATATAAGAACGTGTATAATAACAAAAGCGTATAAAAATTTATATAAAAAGTATAAGAAAACGTATATAAAAACATATACAAAAACGTATATAAAAACGTATAAAAAATGTATATAAAAACTTATAAAAGTATATAAGAACATATATAAAAAATATGTAAGAATATATACAAAAACCTATCTAAGAACGTATACAAAAACGTATATAAAAAACGTATATAAGAAAAACGTATACATGCACGTATATAAAAACGTATATCAAAACATATAAAATAGATATATAAAAACGTATATGTTTTTATTAAAATGTATATAAAAATAAAAATGAAAATTAATGAACCGAAAATTATAAATTATAAACGACCGTTAGTTTAAATGATGAATGCTGCAACGGTCGTTGTCGAAAAGGGCTATCGTGTAACTGCTAACGGAATCTATTTAACGCCGGTTAAAACCAATGACCAAAACGGAACCAACATTTCCTCACAGGAAGGCCGCCTGCACTTTCGAAAAACCGGGGACTAAATGCGCAATCTGATCAAACCATATGGACCATTTCTAAAATTTACTCTATAATTTAATAACAAAATTAAACTAAATGTTTTGCTGGTTAATCTTGTATTGAAGATCTTGTAAACACACCAAGATTTACATTAACGACTAGTCAAAGTATATGGGGTGATTTTATATACCAACATAGGTTTCGTGCAATCTAAAATTTGCATCACACCTTGACCTGAAGTTTTAACACTATCAATGTTTATCAGTTATAGATTTATTGACTAGTGTACTTTAATCATCTTTATTCTAATCACTATCATGTAAGTAATAGCTATTGTCTTTCGAGTCTTGACAATTTTACTATTAGACATGGAATGGGAACGTTTCACATGCACCATAATTCCATTAGGAATATTACAATAATAATGAGGATTAAAATTTTCTCAAATTGAGTCAAACATAATACATGGTGTTCACCAATATATTGATAGGTGAGAGATTACTCTTGACATTCGTCCATAGTAATGGAGTCATAATGTAAAATATTAATTGTCAGGTCATGTGGGAGGCCCTCAAAATTTTTATAATGGACAAAAGAGTTAGTGCAACCTTTTTAACAATACTAAAGATCATGCATAATTAGTTAATTAGTTAGTGTTCGTTACATCACTATCCAATTCCTAACTGGATTTGGTGATCCAAATTTCTAAGGTTGGGGGCCAACTTAGTGAGAGAAAGGTTGTGTCATGTTGAGACTGTAAGAGTGAGAGAGGAGAGACTGTGAGTATGTTTGGCGTAATGGGTTATTGCTAGAGCTGAGACTGAGACTTTTATTATAATTCGAAAGTTAAAACTTATATTTTTATAATGTTAATGACGAATTAGTTGGAAATAAAACTTATTAATGTAAATTACATAAAAATATATCAAATTAAATACACATATATTTATAGATTTTATGTAGTAATTCGTTATATTTTTAAAAATATTTAAGTAATTTAACTAGCCATAAGCCCCGTTTGATGGACTTAGGTTTATAGAGACTTATAACTTATTTTATAAGCCATAAGCCTCCTTAAGCTTGTGTAAAAGACGAGACTTACTTTAGCCGGCTTATTTTAAAAGTCCAAGCCCCAATAAGCCTCTCATAAACCCTTGCCAAACATATCATATATCTATACTAGCTACTTAAACATATCATTATTAAGAATTACAAATTAAAAAGTAAAAATAAAAGATACCTATTACAAGTAATATGATTTAATCATACGATATACTCCGTAACTTGGTACCAATTTGATGAGTGTTCTTTAATTATTCTTGATTAACTTGGTACCAATTTGACGAATGTCCTGTAATTATTGCTTGATTAACGAGAAAACATTAATCGGGAAATAAATATTATATAAAAATTTGCATCTATATCCTTACAAACTCTTACAATTACATTAATATCCTTTATAATTTCATAATTACTTTAATATTTTTTTAAACTTTTAAAATACACAAAATTATTCAAAGACACATTTTCCTCATATTTTAATAAAATTAATTTTAGTTACATCTTTATCAATATTACCTAACATGTAAATTTACCTTTTTTATCCTTCTCTTGGTTAGCTAGAAAAAACGCAACTCGAGTAAACACTCAATTAATCTGATACATTTTACGAGTATTTTAAAATTTAAAAGTCAACGCTACTACTAAAAGAAAATATCTATTAGTTTGCTTTTGATTTCCTATTTTACTCTTTCTTTATTACTCAATCGGTGAAAGTCAAATGGACATTCTGGGTTTCATTTTTTTTCATAGGGGGGCCCATAACAGACTCACAACTTATAAAGTTTGGTGTTTTTCAATTAGGATCCTATTTGCAATAATAAACATTCTTAAAATAATCAATACTGCTCATATGTGTTATATATTTTTTTTGTTAACTAGAGGCATTTGCATTTATAGTATATCTTTTCAAATATGCAAAATTGCATATATATTTTTTGCATGCATAAAAATTATTATAGCATATGCATTCAAGACTTGTACAAAAAATATATATGTAATTATTCATCTTTGAAAAAATATATATATATGCAATTTTCCAACTAAAGGGAAAAGGGTAAAAAGATAATTATATGTTAAAGAAAAATCTAAATTAAAGCTTTTAATATTAAACCTATTTATATATGATAAAAATGTGTTTTTGAATATACATGTGTAAACTAAAGTTTTGGAAAGTTATTATTATAATTATAAAATTTGTAAAGATATTGACGTAATTTTAAAATTTTATAAGAATATGAATGTAAATGACCCAATATTATAAAAGAATGATTTTGCAACCTAGTTTTATCATAAATCTTTGATGATAATTAATATCTTTTATACAATATATATTTAGTTCTAACGAGTGTGGGAACCCGCGCGATGCATCGGGATTGGCTTCAAAGGACTTACTTTGTAGCGACACTTAAACCTTAGGGACTAATTTTGCCAAGTTGCTATAGTTAGCAATTAATTCTACAGGACTTACTTTGCAACGTCGCTTAAACCTTAGGGACTATTTTTGCCAGATTGCTATAGATAGCAATTAATGTTGTAGGACTTATTTTGCAGCGCCACTTAAACATCATGGACTATTTCTGCCAACTTGGAAAAGTTTGCAATTGATGTTTGCTACAGGACTTACCTTGCAACGCCCCTTAAACCTTAGGGACTATTTTTGCCAGATTGCTATAGATAGCAATTAATGCCGCAGGACTAATTTTGCAGCGGCACTTAAACATCAGGGACTATTTCTGTCAAGTTGGGAAAGTTTGCATTTAATGTGTTGGCTTGTTACTGTTTTCTTCCCCGCCTTTTAGTATATATTGTAATGTAATATTACAATGAATAGCTATTTTTTCACAATTTTTTTCCACAAAATGATCGATCACAAAAGAAAGAGTTTGTGAAGGAAAGAGTGAGGATGGGGTCTGATGCGCTCCCGAACAGTCAAGCTTTATCACACAAGCCTGCCACTTGTGAATGGCAGACCGTAACAAGCTTAAAACGGCTCAGGAACGAACTCAATGAAGATCTGGGGAGTATAGTGTTTCCCCGGGTCGTTATGTCCCAGCGAGTTGTGCAATGGATTATCAAACGTATAGTGATCGGGAGATTTGAACGGAAAAGGAGATTGTGAATTATTATAACTACAGAAAAAGGACATAAACTACAAGGGCTTAAATGCAAATTAAAGAGAGTTAAAAATATTAAATAAACGCTATCACTATTTTTAAAATTGATGAACGTTTAAAACTTAAAACTAAAAACTTACGTTTAAATAAAAATTACGTAAACGTACAAAATAAAAAGTGAAATCTAAGAAATAAAAGTCCTAAAAATATGAAAAATACATTTTTATAAACCTAATGATAAAAGAAAATTTATAGAAAAAGAAAATTATTTTTATAACTAATTATCTAATTATTATTAATTAAAAACTATTTTTAACTATTTAATAATAGCCTAAAATACAAGAAATTAGGAAATAAAGCTAGAAAAATAAAATTAAGACTTAGAAAAATCTAAAATATCAAACTAGAATTTTCAAAACTATTTTTGTAATTTTCTGATTATTTATGAATTTTCTAGGAATTAAAAACTATTTAAAACTAATTAAATTATTTAAAAATACAAATTTAACTAAGAAAAATATGGAAAAATACTTTTTTGGCTTTTTATATTTATCTAAACTTAAGAAAATTGAAAAATTATTTTTTTGAACCTTTTCTCAATTTTTTGTATTTAAAGCTAATTAAAAAGTGCTAAAAAGTGATTTAAATTAAGAAAAATAGCAAACAAGCTAGGAAAAATCTGAAAATTTCAGGAAAAGTCTAAATTATTATTAGGAAGCTAGGAAAAATGGAAAAACAAGGGCTTGTGTGGAGAAATATGAAACTGATGACCAAGTGCTTATTGAAACAAGCACTAAAATAAGCAAATGGAGTCCAAAAGCCACCAACCCAAAACAGAAGTTCTAATAAGCTAGAAGAACATAAATGGAACAAGTTTTAACTATCCTAATCCTCTAAATCACAAGCTAGCACATATTTGATTATATGAGCTTTAAGCTAAAACAGAATCTGGGGTGCCTACTTTGAGCTTATGCATAAGCTCCAAAATAAGCTGAAAAGGAAAACCACAAATTGGAACCTCAAGAGGACCTGGGTAAGACCATGCAAACCAAAGCTCAGACCTGGAGAAGCTAGACTAAGCTTTGTACAAGCTTTGCAAACTCTACATAACCCCTGTGCAGACTTGATGCCCTGCACAGGGGATTTGGTACCATATTGAACAGCTTATCTGGGGCTTATAGAAATTTAACAAAATTACACAAAAATGACAAAAAGAAACTAGACCAGCTTGAGATTTTAGAACATCAAGTTTCACTAAGTTTGACCCAAAAAGGAGTCCACTAAAAATCAACTCAGTTTGCCAAAAACTGAGAATTTGCACATTTGACTTTTGAGTAGAAATGGAAAAGTTGACTTTTATGGATTTTGATCTTGATTTATGGATTGATAATGATGTATTTTGATGAAATAAAGCTAAAGCAATCTAGTTCTATGTATTTTAAACATAAAATGAGCTTTTGATCTTGCTAAAATCTCAACAGTAAGCTGTTAAGATGGTTTAAAGAAAATTTTGACTTTGAGCTTATAAAGATGCAAATGGAGACAGATGTGGGCTTAAATGAACTAAACAAGCATGTATTAACAAGACTTGAGCCCTGAACTAACCTACATCACCTATTAAGTTGCAAATCCAAACACCCTATTACTAACTGTTAAGCAACTAAAATTGATAGAAACACCACACTAGCTTGTACCAATGATCAATCTGAGCTTAATCATGTTTAATACAACTAAATAAACACATTTAAACTAATAAAGACCACAGATAAACAGATAAGTAAAAACTGCAAATTGACTTGAAATATGAAAACTGAGAAACTCACTTACATGTGTCCAAATTGTTTGCAGGCCAACACCAAACCCAATACTACACTAAATGAACCTAATCCAACCCATTTCAAAGATCTGCAACACCATTATCCATTTCCAATTCCATATTAAGCTCAGTTTGACTTTTGTTGACCCTGAGCCAAAAATGCTTGAAACTGAAATGAGAGCTTATGAAAAGCTTTAACAAGCTTAAACAAACTTGAGTGAACTAAATATAAGCTATTAGAAGCTTTAACACCAGATTTGAAAACTCAATTTTTCAACAGTGGACTGCAATACATGAAATATAAATGAAACTTGAAATTGAGACTTGAACTGAATTACAGTGACAAAGTAGATTACTTTGAGTTCAATGAAACTTAAAATTACATTCTAATGCACTAATTTGGATAACTTCATAAAAAACGACATACAAAGAAAACTTAAAAACTAACTAACTGTCTTCCTCCTCTTCTCTTGCCTCTTTTATAGCTCTAGATGTCTTCTCTCCCTTCCCTGACTGTTTCCCACCATTATTTAGGACCCTTGGATCACTTGAAGCCATCTTAGCCTTCCATTTCATTTTGGCGGGAAAAATGAGTATTTGACAGTTGTAGGTTGAGTGTGGGAGGGGGGAAGCATTAAATGCACTTGGCAGGTTGTTGAGGAGGGGGGAACAAGAGGAGAGGAAAGGTGAGGAGGGGGAATGGGTTGGTTGGTTTTTGCAGGGCTAGATGTTGGGGATGAAGAAAAAGGCGCGTAGGGGCTAGGTTTGACCAGATATTGACTTGGGTGGTTTGGTCGGGTTGGATATTTGGACCGGGTAAGAGATTGGGCCAAGGGTTAGATTGGGCTTGGTATATAATTAGGTCCGTTTGGTTTGTGTAAATAATAACATAAGGACCAAAAATGTAAAGTCTGAAATTCCAGGGACCAAACATGTAAATTATGAGAAGTAGTCCAAGGATTAGTTTTGCCAACCTCCAATAGACCAAGGTTTAGTTTTGACACTTTTGAAAATTCCAAGGACTAAACATGACCAATTCTAAAATCCAGGGACCAAAACTGTAATTTCTCAAAACTTTTTATATATTTCACCAAAGGACTAAATTTGACAACTTATGATTTTAAAAAGACCTTTGGTGATTTTTCTTTTGAAATTTTGACTCAGGGACTATTTTTGACAATTTTAGAAACTTGGGGGACTGAAACTGCCAATTATGCAAACTTTGCTCGTTTTTCATCTGATTTTGAACATTTTGCATCTGAAACATATAAAATGCAATTTTGGAATATTTTCAGTATTTTGATGCATTTCTGAGCGTTTTTAACCGTTTTGCAGTTCAGAATTAACCAAAAATGATGAGTATTTACACACTCATCAATCCCCCACACTAAACTATTGCTAGTCCCTAGCAATCTTTTGAGAAAAACATAATGGATTTGAAACTCTTTACCAAAAGCCATTACTTCTGGAGTAGCCAGATGTTTCAGTTCAAGTAAGAACCATGGTACACTGATAACCATGTGATTTTGAGCAAACCACCAGCTTTCAACGGATTTGATTATGTCTTTACCAGAAGCCGTTTGCTCTGGACTAGCCAACTCTTAGATAAATTATCAATATTATCTGTGGTGAGCTGATTACCAATTATGGATTTTCCACTGCCTTTACCACAAGCCATAACCTTGCGGGCTAGCCAACTCTTCACTTTTTAGGATATGGTGAGCTGAATACCATACAATTTTGGGCAAATTGCAAGCCATATAAACGGATTTGAGATATCTTTACCAAAAGCCATTTGCTCCTGGATTAGCCAATCCTTTTGTTTATTAGACAAGGCGGACTGATAACCAAATGAGTAAGTGAAAAATACTTACTCCAAAAAAAAAATTTTGGCCAAAAACGGGGGAATTGGTATAATTATATGATAAAATTCGTGAGAATTCCCCCCCACACTTAGAAATGAATATTGCCCTCAATATTCAAAGTACCGGCGGTTATGCCGAAACAAAGAACGTGAAAGGGAAATACTACGGCCATTATTTAGAAAGAAGATTTTTTTTTTTTTTTTTTTTTTTTTTTTTTTTTTTTTTTTTTAGAAACTTATATATATATATAACATGTGGGGCAACTCCCCCACACTAGGGTGGTACTCACGGGTGAAAACCCATGTTAAGCTACTGTTTTTGATTACCGAGTCGCTAGCTTGACTCGACCCCGAATTCATTGGTTCATGTGGAAGCAAAGTGGAAGAAACAATTTCCATCGGACTTTCATTCAAGATGTTTGGACAAACATTTGAAGCACGTGAAAGTTCCACACCGATGAGATATACATAGAACCGGCTCACAAATGATAAATGAAAATGCCGGGATCAAAGATAGTGTCTTCATTCCCGAAGGAGTGAAGATGAAGGGAAATCACAAGATATTTGAGGAAAGGAAGAAAGGTCTTGATAACAATCAAGATCCATTCTTCATCCTCAAATGTAGACATATCGGGAGGAAGGGTGAAGGTAGTATCATTAATAAGCAAACTCATACGATAGAGTACACGTTCCTCCGAGCCAATATCATCCTCAAGATCAAAGTAGAAATGATCATGTTCCGGAGGAGATATGTCATGAGAGAGTTCACCGGAGAACTCTTCATGAAGAGAATCATTCACTTGAAGTGAATTTGTGAACTCTTGTTCCATTGTGGGCTCATCACTATCCTCAATCTGAGTATCAAAGAGTGGATTCTCAGAAATTGAAGTGAATTCAGAGTCGAATTCAAATAGAGGATTGGTGAGAGTAGCTTTGAATGTTTCGGGAACAAAGTGATCAACATTCTCTATTGGACTGTTAGGGTGAGAAGTGAGTGAACGATCATTATCAATGAGACTTTCAGTCTCTCCCAGATCGGCTTCGAAATCAAAGAGTGGATTGATGTGAGTGAGTTCACCGGAGAACTCCTCAAGAAGATGATCAGCATCAGATTGTGGAAGTGATGCCTCAACGTACTCGATGTTTCCAAAGGAAGCACAATCGTCGCTAAAATCGGAAAAAGTTTCCAAATGATCATTTGAACACTCAAGAGGGGAAAGAGAATCACACATATGGTCAAAAGTTCCCTGTGACTCTCTCGGGATTGGGACAAGGTTCTCAACACTAGACTTTATGAATTCGTCCGATTCCTTTTCAGGAACAGTGTCAAGATGCTCGTCCCCCATATTCAGAGAGTGAGTGGGAGCTTCGGGTGTGATAGCAGTTGTTTGAGATGGAATCTCAACTGCTGGAATATCAATTGACTGAGGGAGTTGAGAACTATTATCTTTAAAAGGATAAAAACTCTCCTCGTCATCGTCATAAAGAGCTGCCTTAAGAAATTGGGAACGCCTTAGAGCTGCATGCTCTAGGACTAATAATTCTTCCCTAGATTGGCGGGCCTCTCGCTCTTCGGCAAGCAATTCTCCCATGGTCTTTTCACCACTCACTTGATTCTTAAAGTTACTAATCATATCATCAAGTGTTTTCATTGCGGTTTCAAAATCCTGGGAGATTTCATGAGACAACGGCTCAGGTGGAGTTTGAACTGTATGGTGCTGTGGAGGTTGGAAATTGTCAAACATGTAAGAGTCATGATTGTTACAAGGAATTGGGTTCCCTATTTGATAATCAAAGCTGAAATGGGGACCTCCACAGTACTCACAACAGTAAAACTGTTGAGTCTGGACAGGTGAATCATATGGATTTTGGTCATAACCAAAACTCTGAGCATCACTGGAAAACTGTTCATAGACAAACGTGTTTCCGGATTGACACTCAAATCCTTGGTGAGGACCTCCACAATATTCACAACAGAAGTGTTGATTATATGAAGATAAGTCGGGCTGTGGTGGGTAATTGGAAAAATTTGAGGGGTCGTTAAATGAGTTCTGATTAGGATCATAATCAAATGAATTCCTCGAACCACAAAACAAACAACTCCCGTTATGGATATCATTACCACATTGTACACAAGTACACCAACGACAAGGTGAACCATAAAGAGGCTCACCACATCCGACACAAGGAATAAACGATTGCATTTGATAGTTATAAGAAGGAATCGGTTTATTCAAAGAATCAACAAAACCAACATGATGATCCGAATGACTATCAAATCTCGAAGAACATTTTGAAAAATCAGGAGGTGGGACAAGTGGTGTGCTCTGAGAGCTAGCAATTTCCACCACTTCCGTTATGGTCTCTGGTTCAGGTTCTTGAGAAACGTGAAGATTAGGCAAGTCATTCTTGCTAGTCACCGGTCTGAATTCTGCATGTTTGCTTTTAACCGTAAATCGTGAAAGTTTAGAATCAATTCTAGACGGCTTAGGAGCAATTGAGGGGTTAGGTTTTTGGATAACCGTAGGTTGGACGTATTTAGAACTTCCATTATCAAAAGGAAGTACCTGGTCCTTTGTCACCCCAGTTTCTCGTTCCATTTCCCTACGCAGAATGAATGGATCATCACGAACAACACGAATTCTCGACATTTGAGATACAGTCTGAAGTTGTTCAACTTCGTCCCAGAATTCGTCCTCGAGAGATTCCATGAGAATAGAAGAAGTTAGAATCAAATGGATAGAGGGTAAAGGGATAAAGAATCAAAAAGGGTAAGAGGGTAAAGAGGAATATTTTTGGTATTTTTGAAAAACATGATGTGAAAATAAAGAATGAAAATCTTTTTGGGTTTTTGAAAAAGAAAATATAAACACATACAGATGGATGGTATGAACAAAGAGTGAATATCCAAATCACTAATCTGCTAAACGTAAGATTATCAGCACAGCTCCCCGGCAGCGGCGCCAAAAATTTGATGCGCTCCCGAACAGTCAAGCTTTATCACACAAGCCTGCCACTTGTGAATGGCAGACCATAACAAGCTTAAAACGGCTCAGGAACGAACTCAATGAAGATCTGGGGAGTATAGTGTTTCCCCGGGTCGTTATGTCCCAGCGAGTTGTGCAATGGATTATCAAACGTATAGTGATCGGGAGATTTGAACGGAAAAGGAGATTGTGAATTATTATAACTACAGAAAAAGGACATAAACTACAAGGGCTTAAATGCAAATTAAAGAGAATTAAAAATATTAAATAAACGCTATCACTATTTTTAAAATTGATGAACGTTTAAAACTTAAAACTAAAAACTTACGTTTAAATAAAAATTACGTAAATGTACAAAATAAAAAGTGAAATCTAAGAAATAAAAGTCCTAAAAATATGAAAAATACATTTTTATAAACCTAATGATAAAAGAAAATTTATAGAAAAAGAAAATTATTTTTATAACTAATTATCTAATTACTATTAATTAAAAACTATTTTTAACTATTTAATAATAGCCTAAAATACAAGAAATTAGGAAATAAAGCTAGAAAAATAAAATTAAGACTTAGAAAAATCTAAAATATCAAACTAGAATTTTCAAAACTATTTTTGTAATTTTCTGATTATTTATGAATTTTCTAGGAATTAAAAACTATTTAAAACTAATTAAATTATTTAAAAATACAAATTTAACTAAGAAAAATATGGAAAAATACTTTTTTGGCTTTTTATATTTATCTAAACTTAAGAAAATTGAAAAATTATTTTTTTGAACCTTTTCTCAATTTTTTGTATTTAAAGCTAATTAAAAAGTGCTAAAAAGTGATTTAAATTAAGAAAAATAGCAAACAAGCTAGGAAAAATCTGAAAATTTCAGGAAAAGTCTAAAATATTATTAGGAAGCTAGAAAAAATGGAAAAACAAGGGCTTGTGTGGAGAAATATGAAACTGATGACCAAGTGCTTATTGAAACAAGCACTAAAATAAGCAAATGGAGTCCAAAAGCCACCAACCCAAAACAGAAGTTCTAATAAGCTAGAAGAACATAAATGGAACAAGTTTTAACTATCCTAATCCTCTAAATCACAAGCTAGCACAGATTTGATTATATGAGCTTTAAGCTAAAACAGAATCTGGGGTGCCTACTTTGAGCTTATGCATAAGCTCCAAAATAAGCTGAAAAGGAAAACCACAAATTGGAACCTCAAGAGGACCTGGGTAAGACCATGCAAAATAAAGCTCAGACCTGGAGAAGCTAGACTAAGCTTTGTACAAGCTTTGCAAACTCTGCATAACCCCTGTGCAGACTTGATGCCCTGCACAGGGGATTTGGTACCATATTGAACAGCTTATCTGGGGCTTATAGAAATTTAACAAAATTACACAAAAATGACAAAAAGAAACTAGACCAGCTTGAGATTTTAGAACATCAAGTTTCACTAAGTTTGACCCAAAAAGGAGTCCACTAAAAATCAACTCAGTTTGCCAAAAACTGAGAATTTGCACATTTGACTTTTGAGTAGAAATGGAAAAGTTGACTTTTATGGATTTTGATCTTGATTTATGGATTGATAATGATGTATTTTGATGAAATAAAGCTAAAGCAATCTAGTTCTATGTATTTTAAACATAAAATGAGCTTTTGATCTTGCTAAAATCTCAACAGTAAGCTGTTAAGATGGTTTAAAGAAAATTTTGACTTTGAGCTTATAAAGATGCAAATGGAGACAGATGTGGGCTTAAATGAACTAAACAAGCATGTATCAACAAGACTTGAGCCCTGAACTAACCTACATCAACTATTAAGTTGCAAATCCAAACACCCTATTACTAACTGTTAAGCAACTAAAATTGATAGAAACACCACACTAGCTTGTACCAATGATCAATCTGAGCTTAATCATGTTTAATACAACTAAATAAACACATTTAAACTAATAAAGACCACAGATAAACAGATAAGTAAAAACTGCAAATTGAATTGAAATATGAAAACTGAGAAACTCACTTACATGTGTCCAAATTGTTTGCAGGCCAACACCAAACCCAATACTACACTAAATGAACCTAATCCAACCCATTTCAAAGATCTGCAACACCATTATCCATTTCCAATTCCATATTAAGCTCAGTTTGACTTTTGTTGACCCTGAGCCAAAAATGCTTGAAACTGAAATGAGAGCTTATGAAAAGCTTTAACAAGCTTAAACAAACTTGAGTGAACTAAATATAAGCTATTAGAAGCTTTAACACCAGATTTGAAAACTCAATTTTTCAACAGTGGACTGCAATACATGAAATATAAATGAAACTTGAAATTGAGACTTGAACTGAATTACAGTGACAAAGTAGATTACTTTGAGTTCAATGAAACTTAAAATTACATTCTAATGCACTAATTTGGATAACTTCATAAAAAACGACATACAAAGAAAACTTAAAAACTAACTAACTGTCTTCCTCCTCTTCTCTTGCCTCTTTTATAGCTCTAGATGTCTTCTCTCCCTTCCCTGACTGTTTCCCACCATTATTTAGGACCCTTGGATCACTTGAAGCCATCTTAGCCTTCCATTTCATTTTGGCGGGAAAAATGAGTATTTGACAGTTGTAGGTTGAGTGTGGGAGGGGGGAAGCATTAAATGCACTTGGCAGGTTGTTGAGGAGGGGGGAACAAGGGGAGAGGAAAGGTGAGGAGGGGGAATGGGTTGGTTGGTTTTTGCAGGGCTAGATGTCGGGGATGAAGAAAAAGGCGCGTAGGGGCTAGGTTTGACCAGATATTGACTTGGGTGGTTTGGTCGGGTTGGATATTTGGACCGGGTAAGAGATTGGGCCAAGGGTTAGATTGGGCTTGGTATATAATTAGGTCCGTTTGGTTTGTGTAAATAATAACATAAGGACCAAAAATGTAAAGTCTGAAATTCCAGGGACCAAACATGTAAATTATGAGAAGTAGTCCAAGGACTAGTTTTGCCAACCTCCAATAGACCAAGGTTTAGTTTTGACACTTTTGAAAATTCCAAGGACTAAACATGACCAATTCTAAAATCCAGGGACCAAAACTGTAATTTCTCAAAACTTTTTATATATTTCACCAAAGGACTAAATTTGACAACTTATGATTTTAAAAAGACCTTTGGTGATTTTTCTTTTGAAATTTTGACTCAGGGACTATTTTTGACAATTTTAGAAACTTGGGGGACTGAAACTGCCAATTATGCAAACTTTGCTCGTTTTTCATCTGATTTTGAACATTTTGCATCTGAAACATATAAAATGCAATTTTGGAATATTTTCAGTATTTTGATGCATTTCTGAGCGTTTTTAACCGTTTTGCAGTTCAGAATTAACCAAAAATGATGAGTATTTACACACTCATCCCAACCCATGATAGACACATCATTTTGTGAAAACAATTTTGTAAAAATTATAAGGTCATGGCATTTTTCTATTTCTACTAACTAAAAATGATAAGGTTTCAAGCTTCAACCATAAAATCAGCCAAGAAAAAGATGAGCTACCCTTTACATACTGTTATAGGACTATTAATAATAATAATAATAATAATAATAATAATAATAATAATAATAATAATAATAATATTATTATTATTATTATTATTATTATTTATTATTATTATTTTTTTAATATAATCATCACTTTATTAGAAAATCATAGGAATTACAAGAAATTAGTGGGAAGCCGAGAAACAATCTGGGCCCCAACTCCTCTAGCTATAGCAAAGCAAATCCTACTAAAGTTGAGCATAGTTTATTGTTATTATGTTTTGTATTAGTTTATTGTTGGGCATAGCTTAGTGATTATATTGCATTGCTATTTATATTAACATCGTATGAATTATTAATTTACCGGAAGATACACAATTTAGCATGGCATTAGAGGTGCATTAACTTTAAGAACCGGATTCTTTGTTGTTTTTTGGCACCCTTGCCTATTATGCTAACGTCAGTGTTTTCTATCTCTCCACTAATCTCGTGCAACATTAATGTAAAATGCATATCAAGATTGACATTCATTGTGTTAGAGATCCGGTAGTCATAGGTTAGGTGCTCGTTCTACATGTTCCTTTTCGTTAGCAGTATGCGAATATATTCACAAAGTCTTGCCTATGATGCGTGGTTCGGGGTCGAAAGACTTCATTTTATAAGAGCAAGCTTTACAACCCACTAGGCAGTGTACCTGATCGTTGCAGTGTAGTATGGGTAAGCCCATGGGGTTGATCGTTCTTTAGGGGAATAGAGATGCTAGCCGAGATGTATGATGAAAAGGCAAGGGTGAGGGTGAATCTTTTTAGTCTTTTTATATTTTTTAGAAAGCAAAGTAAATCTCGGGGTTGAAGAGTGGGGGTTTTGTCTTTTAGCAATTAAACTAATTAACAAACTAATTAAACTAAAACTATGGATTGTAGGAAAGTGTTCATATGATAATTAAAAGCGTGCTTACTTAGATTTACTTACTCCCTATATATCTTTTGGTCGATTGTCACATCATTGTTTAATTGATGCGTTGTATTTCATATTTTAATCATAGGGCGGTGCCAAATTCCCTAATTCTATGAGTGTATAAGTCTCTTCTATAACACCCGCGATCGCCTAGTACTGAGGTATCTTCCCCGAATATCCTAGTATCTACAAGCCGCAACTTATGCAATAAATACAATGGGAGCCTACTAGTACACTGTAGGGCCAATAATCGCTATTTAGGACGTTCAAGCTCGCAACAATGAAAGAAGAAGCTAGTTTTCCTTAATCTAGCGTGACAACCAATTAAACAAGAGGCAACCTAACAATAATTAATAACTAGGTTTCATTAGATCTAAGCAAACACTAATTAATTTTGTTACACATGATAAAGAAGCAATAACACAATCAAAAAATCATAAAAGAATTAAACATGGTGATATAATGGATAAACAAACTTATCTTTGATTAATAATGAGGGTTAAAAACCCCTAAGGACTTTCCAAGTCGAACTCCAACCGTTTTAGGGTTTGCTCTCCAAAATAACACACAAAATACAGAAAATTCGATGTCTATATATAGATTTTATAATTGCGACGGCGTCGCCTTTTGCTGGTGACGTCGTCTGATCGCCGCCATTAGGGTTTTGTCTTTGCCAAGTCATTGCTGGGACGGCGTCAGGTAGAAGATAGTGACGCCGTCCGGATAGATAGTGGACGCCGTCTTGTTAAAGTTCTGGTCGTCTGGTGTAGAAAGGCTGCGTGACGGGCATGTTGAGATACACGTCACGCCGTCTTTTGTTAGGGTCTCAAAGTGAGCTGAGCCGTCACTTGGAAGATTTTATTTGGTCTTGAAGGTGACGGCGTCGCCCTTTAGGTTGGGACGTCGTCCTGCCTCTGTTTCAGCCTTGTTTTCTTGACTTCGCCATTTTCTTCATATTTTCATCTCTTTTGGTCCAAAAATGCTTCATTCCAGCAATTTGCTTCCAAATGACCTAAAATGTGAAAATGAACGATTTTAAGCAGTAACAGATATAAAATGTAACGATTTAGGGCTTAAATGACCTCCTAAAAACGTATGTTTTAAATTCTTATCAAATATCTCTACACTTGGGATATGTTTGTCCTCAAGCAAATGTGCTTTTGGCTAATCAATTTATGAGTTAGGGTTCATTTAACATTGGTTTAAAACAATCTACAACAAATACAAGTGCCACAATAGTCATAACAAGCATGAAAATTATACACTAGCACCTCACAATTGGTGTTTGGATTCTCTCATCTCTCAAGTGTATATAAAATATAACATGTAAGAAAAAAGCAAGATAAACACTCTCTACTTGACATATCACATAGATTACCATAGGCTTGAGATTAGATTAAACCTCCACCTCTTTGGCGTAAGCACCTAGGAATAACTATCAAAGAGGTCTTTACAGAGGGTTATAATGTTAGGCTTTGGGTAGGGAATAAAAGGGTTTTGTTGAATATGGGGAATTTTTAGTGGTGACAAGTCAAAAATCTAAGTTAGATGCATGTAAAACATGCCGTTGCTAAGCCAAGACTCGACTCACTAAAACTAACTAATAACTTGAAATAAAATCAAAACATAAACATAAAACATAAAGGATAGATGTAGGATGGTATTCCGTATGTTTTTCTCTTTTTTTTTTCTTTTTTTTTTTCTTTTTCTTGATTTTTCTCTTTTTTATTCATTTGTTTCATTTCTTCGATTTTTTTTTCATACACTTTTACCCTACCGCCCTCTAAGATAACATCAATATAGAGGGATTTATAGGAGCATCCCTACACTTGAGTTTTTATTTCTCTACAATTATTGACCCAAATTGAAAAGATCAAAATACTTGGAGTAATTAATTACGTAGACAAAGGGAATTTGAGTTTAACGTTCCTTCCCGTTAGGCCGTTACTCCATAAAATACTACTTTAACCATGAGTCTCAATCGTCCCAAAACTGTGTACAAAAGATATGACTCGACTTAGCAACCATTCAAGTAGCTAGATAATTGAACTAAGGGTTAAACAATAGTTACAATAATGCACTAAAGATTTTAAGGAGAGAAATGGGAGGTAACATATGAGGGTGGATCGATGGGAAAGAGACATGAATTATAGATCTGGGTATAGTTACACCATGTGTGTTCTTTTTAACTGTTAAATCGACTGAATTTTTATTTTCACAGTCTCCACCGCTAAAACCCAAAATCGTAGTCTACCACCACCACTGAAACCTACCATACCCGAAGTTTGTTTCACGTGTTTCACTTAATTTTAATCGTGGTTAGTGTTTACAATGTAATCTCGCCAGTTGATGCATACTAATTAATAATTACACAATATATTATAGTGGTTTTATTTACCGGTCATTAGGATTATGTGAAACCAATTGATGCATAACTATACAGCATATCTATTCAACCAAAACTGATATTAAAC
Organism: Chrysanthemum seticuspe; assembly: GCA_019973895.1. Taxonomy (NCBI): domain Eukaryota; kingdom Viridiplantae; phylum Streptophyta; class Magnoliopsida; order Asterales; family Asteraceae; genus Chrysanthemum; species Chrysanthemum seticuspe. The sequence goes on along the minus strand of BPTQ01000002.1, from coordinate 149,923,974 downwards.
ACTAACTAAGAATAACACCAGGTTACCAAATATGACTATCTATTTTGATATCGAATCAGTTATGCACAATTAATTACAGTATTAAATAACCATACATATTTTGATACTATTTTAATAATCTCTTATAAAAACAAATCATGGTCTTAAACTCGTACAACGTGAGATTGCCTGATAAGGTTTTAAAATGTACCTTTTTGAGGGGTCGTTTAAGCCCTTATTTGATCACTTTTGTATCCGTTATTGCTTAATATCGTTCCTTTTCACTTTTTAGGTCTCTTGAAGGCAAAATGCTGGAATGGCACTTATTTGGACGAAAAGGCGCGAGTATACGAAGAAAATGGCCAAAGTCAGAATCGATACACTCAAAGCTGCTGAAAACATAAGGTGACGGCGTCAGGTGTTAATTGTGACGCCGTCGGAGCACTTTTGTGACGGCTCAGTAGCCAAATTGCTTATTTACAAGTGACGGCTTCAGGTTTAAAAAGATTGAAGGGGACGGCGTCACAGGCATAAGGTGACGCCGTCACAAGCTACAAGATGCACGCGAAGTAGCTGATACTCTTTTGGCCATAACTTTTGCATACGAACTCGGATTTAAGTGGTTCAAAAGCCCACGCGACCGGAACGAGAAAATCTACAATTTGGTGAAAAATGGTCGTGACGCCGTCACTCTTTAGGTGTGACGCCGTCGCTCTTTGCCGACAGAAAATCTGCCTATAAATATAACATTATAACTTCACTTTTTGTAAGCCCTAAACCCTAAGTCCGATTCCAGGGTTTAGGTAGGTGTTTTTCCAGCAACTTAAAGGGTTTCAAACACTCCATAAACATCTTGTAATGATTTGTTTGTTAATCCAATCCTATGGTATGTTGTTGGAATCACTCCTAAACAGTATTTCAAGTATTTATATTTCATATGTAATAGGTAGCTTTATTATGGCCTTTATGTTTGTTTAAGGTCAAGCTTATGTAGAAGGCCCATAAGCTTGATCCAAGCCCAATAAGGAATAGGGAAGGAGAGGGAGTGTTGCCCTAGCTCCTTGCCTATATAAACTCTTGTAAACCCTCATTTGAGGGTTGGTTGTTCAAGTTTTCTTTTCACACATTCACCTACGCCTAACCGTGCCTCTCTTATTGTGTATGTGTGCTTGTTTACTTGTTCAATCGCCTTATCTCTTCTCTTATAAGCTTGTGTTGTAAAACTAGTGACCTAACAGTGGTATCAATCGCCAAATAGTTGGGTGTACTCGTTTGTTTTTTGAAGTTTTGGTTTTGGATCTTACGCGTAGAGATAACGCATTCTTTGGTTATCTTAAAAACTCGTTTTTTACACTTTTTAATCCAAGATTCTTGTACTTTCAATGTTTTGAGGTGTTAAAATACTTGTTTTTGGCAAAAAGTTTCAAACTTTACGCGTGGATTTACGTTTTTAAGCTTGTTTTTTTTCGTGGGTGTCGTTCTACGCGTAACCCGTTTAGCAGTTTTGGTACATCAAAATTCACACTTTTGTGTTCTTTTGGTACTATTGAAGCTATTCCATAACAAAAAACTGGTTTAGAAACACATTTGGGCAGAATCAAAGTTACGAGTAATCCTACGCGTATCAAAACCCTAATATTACGCGTAAGATTGTTCCTTGGTTTGATCTTCAATTTTCTGGTTTAATCCGTGTTTTCTTACTTGGATAAGTCTGAAAATACGTCGACTTTGGATATCTTTTGCACTGTGAAGTGTAAAAGATCATTTGGGCAAAAACCCTAAAATTACGCATAAGCATAAGCTTACGCGTAGAAATTCTACGCATAAGATTCACTTTACGCGTAAACTAAGGTCTACGCATAAGGTAATCCTACGCATAACTTTCTACGCCTAACTTTTGTCTACGCCTAACTTTAGTGCTTTTATCCGACTTACGCGTAAGCTAAAATCTACGTGTAACTCCTCATTGTTACGCGTAACTTTTGGTGTTTTTACGCATAAGTGCTACTTGATTCTTGTCTTTTCTACGCCTAAGGATACTTCATCAACAAAGGTTCATTCGACTACAAAGATCCATTTTTACCACACAAGTTTATCATCATGTCTCAACCACCATACTCTAACTATTTCCCTCATACTTATAATCATCAACAACAACAACAACATACTCCACAACTTGGTGCAATTCCACAACCACAAATGGTTCAACCACCACCAAGTCTTCAAGCTCTACCCTACACAAACGATTTCAATCAACATCCATCACGAAGCACTATGAAGGAACCTACTTGGTTTGCAAAGATGTGTGAAGCTTTAAGCAGCCAACAATCAATTCATGAAGCTGGATCACTTGATAGACCTCCAATGCTCACTCCAGGAAACTACGATCAATGGGTGATAAGGTTCTTTAGGTTTTGTGATCTAAAGAAGCCACATGGAAAGTTCTTAAAGAAGGTTATCTTGGAAGGTCCATTTGAGATGCCTACCGTCATTGTACCCGGAGATCCGACTGCTGTTCCACCAAGAGATGAACAAACCAACATTGCTACTGTTGCAGATTTAAATCCTACAGAACTTCTACACTATGAAGCTGATGAACTTGCAATGGAATACATTCTCTTAGGATTACCAAACCCAATTCTTCGTAGTGTTGATGCTCAAAAGACTGCACAAAAGATGTGGGATCATATTCGTCTTCTTATGGAAGGATCTGTACTCAATCAGGAGGATTTGGAATTCAAAATTTACTTGGCTTATGAACACTTCATGATTGAACCTGGAGAGACACTCGAGTCATATCATCATCGATTTTCAGACATCATCAATGATTTGGATAAACACAACATCATCATGCCAAGAATTGCAGTGAATACTAAGTTCCTGAGTAGTCTTGGTCCAGAATGGGAGAAGTATGTCATTTTTCTCCGTCAAGCGAAGAATATGCATCATTCTACTTATGGATTGTTGTACGATTACTTGAAGCCTCATGAAAAGGAAGTTGATCGGGAAAGGATTCTCCGTGCTCAAATTGCTAAACAGTCACAACCGGACAATCAACAACTTGCCTTGTATGCTCAACAGAATTATCCCTCTCAACCAGCAACTCAACCAACTGCTTCAAACACACCTTCACAGCAACAACCTCAACCTCAACAAAATCAATTGGTTCCATACAGCAACAATGCTCACGCATACGTCAGTGAAGCTACTGAGGAAATCGATCAATTCGAAGCATTGCAACAAGGATTTGTGATGATTGCTAATGGGCCGTTACACCAACAAATCCAACAATCGTATTCGTTCCTCATCTAACACACGGACTCAAGCTGTTGTGAACAATGGACGTGTTGAAGTTCAGAATCATGATTATGGTCGTCAGATGGGCGGTGGTCAAGGGTTTAATGCTGTGGGTAGGAATAACAACAGAGCTCAAGTGGTGGACCAGGGAAATGCTCAAAATCGGTTGAATGGTCTTAGATGCTACAACTGCAATGAGAAGGGACACCTGGCTAATGCATGTCCAAAGCCAAGGACTAGGGGAAGTGCTTATTTCAAAGAGGCTTTACTTTTGGCTCTTAAGGATGAAGCTGGTGGATCTCTTACAGACAAAGAACAGAGCTTTATGGCAGATGCAGACTCAGATGATGATATGGAGGACTTGCAAGCTAATGCAGATGTTATGTTGATGGCTAATATGCATGAGCTGCACATGAGTGATACAGGCCCAGTGTATGACACTGATGGCTTGTCTCAGTTACCCGAACAAACCATCATCATATCTGAACTAATATCTCCGCCAATATCTGAATCCGGCACGGATCAGACTGTTCAAAATGAGTCTTCTACATCTTCTTCTGATGATTTTCAAGTTAACCCTGTAGTTACATTTGACGATCAAGGTGACCTTATGGTTTCCTTTGATAATCAAATTGACTCCGTGGTCGTACTTGAGGATCTAAAGAATGATCATGTTGAGACTCACGTTGAACAAAATGATCTGTTGCCTCATCCGGATTTTGCTCGGTTAATTCAAGACCATAAAATCAAAATGGAGGAATGCTATGCATTAAATCAATCCTTAAAAAGTAAAAATGCACTGTTAACCAAGGATTTTGAATGTTTACAAATGCAACTCAACTTTTTCAAAACTCAAGAAAACCGTGAAAAAGGTTTTGAAGCCGCTTTTGCAAAATCTCATCAAAACGAAAAATATTTAGAGAGACAGATGCGTGATCTAGCCGCCTCGAAGAATGCTTTGTTGTCTGAATTAGAACAACTGAAACATGAACATAAAAAACAAATTAACACTCTCACCTTGGAAAATCAAAAAGCTAAGGCTGAGTTGTTAAATTGTCAAAAACAGTTCTCCGCATACAAAAAGCATTCAACGAATCGGGTAGATGACCTTCTTGCAGAAATTCTTGGTTTGCAAAACAAAATTAAAGAGTTTAAAACTGTTGTTTACAAACATGGTGAATCAGTAACAGCTATTGAAAAGTTTACCTTAAAACCCAATCCAAATGGACATGGAAAAAATCTAGCTGATTACAAACCAAAGCTTTCACTAAAAACATTCAAACCAACTCCTGAAGTTTCCAGTGCAGAATACAAAATTGATAATACTGTCATGAGTGTTGTTGAATATCATCGTCAAGAGGAATTAGATGCAGAAGACGAGAGTCGATCAAAATTAAAAAATGTTGTTTACAACAAACCTTTTAATTATAAAAATGCGGTCACTTTCGTCACACCAACGGATTCTTCTAACACACCAAGGGTTATCATCAAAACACCTGAGTCTTCTCATGTTAATCCCAAAACAGAATTTGCACAAACTTATGGTCCTTTACCTTCCATTAGTGAAGTAAACTCAAAACCTGAAAATCGAAAAATCCTTCGATATTTTGACATTTTCATGGCTGACCTCAAAATTTTACAACATGAGATAGAATATCGATCTGAAATCAAAGTTGAACATTTTCAATCGCCTCTGGCGCGAGAACAAAGAGACATCTTTCAGAAAAATCTTTTACCTAATGTTAAAAACTTGAAAAGTTGTGCAATTGCCTGGGAAAAGGATTTTCATAAGGAACTTGGGGTAATGAAAAACGTTTTCGAGAAAACAGAAACATCTATTTTGAACACAAAACGCAAAAAGAAACTATTGAGAAAAGATGTTGATCGACTCTTGGAAGATGTTATCTGTGCTGATATCCATAATGTTGTGTTACTTCATGCCTTGCCATTTGCATCTGATTATATCTCTGCTGATATTGTTGAAACTGTTGTAACTGTTGAGAACACCGATAATGTGCTTCAGATCGAGTCTTTAAAAGCTGAAAATAAACGATTACACACGGAAATTTACAATGCAAAACGTCGTCTTCATTGGTGTGAAAAAGATATTCACAACCATCAACTTAGTTTTCAAAAGAAAAGCACTCAATTGAGTGCAAAATCTTCTGATCCTAAAATTGAGCAACTGGATGATCAACACGTGTCCTTGAAAAGTCAAATCTCAAAATATGAACAAGAACTTTTAAAAGTTAAACAGGAATATGGTGTCATATTTGATTTACTCAAAAAGACTCAAGATGAAGCATCAAACGAACTTGATCACTATCTTGCTCACACTAGAGATGTCATGAATTTTGCTGGAAATATTCGTTCTGAAAATCAAGATCTGATTCACACCATCTCTAAGTTACGGGAAATGTTAGGAAAGTATGAACAACTTCCGCCTACTGTGATTAAGAGATTAGCACCAGTCACACTTAGTAATCGTGAACCAAGAATTCCCACTGCCAAATCACAAGTTGCTAATGTGTTTCCCTCTACTGAAACAGGAATAGTTGCATCTTTTCCAAACGCCCACACTTCACAGCCTAGAAGCACTCAATCGAAGAATAGGAAGTTGCGACCTAAGAAAAGATCAATAAAGAATGCTAAAGTAGAAGAACACCCTAGGACTCTGAATAAAAATCATGTTGCTTCCACTATAGATGTTGCGTCTGGCAAATGTAATACAAATAGTGATGTAACGAATGCTAAACCGTTAAGTACTTTTGATATTCAGTCTGATGCACCTTGTGTTATTTGTCAAAAGAGTATGAATTCTGATTGTCATGACAAATATGTTGCTAAAGCTATAATCTCTCGATTACGGAATCCTAAGAATCGGAATACCTCTAGGCCCACTAATCATTCTAAGTCTGTGCTTGGTAAACCACCTTCTTTAGATTCTAAGGCAACCATTGCTATCACAGTAGCTCCCGCTACACCTCCTAAGAATATAGTACCACCTAGTGTTTTCACTAAGACTAAAGCAAATAGTAGTTATAGATGGCAGAAATGGATATATAACACACTTGGATTTAAATGGATGCCTAAACTTGTCAATGTGTGTATGTCTAACGTACCTGCTTCGGAACCCTCTAACATTTCGGGTTCCACATCTACTTCTATTCCATCTGTGTCATCTGTGTGTAATGCAGGTGATACAGATCATTCTCTGGATTGTTGATAGTGGATGTTCCCGACATATGACAGGCAACCTTAAACTGTTATCAAACTTTATTGCAAAGTTCATTGGCACTGTCAGATTCGAGAACGATCACTTCGCAGCCATCATGGGCTACGGAGATTATGTTAATGGGAACATCGAAATCAGCAGGGTTTACTATGTGGAAGGCCTCGGTCACAATCTGTTTTTAGTAGGTCAATTTTGTGATGGAGATTTGGAGGTTGCTTTCAGGGAGAAAACTTGTTTCATTCGTGATCTACATGGAAATGACCTTATGTCTGGCTCGCGTAATTCTAGTCTATACACTATCTCTATGCAAGACATGGTTGCTTCCTCTCCCATTTGCTTACTTTCAAAGGCAACATCTACAAAATCCTGGCTATGGCACCGTCGTCTCTCACATCTAAACTTTCAAACAATCACCAACCTTGCTCGACACAAACTAGTTGAAGGACTCCCACGATTCCGGTATTCAAAAGATCACCTTTGCTCAGCCTGTGAAAAAGGGAAAAGCACTCGTGCTCATTTTCCTTCAAAGGTGGAACACAACTCACAGCATGTGCTTCATCTTCTTCACATGGATTTGTGTGGCCCGATGCGCGTGCAAACGATCAATGGCAAACGCTACATCTTAGTAATTGTTGATGACTACTCACGATGGACGTGGGTCTACTTTCTTCGTAGCAAAGACCAAGCTCCACAAATGATCATCACCTTTCTCACAAAGATACAGGTTCAGCTCCGCAACACCATCAGAATCATCAGAACTGACAAAGGAACTGAATTTGTTAACAAAACCCTTCGTGAATTTTATGAGAAAGTGGGAATTCAGCATCAAACATCTATTGCACGGACACCTGAACAAAACGGAGTTGTTGAAAGACGAAACCGAACGTTAGTGGAAGCTGCAAGAACAATGTTAATCAATGCTAAACTTCCTGATTACTTATGGGCAGAAGCTGTATCCACTGCATGCTATACTCAAAACCGTTCTATGATCAAAAAACGCCACAACAAAACACCTTTCGAGCTTGTCCACAACTATAAACCGAACCTCAAACACTTTCATGTATTTGGATCCCTTTGCTATCCGAATAATGATCGTGATGATTTTGGAAAGCTCAAAGCCAAAGCTGATATTGGAGTCTTTATTGGATAATGTGACAATTCTAAAGGTTTCCGAATCTGGAATCGTCGAACTAAGGAGGTAATGGAAACGATTCATGCTCATTTCGATGAACTCACGGAAATGGCTTCTGAGTATAACAGCTTAGAACCCGGTCACAACCGTTTAAACTTCCCTCAACCCCCATCATCAGCTGAAGAAAGCCCTCAGCTAACTCATCAACAAATGGAAAGGTTATTTGCTCCTCTGTTCTGTGACGATATTGATGAACGTGCTCCTGGTGTATCCGCTGTCTCCGCTGCACAACCTGATAATATTCCTATACCTGATACACCTGCTACAACAACTACTGTCGAAGATGCACCTACACCAATTGACTCCAACACAACAGTTGAACATACCGCCTCCAACAATGATGAACCAGCTGATGATATTCTGAATGAAGTACCCCCACCTGCAGATTTTGATCCAAATGCGTTCTTCAACCCGTTTGCTAATGAGACTGCTGCACCAGATGTCGCGGAATCTTCAACAAACCATTTGAATCCCCAGAATCTGCACAATGTATACCAACATCAACCCTCTACACATAGATGGACAAAAGACCATCCTCTGGATAACATTATTGGCAACCCGAATCAACCAGTCGTTACGAGACAACGTCTTCACTCAGACGGTGAACATTGCATCTATGCACTCACTGTCTGCCAATCTGAACCTAAAAACATTAAGGATGCAATGACAAAAGACAACTGGATTGAATCCATGCAGGAAGAACTCAACCAATTCAAATGTCTTGAAGTATGGGAACTGGTTGAAAGACCAACAAGGGTCTATGTCATTGGGTTAAAATGGATTTGGAAAAACAAATTGGATGCTGAAGGGAATGTTATCCGAAACAAGTCACGACTTGTTGCTAAGGGTTATCGTCAGGAAGAGGGAATAGACTTTGAAGAATCTTTTTCTCCGGTTGCTCGTCTTGAGGCTGTTCGGATATTCCTCGCGTTCGCAGCTCATATGAATATGACGGTATATCAGATGGATGTCAAAACAACGTTTCTTAATGGACAACTTAAAGAAACGGTCTATGTCAGCCAACCAGATGGATTCGTTGATCCTGAGTTCCCGAACCATGTCTACAAACTGAACAAAGCTCGTTATGGTCTCAAACAAGCCCCTCGGGCATGGTACGATAAGCTATCATCTTTCCTCATTGCCAATAATTTCACCAAAGGCTCGGTTGACCCAACTCTTTTTATACAATATCACGGGGCACACATCTTAATTGTTCAAATTTACGTGGATGACATCATTTTTGGGTCAACACATAAAAAGTTTTCAATCGCTTTTGCAAAACTAATGAAGAAAAATTTTGAAATGTCCATGATGGGTGAACTTACGTTCTTTCTAGGACTGCAAGTTCATCAATCTCCCCGTGGTATTTTCTTGAGTCAGTCCAAATATGCACTTGAACTGTTAAACAAATTTGGAATGACAACCTGTGATACTTATGCCACACCAATGGCTCATACCAAGAAGTTAGATGCTGATTTACATGGGAAAGTGGTTGACCCTACCAAATACCGAAGTATTATTGGGTCCCTCATGTATCTAACAGCTAGCAGACCTGATATTGTCTTTGCCGTTTATCTATGCTCCCGTTATCAGTCGCGACCTACTGAAACCCACCTCTCTGAGGCTAAAAGAATCCTCCGATACATCAAGGGAACCATTAACTTGGGGATCTGGTATCCGAAGGATTCTGGTCTTGAACTAATCGCTTTTTCAGACGCTGATCACGCAGGATGCTTAGACTCGAGGAAAAGTACTTCAGGAGCTCTACAATTTCTCGGTGATAAACTGGTGTCTTGGCAATCAAAGAAGCAGGATTGTACATCGCTGTCATCAACTGAAGCAGAATATGTAGCCATGTCCGCATGTTGTGCTCAAGTCATCTGGATGAGAACACAACTCAAAGACTATGGTTACGTATTTGACAGAATCCCGATGTACTGCGACAATCGGAGTGCCATTGCAATCTCGTGCAACTCAGTTCAGCACTCGAAATCAAAGCACATCGATCTACGCTATCATTTCATCAAGGACCACGTGGAACAGGGTACCATTGAATTATACTTTGTGGGTACTGAATACCAATTGGCAGATCTGCCCACCAAAGCCTTACCTCCCGCTAGGTTTAATGAGTTGGTCCACCAAATTGGTATGAGGTGTTTGACTCAAGAGGAATTGGATGACCTCTTAAAACAGTCTTAAAAACCTGTCAAACACCAAAACATCTTTTGTAAATAAATTTTCAAAAACAAAATACAAAAATATAAAATCCGATAAAACAACAAAAATATTCTCCTAATCTATCTTTCTTTCAACATGGCAAGTACATCTCTTCCGTCAACACTTTTATCTTTCAAAATTCAGTATTTTTCCGATCAAGTGTTGAGGGGGAGAAAATAATCCATTAACTGTTTCAAAACATCTGTGTACTTGCATGTTATCACATCTCGGTTGATTCTTTTACAAATGGTGGTACATTTCCTGGTTCAAAGACACTCCTCGGACTTTAATTAATAACCTTTCTTTATTTTCTCAAGTCAAGGGGGAGTGTCGTCATGTTTCTTTCCTAAAAATCTTTGTTTGGCAACCCAAATGGAAGTTAAATGGCTTTGTATGAAAATGGAATAGGTGGAGGGACCAAAACTGTCAAAAACTTAAAGTTATTTTAAATAAAACTCCTCCACCTAACTATCATTTATCATTTATTACAAAATACCTAAAACCATCCTACGCTTAAGATTAACTCAAGAAAACCGTGTTTTTGATCCTCATCTTGTAAGTGTTTTCATGATCACAACATGTTTTTATGATAAGGTTTTAAATCTCATGTAAATACAACGGTTAAAATTCATGTTACAAGTGATAATGTGTTCTACGCATAAGCGTATGAACACACAATCATTGTGTGGACGTTTGTGGTTAAATGGATTATGTCAAAATGTTTCAAATACTTCAATAATATCAGTTTAACCATCAAATTCCACCCAGAAACACTAATTGATGATTTTTGAAAATTAGGGTTTATGTGTCGATTTGGGTGTTTCCAAATGTAATGTGTTTTGGTCTAAAAGATTGTTGGATTATGCTTATATGATGTTGAATTGATTATATCCTTGCTCTATAACTACCCAGAAACAATGATTTATTCAGAATTTGAAATTAGGGTTTAAGGTTCATAAGTTTGGGTATTTTTGATTCACCATGAGTTAGATGTTATAACTTGGTCTATATGCTCATACAACATGTTTGAACTACCAGAATCTGTTTGATGCAAATCCCATGGTTAGAAAACTTACGCGTAAGTCATAACCCTTAGGGTTTTGACCTACGCGTATGACTTTCTACGCGTAACTGGTTTATGAATGATTCATGCAATTTTTTTTGATAAAATGAAGGTTTGTGTTAATGTTGATGATTTGATGGATTTATTTCAGGCTTTGCTACACGTAATATTCAGAATCAAGGTGGTTATTAATCTACGCATAAGGATCACCTTACGCGTAGCTTGTTATGCGTAAGACTTGTCCTACGCGTTGCTTCTACGCATAAGGTTCTACAATGGACTACGCGTATCCTGTGAAGGATATGCGTAAACAGTGACCTCTACGCATAAGGTCAACTCTTACGAGTAGCCTTACGCGTAAGGTAAATATATGCCTACGCATAAGCTCTACGCATAAGGTCTCCTTTTCCTACGCGTAACATTTCTTACGCGTAAGATAGGATTCTACGCGTAAGTTTACGCCTAAGCATATATCATTCCTGTCTACGCATAACTTTACCAAAACTACGCTTATCCCTGGATTTACCTTTATGATGAATTGTTACTTGTACAAACTTGTAAATAAACTAATCATATCATCACGAATCCAAAAATGTCACTAATAAACTTAAATCGTCTGATATATTGTGAACAATAAGTGATAAAATAAACTTTAAAACTTAAAGTTAACTAACTCACGAAACATTTCACGATATCATTGAACTATTGAACATACAAGTGACTTAGGGCTCGTAACAATCATTATCACTGCACATTCAATAACTAGACAATAAGACCTTCTGTTGACTAACATTATGTCTTTCGATATGTTGGTTCTTTTGGCTAATGTTATTTCAGATCACGACATGGCTGAACAAATGAATGTGGATGCACCTGAAGTTCTCTCCATTGCTGATATCTATCCTCATGGCTATCCAATGAAGATTGGAAAGAACAATCTCCGTGTGGACTTTGACACCCTCACTTGCTCTGAATCTTCGTGTCTTATTGCTATTGATATTCTGAGGACTCATCCATATCAGAACATGCTTACTCACTCTGCAACTATTCCTGAGATCTACATCCAACAGTTCTGGAACACGATGGAAAGGGTCAAAGGACAAACTGCTGTGACGGTGACTCTGAATCACAAACAAGTCACCATTACACCTGCAGACTTAAGGGCTGTTCTCCTAATTCCTGATGTTGATCCGACCAAACTATATGCCACACCTGCTGAAGAGCTCACTCTCCAATTCTTAACCAATATCGGTTATGACATGGCTACAGGAATAATCACCAAGCATTCTCACGTAGAGCTTAAGAGTATTCCTCAACCCTGGAGAACTCTCTACATGATCATCACCAAGTCTGTTTCTGGTCGTGACAGCGGCTATGAGCACCCTAAGCTCATGGAACTGCAAATATTCTGGGCATTGGTCAACAAGAAACACATCGCTATCGAAGCTCTGATTTGGGATGACATGATGTCATTTCTCAACAAACTTGGCTCAAAGATTCCCTACATCAGATATACTAAATTGTTGATCCAGAGAGCACTTGGACTTCATCCTAACATTCCCAAGAGGCTCAATGACCCCGACAATCACGACATGTTGACGGAACCCATTCTCACTGTTAGAATCAAGGAAACGTCTACAAAAAAACAAGGTGCTGTGCTGCCAGATTTCCTTCTAACTGAAGATGTCAGAAAGCTAGAATCGTACCAAAGGTATCTGGAAGCAGTCAGACAAGGCAAAGTTGGTCATCTCGACGAAAAATCTTCTGGAACACCGGTAAGGAGAACTAGAAAAGGAAGTGCTGGAAGTGTCACAAGTACAGATAGTCAAAGGAATGTTCCAAAGAAGAAACCTATTCCAAAGAGGAAACCCACCCCTAAGAAGAAAGTTCTTTCTCAGGAAGCCACTCCGATCCTTTCACTTGAACCGCAAAGACAGCTCAGGGACGAGGACTCTGAGGCTACTGACACAAATGAAGAGTTCACATACTCTGAAACTGCAAAGGATGAAAATCCCTCAGTACTAAAACCTCCAAGTCCTCAAACTATTAAAGGAAAAGGGAAGACTCCTGCACTTGTGTCACAGGATGATAGCTCAGAAGAAGAAGAAGAAGAGCAATTGGATAAATCATACAGGAAGAAGTTTCACAACGTCAGACACATTCAAAAGACCGCAGAATTTGCTAAAGATCAAATGGGTGGCCCCGGAGGATCAAGTGGTGCTGCCCACTCCTCACCAGATCTTGATACGGTTAATCAACCCGGTAAGGGATCTGGTGCCACCACTCTTCTGCAACAACAACAGCCTGTGGAGGACACTATTGTGTATGATTTTGAGAAACAGATAACTGAGAAAGAAAAGTCTAAGGATGACGAGGATGATTATACAAAGTTTCTTCTAGACAGTCCAACACACTCAAAGGAGAAAACCTCAGAAACTCCTAAGGACATGAAGTCTCCTCATGTCTCCTCATCATCGGATTCTTCGTCTCACTCATCACAACCACCATCAACAAAGTCAACCAGATCATCATCCAAATCCGTGAAGAAACCACCTAAATCTTGGATTTCTCAAACACATGCAAGAATTGTGAAAGCTGTCAAACAAGTTAGAAAGAAGGACATGCTCCACAGAAAACTTAATTGGTATGCTGAACAAATGCAGTACTTACATGATGAGAATGACAAGATACAGAAAGATAGGAAAGCCATTCAGGAATTTATGAGAAGCCATCGTCAGGAGGAACTGAATGAAATGATTGAAGGTTACACTCAAAAGTATCTTCAGGATATCGTTCCTAAAATCCAAAAGGAACTGGAGAAGTCAGCAAGAGATCAAACCCACAAGTTTCTTCTCGACACTGTCCCCAGTGTGACAAAAGAAGTATTTTCCAGACAACTCACCCCTAACATCGTCGCATTGGTTAAACATACAATGGCCAAAGAAACTGATCTCTCTGAATCTGAGTTAATCGCTAAACTTGTGATGCAAATGTCAAAGAGATCTGGAACGTTTACTTCAGATGAAGCTAAATTTTTCGAAATTCTACTTGACTATCAACTCAGATCATCATGCAAGGAGTCAGCCGATCAATCCAAACGACCAAGAGATGACGATGATAAGGATAAGGACTCTGCACCTAAACGCCAGAAACAGTCTGGTAAATCTACTTCTATGCCACCTCCTTCACCTCAGACTTCTTCTCAACATAAGTATCCACCACCTCGGTCTTCTACTGATAAACCTCGGGACGATTCCGAGTTACCACCCCTGACTCATAAAACAGGTGACTACTTTGAGTTCACGGGTGGTGACGATGAAGAGGTCCTTGAGCCCCGACAACAACCCACCTCACCCAAACAAGTGCAGAAACCAGTATCATCATCAAGGCCTTCCAAAAAGAAGAAGAAGACGACTCAGCCTGGAGTTGTATCATGGCTAGATGACGATAAAACCGAAGAGTTTGAATGGTTCTCCACACTTGTCAATCAAACTCCCTACCCAGATGAAGGTCAGGAATTGGTAGACGGTTCAACATTGGAGCATGCAAAACTGTTGCAAGAAAAGTTCCATGTGAAGAAAATGATGAAATCTGAATTGAAGCGAATCAAGAATGAAGCATTCCAACTTCTAACAGACAGCTCTGAAAGCGCCCTCGAGGTCGAATATCATCTTGAGAACATCGCTCGAGCTATGTCTAACAACATGGATTGGCTCAATCTGGAAGCAAACCTTGGCTTCACACAAAGGGACAACCCTCCATACTACACCGATTGGACCAAACCTCTACCAACCATTGGCCAAGCAGACGAACCACGGATTCCCTTCCGATACTTTTTTAACAAAGACCTGGACTTTCTCTTACACGGAAGCGATGGCTCACGAAAATACGCTACATCATTGACTCTTCCATTCCCAGCGGCTATTTACTCAAACTGTATAGCTATCGAGGAACGTGCAACTCACTTGTTTTCTGACAACGTGCAAGCATACGACCAAGATGCATTGTATGGGATTCATCATTGGCCTGAACGCCGAAGAAACTACTACAGAAGCTGCCTGGTTCAGAAGTCTCAACATGAAGTGTATAGCTCCAAGGACATCGTGGCCATCAAACACATTGATCTCAAGTCTAAGTGGGACTACACATTCTTGAAGAATATCATAGTCAAACGACAAGATGAACAGGACTATGGATTCTCCGAGGCTGACTTTGAGAACTTGTCCCTCAACGACATCGAAGACATGTACCTTGCCAAAGTACAGGGTCGTATGAGACAATTCTCAACTGAAGTTCAACGTGAATTTATCAAATCAGTTCTCATCTTCATTAGACGCCTCGTGATCAAAGAACGTGTCGAAGATATCCAGATGGCTGTTGAATCATATCAGAAACGTGTAAACTTCACTCCACCACAGCTTGATCTTCCCGACATCAACCAGCTTACACAACTTACGCTCATCAGCAAACCTTTCGGCGTTGTTTACCGCAGTGAACTTCGAAGAAACTGCTTAATGGCGTGTTGTGAGCTCCACAAATTCGGGGATCATACCTTGAAGATGGTTAGGGATGGATTGGCGTACAGATTGAAGGATATACGCCTGAAAGTTGGGAATCCTAAGCGCTGGAACTCTCAGGAAAGGAGGGATGTGAGACGTATCATCACCATGATTGATGAACGGTTGTTCAGAAGGGATCAGTTCAGACGTTTGGAGAGCTATGTTGGTGGTCGACCCAGGATAAACATCACCGGCTTTCAACGCCCTGTGCGCACTCCTGGGAACATCACTGCACTTCCTGGTACCCCTTGAATTGTTTCCTTCATATGATTTTGGAAGTCTGACTATATATGTGAATGGCTTGTGCACAAATAACAGTGTACAACCCGTAATGGTCAAGAAAGGACCCTGTGGTACGCCTCAGTGCCACAATCCTTATAAAAAGAGCGAAAGCTTCTTATTTTTGAGTAAAACCTATCAAACCTTTCATTTTTCAAGGTTTTGCTCAAAAACACAAGTACTTCCCCATATGATTTTCAAAACCTCAACCGTTTATATCACTAGTTGAGGGGGAGTACTTGAATTTAAAACTTTGTTCACAAATTGTTCACAATGGTCACTCTTCCCGCAAAACTCAAAATGGTCATATTTATTCTCAAACGTTCAAAAATAACATTTTATATGCCATTTTTGAGGGGGAGAAAATTGTGTGATAAGAAATATGTTGCACAAAATGCAAATGAATCCGTGTACCTCAGACTTAACCTACGAATTAACGGTACTAAACTGTTAGTAACTCGAAAAGACTTGTCCTGGACGGGTAATAATTTCAAACTAGTTCGCTAGTGATGTAAACGTGTCTCGCAAAGGACTTGTCCAAGTAGAAAGTACCATTCGAGAAACTCTTGATAGACATGAACTCTGACGGGTATGACAACCTTTCGAGGTTTGTCTACACCTTCAAGATAGTTATTAGAGCTAGTTCTCACCTAAAAGCTGACAATGTAACTCTTTAACTATGCAACGTAACCGTGTCTCGCGGGGTATTGTCTATCTTCAGTGAATCAATTCAAAAAGTGCGCGCTCTTTCCTCACTGTGCATTTAACCATTAAAACTATTAAGCACATGTGGAGGGGGAGTATTTATGCAAAACTTCATCTCTCACTGTGGTTCAAACATGTTTTTCATTAACAAACCCTTTGAGAGAGATTTTAACATACAATGGTTTTAATGGCAAACATAGGTTAGTCATGGAGTTATAAGGTGACTAAGGTTAGGAATAACCATCCTATGATCTGCCAGAGCCGGAGGGATCTACCCAAGGACACTACCATTAGTTAGTGTTAGAAGTCCTTAGGAATGATTATAAAAAGGAGAAAATGAGAATCGAAGAAAGAAGGAGTTGAAGAATCAAAAAGAAAAGTAAAGTAAAGGGTGAAAAGAAATAGCCCTCCAGATTATTCAACTTAGGGCAGACACCAGGTTCAATTCATATGCTACTGGTTGTCACTTAGTGACACCGGTATTGAAGATTAAAAGTCGTCATGGACCCAGTGACGCATGCACTAAACCTTCTTAGCCACTCAAGTTTCTCTCAACAGAAGCTTGTTTCATTCTCACAGGGAACCCTACATAAACTATTGGCTTTCTCTTAGAGATCGCTGGTATTGAAAAAGGAGACCCTCTCCCTAGTCTCCGCTCAGGAAAACCAAAACGCACTATTGAGTCTAGAGCCACGAGATTCATCAAAAGATCTCTTAGGAACACTTGACATTCAATCACTTGATGATCAACAATAAGATCATCAGTGGTTCATATCAAGTCCTTCACAGATCTTAGCAATCTGTCGAGAACATTTATGAGAGGTTCACATCTGTGATTCTCAGTGATTGAATGGAAACTCCTGCCAGGGTCAACATCAAACAGCCCTGACAGCAGGTCACTTCGGTAACTCCCCGTGGATTACGCGAAGTGTGTCTCAAACGGTCTACAGTCGTGAGGTGATGCTTCGGTGTACCTCAGCGACTCATCTGAACTGTAGATGTACTTCGGTACATCGCGTTATCTCACTTGTGGGACTCCAATTCAAGAACGGCCTTTGTAAGAATTAGAGTTGTGTCTTCACACTATGCTGTTGACACTCTTGAAGTTCAAACTTGTAAGTGCCGGAAACCGCTTATTACTAACCGTTTGAAATGTTTTCTTCTTATGGAAGCTCCGGAGCGGGATGATCGTGCTGATTCTTCTCATGCTCACGCCAACATCATCACTAATGGAAGTTCTATCCAAAAGCAACACAACAGTCAGAATGATTCTTCATCAATCAAAGAATCTACAAAGTCAAAGACTCACAGAACTTCATCAGTATTGATTTCCAACGTCAAAGAGCGTGTAAGCATGTTGAAGAATGACATGGAGACACTGGAGCAGCGAAGCAGACCTGAGGCAGACTGATGCAGACAACAACATACTATCACTTTCACCACAAAGAACAATGATCAAAGAACAAAGTTAATGATGACGTCAAAGCATAACTGTTTAAAGATAACTATCTCTCTACACTGGGGAGATTGTTCAAATCAAGACAATTCCTCTCACAAGAAAGAAGAATGTCAGAAGACGTCATTGCTACTATTACATCAACGCCTTCACCGTTTACATTCATATATACTTGAGGGGGAGATTGTTGGAATCACTCCTAAACAGTATTTCAAGTATTTATATTTCATATGTAATAGGTAGCTTTATTATGGCCTTTATGTTTGTTTAAGGTCAAGCTTATGTAGAAGGCCCATAAGCTTGATCCAAGCCCAATAAGGAATAGGGAAGGAGAGGGAGTGTTGCCCTAGCTCCTTGCCTATATAAACTCTTGTAAACCCTCATTTGAGGGTTGGTTGTTCAAGTTTTCTTTTCACACATTCACCTACGCCTAACCGTGCCTCTCTTATTGTGTATGTGTGCTTGTTTACTTGTTCAATCGCCTTATCTCTTCTCTTATAAGCTTGTGTTGTAAAACTAGTGACCTAACATATGTCTTCAATTATCATAATTGTTGCTTGCTCTTCATTAATTATGCTTGGCTAATTCACCTAGTGTTTGCTTATGATTGTATGAAACTTGTATATAATTAATTAGATCTTATTGATTTCTTAGTGATGCTTGTGTTATCTTCATCATTAGGGTGTGACAATTTCAATGAGTCTAATTGGTTTAGTTTATAATTCTTGCATCCTACTGTCTCTTGTTTGATTGGTTGTCTCTTATCTTAATTGTTTAATGATCTAGTAAAGCGATAGGTCATTCGTTGTGTACTTAATGCTTGATTAAATCTTTGTGAACCTTAGAATATGACTCCTTGAGTAGTTGTAAGCTAAACCATCCAAAGAGTGCCTTAGAGTAAGAGTTTATTATCCCTAGTGGGTTTTGTAGACGAGACCCTTTGGTAAGTTCAAAGAGGTAGGGAACATACGCATACCCTACGACTTTAGACACACAATGCGTTAAGAATAAGGACGTGACAATTCAACCATCAATAAGACGTGACAATTCAGTAGGTAGAATTGGATAGCTAGCAAGGAGTAATACATCATAAGTAGATACGCTTCACGTTACTGGTAGACCCATAATTTAGTTAGTATCTTTTGGGATAGTTGACTAGCAACTAATTCCACCCTCCCCTCAAAAACCGAGATTCATAAAATATAAAAATACAAAAATAATCATCCCTCACCTTTAGACTTAAATCGACATACACTTCAGCCTAACGACACTATTCCCCTAGAGAACGATATCAATACCCGTGGCTTACCCTAATTACTACAACGATTAGGTTCACTGCCTAGGGTGTTATAAAACTTGCTCGAAGAAAAGGAAGTTTCCTTGACCCCGAACGACACGTGTAGCGTTATCAAGTTTTTGGCGCCGCTGCCGGGGAATAGTTATTGTTTAGGCTTGATTTATATCTTGTTTAGGTCTACTCACAAGATTCCTATCAAGTGAGATTTTTTTCTTTTTATTAGCTTCCTTGTAGTCTATCCCCCTTCTTTGTGCCTTTGTTCGTAAAACTTTTCCATTGACTCTTCCGTTCACCATTATGGAGAACGCGAATCCACTATATCCGCGATTAGGTTTTTTCATAAAAAATTATGATATTCCTAAAGTGGATTATTCAAGATGGTGGGAAGAAAGTAACCAAGTCCATAAACCTTTTGAGGGTTTCACCATTCCATCAAGCCCACAAAATATCTCATCGAGTGAAACCTATGCTTCATTTGAGCCTTCACCTAGGATAGACTTTCGTGAACAACCTCCATGTTTAGAAACTATTTTAAGTGAGGCCCTTAGGAGAACTGACCAAATTTATGAAAACATTATGGTAAGCAACCAAGCATTAAACCATAAGTTGGATCAATTACTAGAATTGGTTTCATCACGACCTGAGGAAATAGCACATGATGAGCATATAGATGATGTAGATGTGATTGAGGATAAGGTGAAAAGTCTAGACCCACAAGGTATCCCACAAGTCCCACCATCATTTAAGGCATATACACCGCACGTGACTTACCCGGAAGTAGTAGAAGAGACTTTAGGAATCCCGATGGAGGTAGAACATTTGAACCAAACGCAACTAGAGAATATAGGTTTGAATACTTGTAGTCTTAGTTTTACTAATAGTTCTAGGGAATTTCCTAGTGTTGATGAACCGGAACCTCAATCTTTACTTCCATCCTTAGATAAACGAGGAACCGACCCACCCATCAACCAATTTAGTCCGGGTAGTTTTAGGATGAAGGAAGCCATTCACACACCCCCTTCACCTCACGTGGCATATTTCCACCCTAAGGGTGTGTATAGCTACTATCACCCACACTTAAACTTAAGTGTAGGGAAAACCTCCCCTTTATCCGTGAAATAAGGGTAGAGTCAGGCTCGTGACTCGAACAAAAACAAGCGCTTCTTGGGAGGCAACCCATGTGTATTTGTTTTTTATTTTTATTTGTGTGTCATATATCTTTTATTGATTGTTTATTCTCATGTTTAAATTTGTAAAAATGCTTTATTTTGTTTTTAACCTCGTCTTAATTACATATAAAGGTATTTTACATAAGGGATAAGTGTAGGAAGGATTACACACGTTTTCAAAAGAAACGTAAACATGAGAATTACAATTATTTAAAAGATATATATGTATGTTTGTTCGAGTCAAATGCTTGTAGCGAGTCATAATGGATGTTTTGCATGAAATTTTTCTAGATTCTAAAGATATAAATTTTCCAGAATTTTTTCCAGAAAATCGCAGACCAGTTTTTGTCAGGATAACCTGACGGCGTCAGGAAGGAGCAGAAACAACTGATTATTTTTTCTCGTTTTCTGTGCTACTTATAAATTTTTTTAGAATTTTTCAGGTCTTAATTTTCTAGAAAATCTGCAAACATCCATTCCACAAGCATTATATCTTATTTAAGTCTGGAATTACATCTTTTTGTGATTTTTCTTTGTTCGGTTTGATGCGTTGGGTTGTTTGTTTTCTTCAAATGTGCAGGTTTTATTTATCAAGAAGAAGATACAAAAGATTGGAAGGAGCTTTTCACGCACACATTTCTTCTTGGAAAGGATTTAACCACTACTTCACAAACGGATCCTACCGAGCTAATCAGGGGAGTACTAGTTTCTTTCGTTTTTAATTACCTTCTATTATCATAACTTTGATACTTTCGGGGAACATTGGGGACAATGTTCAGTTTAAGTGTAGGGAGGAAAAATAAAACGGGAACTTTGAAACTATGCTTATCCTTGACTATTTGCTTTGTCCAATTGCATTTGTGTAATAAACCATGAGAAAATGTCGGCTAGGGTAATTTTGGCACCAAATTTTTAATTTTTCATGACATATAGGAGTGGGCCATTAGTCTTAACAAAAGCGTCTCACGGATAGGAAGTTGCATGACTAGCACAAAAACCCTTTACCACCTAAATTCCACCCAAAATGTGAGGATCGCCCTTAGATTAGTAGGAATTAAAAGCATTCATCTTTAATGCTTAGAGTGTGAACCGGTAGTATATTAGATTCTAGAACTTGTTTTGTGATGCATCCCGAGATCGCTAGTAAGACTACACTTGTGTAGTTAGGAATAACTAAATGATAAGAGGCATTAGGATAAACCTTGTTTGATACCCGTAATATAATTACTTCTTCCACATCGGTTGAGTAATTCCCCCACACCCTTTGCGTTGTACTCGTCTTTAGTACACGATACCCCTAGTTAACCCCTCAGAGCCTATCCTTTTCGCGGTTCTCGTGATGTTTCGGTTTTCTGGAATATCAATTAAGAGCATTGTTTACACCCCACCCCCAAATATACACCCAAATCGCCTTAGCCTACCATGTATGCACTCACTTTTAGTGCATTATTGTTATCACCCAAAACCCTTAGTTCAATTATCTGGTTGCTTGCATGAGTTGCTAAGTCGAGTCATATCTTTTGTATACAGTTTTGGGACGATTGGGATTCATGGGAAAAGTTAAAGTTTTAAATGACTAAAAGGGAACGCCAATTCCCTTATTTGCGTAATAACGTACTCCAAGTGTTTTGATCTTTTCAATTCGGGTCATATTAGTGTTAGAGTAATAAAAACTCAAGTGTAGGGATGTGCTATAAATCCCTATTATTTTGATGTTATCGTAGAGGATGGTAGAGTAAAAGTGTATGAAAAAAAAATCAAAAAAAAAATAGAAAAAGAAAAAAAGAAAAAAATAGAGTGATAAAAAAAAATACGGGCTACCATCCTACATCTATCTTTAAATTTATGTTTATTTATTTCAGTTATCTAGAGTTTAGAGTGTCGAGTCTTGGCTTAGCAACGCCATTCTTCGTATGCATGTAACATTGAGATTTTTGACTTGCCACCACTAAAAAGCCTATCCCACCAAACCCTTTGTTTCCCTACCGTAAGCCTAACGTTACAACCCTTTAAAGACCTCTTTGATAGTCTTTCCTAGGTGCTTACGCCAAAGCGATGGAGGTTTGATCTATTCTCAAGCCTATGGTAATCTATGTACTAGGACCGGTTAATGAGTGTTTATCTTCCATTTCCAATTCGTTATATTTCTTATACACCCGAGAGAGATGTGAGTATCCAAACACCCCATGTGAGGTGCTAGTATGTAATTTCCGTGCTTGTTATGACTTTTGCGGGGCTTATATGTGTTGTGGACTGTTTTAAACCAATGATTCATGACCCCTAACTTATAAATTAATTGGCTAAAAGCACATTTGCTTGAGGACAAGCAAATACCAAGTGTAGGGATATTTGATAAGGTTTTAAAATGTACCTTTTTGAGGGGTCGTTTAAGCCCTTATTTGATCACTTTTGTATCCGTTATTGCTTAATATCGTTCATTTTCACTTTTTAGGTCTCTTGAAGGCAAAATGCTAGAATGGCACTTATTTGGACGAAAAGGCGCGATTATACGATGAAAATGGCCAAAGTCAGAATCGAGACACTCAAAGCTGCTGAAAACATAAGGTGACGGCGTCAGGTGTTAATTGTGACGCCGTCGGAGCACTTTTGTGACGGCTCAGTAGCCAAATTGCTTATTTACAAGTGACGGCTTCAGGTTTAAAAAGATTGAAGGGGACGGCGTCACAGGCATAAGGTGACGCCGTCACAAGCTACAAGATGCACGCGAAGTAGCTGATACTCTTTTGGCCATAACTTTTGCATACGAACTCGGATTTAAGTGGTTCAAAAGCCCACGCGACCGGAACGAGAAAATCTACAATTTGGTGAAAAAATGGTCATGACGCCGTCACTCTTTAGGTGTGACGCCGTCGCTCTTTGCCGACAGAAAATCTGCCTATAAATATAACATTATAACTTCACTTTTTGTAAGCCCTAAACCCTAAGTCCGATTCCAGGGTTTAGGTAGGTGTTTTTCCAGCAACTTAAAGGGTTTCAAACACTCCATAAACATCTTGTAATGATTTGTTTGTTAATCCAATCCTATGGTATGTCTTCAATTATCATAATTGTTGCTTGCTCTTCATTAATTATGCTTGGCTAATTCACCTAGTGTTTGCTTATGATTGTATGAAACTTGTATATAATTAATTAGATCTTATTGATTTCTTAGTGATGCTTGTGTCTATCTTCATCATTAGGGTGTGACAATTTCAATGAGTCTAATTGGTTTAGTTTATAATTCTTGCATCCTACTGTCTCTTGTTTGATTGGTTGTCTCTTATCTTAATTGTTTAATGATCTAGTAATGCGATAGGTCATTCGTTGTGTACTTAATGCTTGATTAAATCTTTGTGAACCTTAGAATATGACTCCTTGAGTAGTTGTAAGCTAAACCATCCAAAGAGTGCCTTAGAGTAAGAGTTTATTATCCCTAGTGGGTTTTGTAGACGAGACCCTTTGGTAAGTTCAAAGAGTCAGGGAACATACGCATACCCTACGACTTTAGACACACAACGCGTTAAGAATAAGGACGTGACAATTCAACCATCAATAAGACGTGACAATTCAGTAGGTAGAATTGGATAGCTAGCAAGGAGTAATACATCATAAGTAGATACGCTTCACGTTACTGGTAGACCCATAATTTAGTTAGTATCTTTTGGGATAGTTGACTAGCAACGAATTCCACCCTCCCTTAAAAAATCGAGATTCATAAACTATAAAAATACAAAAATAATCATCCCTCACCTTTAGACTTAAATCGACATACACTTCAGCCTAACGACACTATTCCCCTAGAGAACGATATCAATACCCGTGGCTTACCCTAATTACTACAACGATTAGGTTCACTGCCTAGGGTGTTATAAAACTTGCTCGAAGAAAAGGAAGTTTCCTTGACCCCGAACGACGCGTGTAGCGTTATCATTGCCTCATCATTACTTGTGTTTGAAAATTGAATGCCCGAAGGAATCTTGATCCGACAAATGAATTATGTAATAGAACGAGGTTGATATGTAAACGTTTTGATCCTAATGTCATCAATGCTAAGATTGATGTCAGACAGCTCGCTGGAGTTAGAGTGATCTTGCCAAGAATTCCTCTTGCTCCATCTAAAGAAGACATGTTCCATTTCAAACTAAAAAGAACACAATTCCTTGTGCGCCTTAGCTTTGCGATGGCTATCAATAAAGCTCAAGGCCAAAAAATTCCAAATGTGGGTGTTTATTTGCCCGACTCTGTTTTCTCGCATGACCACTTTATGTTGCTTTGTCTAGAGGGATATCACGTAAAACTAAAAAAGTTATTAGCGAAGCTAGTCAAATAGTTCGGTCAAGGAGGTGTCTACGCCTCAAATGTAGTCTATCAAGAAGTTTTACACGACGATTAACGTGCGTTGTTAGTTAATATCTTATAATTGATGTAATATTTTCTTGTTGAGCCTCACTAAATATTTTTATATGTTGTTTGTTACATGTTAGTTTTTTTTGCTAGAGTTGAATTATCGCATGTTACAGCCGTTTGCAATTACATTTTGATATTTTTACGTTCTATTTTGAATGTTATACGAAACACTTACCATAATAGCGCATATCGTTAATTGTCTGCCGCTAGAAATCGCTGCCGCTAGGCGCGGATACTCGCCTAATATTTTAAATAAGAAAAGAGAAATAATAGAGAGATGCATATATTTTTGTGAATACATTTAATATTTGTGTTGTTGTTTCTTCTTAATCTTCTCATCTTAATTATATTTCTCATTTGATCTTACTCAATTAAATATAAAGTGGTTACGTAATTTTAACTCTAATTCGCTTTTCAAAATTTTAAACACTTTACTTAGTAATATTTTGTTTAAGAGCTAGATGCTCAAAAGAAAAGTTTTAAGTATGTATTATCAAACAAAGCTTTTCAATTTAAAAGATAGCGTTAGTCCAATATAAACCGGCCCAAAGAATAAGATAGCGTTAGTCAATAACTCAATATATCTATGAAGAAGTCCAACGAGTAAAAAACTAAGTAAAGTATTAATCCGGTCGAGGGCCGAGTAAATATGCTTAGGGCCCGTTTGGTTCGGCGGAATCCTAAGGATTTTGGTGGAATTGGAATCCAATTCCATTTCATAACGTGTTTGGTTGAAAATTTTAAAGAATTTGTAATCTGAATTCCATTCCTTATTGTTTTTGGTTGACAAACGGAATGGAATGAAATTCTTTCAAAATCCCATATATATGAGAATGATTGTTTATAATTCCATTGAATTCATATTATCTTTTTATTATTATTATTATTATTATTATTATTATTATTATTTTGTTTTATTTATTTATTTATTTATTTATTATTATTATTATTATTATTATTATTATTATTATTATTATTTTAAACACTTTATTAAAAATTCATAAGATTTACAACAAATTATTATTATTATTATTATTATTATTATAAATGATCATTTAATTATTATTTTTATTATTATTATTCTTTATAAACAACCATGTTATTAAAATTTAAAAATTATTATTTATTTAAAATTGAATATAAATTATTATTTATTAAATTTTTTTTATTATTATTATATTTAAAAATTAATATTTTTTAAAAATTAAATATAATTTATTTATAGCTTACTTTTTTAATTTATACTTTAAAAAATACAATTGTATCTTATATAAAACAATTATTTATTTAATATATTAGTTTATATAATATTATTTAAAAAATTATTATTATAATTTGATAAGTAATTTATTTATTAAATAATATTTAGTTTATTAACCTTAAACTAAAATTAAATTTAAATATTTTAATATAATTATTTTTTCTCATTTCATTCTTTCAACCAAACATGCGCTAGTATTTGCAAATTTCAATTCTATCATATTTTAAATCCCAAAGATTTCAATTTCTAACATTCCATTCCTTCGCAATTCAATTCCTTTAACATATTCCAATTCCGTCAAAAACATTCTGCGAACCAAACGAGCCCTTAGAGTATTCAAATTGAAGCATGCGTTTGATAACTTGATATAGCATACAGACTCACTTATTGTTAATACTTACTTTATAAATTGTGTATTTTTTGTCGGCGAACAATTATTTTGATATAGAGAGAATATAGAGAAGTCTAAGTTTCTTGTCAATCATTTAATACAAACTAGCCGGATGCTTATGTATTGCTATGAGAATGGGGTGGTGACAAAGAGTAAGAGCGACGACATGTCGATATTTGTTGGTGATTGCGAGAAAACAAGAATATCGTACTTCTTGTTGAAGCAAAACAATAAATTTATATGATGGTACTTTTATTTAGGGCACCCACCAAATCACCAAACACTTTTTAGAATGTAATACAGTGGCAGTGCCACAGTAAACTCTTAACTTTTCATATAAAATACTTATATATATTTATTTTTTTTTGAAAAAAAACTAAATTCAATAAATTCAAAGAGCATTTTCATCAAAATGTTGAAAAGACTTTTGAGAAGAGTACATGGTACATAAAATACAAACTGTACTATCAAACTACTATGGATTGAAGTACAAAGTGACATTGAGAAAATAACTATGAAGGACCACCACTAATCAAGACCACGGGTTGGCTTAACCAAATATGATAATCGTGGCTTCAACAAAACCGAGCACTACAAGCCCATAGCAATACCTTCAGTTTGATGGTTCGGACCAAAGCCGCCTAACATGAAAACACTCCATTAAAAACCGCTTTATTCCTTGAATTCCATATTGCCCATATTGTAGATTGGCCCAAAAGTCGCCAAAACTTACCTCCATTGATGCCCATCCCTAGATTCCAATCGTTAGTAAAATCAAACAATGACGAAGGAAGATCCAAAGAATGCTCCACTACATAAACAAAGCCGTCCAAATATTAAACGAGCGAAAAAAATGTAAAAGAAGGCGGTCTAGTAACTATACTTCATCAAAACACCAATCACAATCAATTTCCTGACCAAGGGAATAACTCTATGATTCCCGAGCACGAGCTTCACTTGGATACATCCTTAAATTGCCAGCAAATAAAAGATTTGTATCTTGGAAGGAACAATAGTGTTCGAAATTAATTCAACCCAAGGGGGAGACAAATTAGCATTAAAAAACCACATACTGTGTGTAGCTTGAGACACCGAGAATTCGCTAACTTGAGATGGATTTGAAACAGTGGAGTCCTCTGCAGAGATGTCTAATTTTGAATTCCTCATAATGAGACGAAGGGATTCAACTTCTCAAGATTCGTAAGGAGGTAAGGGCATCGCAAAATCCGGATTCCAAGATATAACCATCCGAAGAGAATTAAAACTGATTAATCATTTCCTCACGATTTCTTGATAATCGATACAACTCTAGATATTTACTCTGAGTGAAAAGTTACCTATCCGCGTATCATTCCTAAATGAAATAAGCTTACCATCTCCGCACTTCCAACTCTATTTTTTGGGGCCCAACACTTCAAGCATTATAACGCATTCTACTTCACCCAATTTAACAGAAATTCACATCAGTAGAATTATAGAAATCCATTTTATTATCTTATTTAATTACTTCTTATTTGCTATATGTATAATAGTACGAAAAGTTTAAAATTCAAAACAAAATAAAATACAATATCTGGTTAAGAAAGACTATAGACTGGAACATAAAATACACAAAATTAAACTGCAAAACAACTGCGTGAATTTTTGTTGGTGTTGTTCAAAATTTGAATCTATATATAATATAAATCATCATTCTTTCAGAAATTAAACCTTTTAAGAAAAAAAAAATAAAGATTTCTTATTGTTTAGGACTTACATTTAAGAATCATTCACTAGCCAAGAATTGGAGTATTCAAAGAGCATCAATGTAAATGAACTTATCTCGTGGTGTAAAACCAAGATGAAAAAGGCTATGGTTTTTAAGGTAGATTTCGAGATGGCTTATGACTCGGTTCAGTGGGATTATGTAAGATTATTGATATCATAACATACTATGGATTTGATGTATGATTCGTGTATTCTAGAGAAAGAAACAAGAGAGAAATGAGATGTTAGAGAAAGAAAGAAAAGATGGAAGGTTAGATTGCAAATGAACATCCAACCCTCTCCCTTGTGTGGGAGAGGGCTTATATAGTTACATACTATGTCCTCCAGCGGGCTGTGGATCAGGTATACATTGGGTAAAGACCCGTTCTTCTTCCACGGTGTTACTTAAGATAAAATATTACTAATAAATAACGTTAAGTATACGAGCTAACTTATGCTAGATTATAGTTGGGGTGACCGACTCTTCTATATGGATTTTCTAAATCTTAACAATCTCAACCTAAGGGAGATCACCCCATAAATTACACTTTGAATCCTAGCATTCTATCAAGAAGTTCATATTCGAGCTCGTAGACTTTGATTCTTCAATATAAACAACTTTGCATCTTTAATAGTGTTTCTTGACATGAATTTTCCTTTGTCTTGTGATCATGAGCTTTCTTTGAGATCATCAGCCACAGTAAATCTCCAACTCATCAATTGAAGTATTTCCATTATGTGAAGTTGTGACTTTTGGACCAACATGCTCACACTTTTCTGGATCATGATATTCTTCATCAGAGTTGCGGAAGCAATGTAATAGAACTTTGGTCATCATGATTTCTTTAATTGTAAGTGTGAAGTGTGAGCATGTGGTTATGAATTGACGTTTCATCTGCCATCAGCTGCAACCGTCGGGAGTTCCTGCAAATAATAGTTAGCAATAAATATACGAAAGTGTCTTTGTTCACTTTCGTCGAATAGGGTTGCAAGAACCATGGTTCCCCGTTGATCAGTATAAATACCGCCTGTGATCAGGTAGAATTATGAAGAATCTCCTTGATAGGGTTTCGCATCTGCACTAGCCGTTCTCAAACCGGAGCATCTCAAAGTAGACAACACGGAGTGAGTGAACCAGCGAATTGAGATTCACTGATTAATGAGATATTGATTTGGAAAACAATCGCGTATTGCTGAATAAAGAGTTTTTGCAATACGGCGAAAGTTTTATGAGAAAAATCAAGTTTCAATCACAAATACTTTTGTTTGACAAATTTATGCGCAGTCGATGTGCTAGAAAAGATGTTGTTGAGCACATCTAAAGGTTTTTTCAAAAGTATGCGTCAATTCCTTTGCTGGAACAAGGTTGATTCAAATGTGAATCGCCCCATCGTTGTTTTCTAGTTGTCACAAGTTTTATCCATGAAGGATCTCACATGTCACCCACCAAGAAATTGTTTGATGTTGGCTCTAGAAGGATTTCCATCTTCATTGTGAATACTTTACGTATCTATTAATACAAATAAGCCGTAAAAACGTTTATTTATATTCTACGATCTTTTAATGTTTTGTCGATAACAAACGTAAAATCATTTTAACGAAACAAATAAAATACGTAAATGGTTTGAGCCAATAGTTTACTAACATACTTATACTTTCATATAAATCACCAAACTAGTAATAGTGCTTTCATAATTTAGTAATATGTACATCAACTAGTGTTTACATATTGGGCAGATATATATATACTTAGTATGTATTATAATGGGTAATAGAATGTGTAGAAGTTTAAGTATTTAACCCATTGACTTAATACATTGAATGTAGTTGGGTAAAACCCAAAGTCCATGACCCATACCCATGGAGCATAATCCATAACCCATAATCCATTGCATGACATCATGCATAAGTCATAATGGGTATTATCCATAACCCATGGAGCAAACCTATAACCCATGGACAAGATGCATTGCATCTTGTAGATACATTGTATCTACTTGGATACCCATGGTCCAAAGTCTAGGACCCATAACCCATGACCCATGAGCAAAGAGGAGCGTCCCACGGTTCCCCCAGTTTACACTGGACGGATCCCTCAAGTAAGGGATCCGTGGGACAGTAGCATATTTTGTCTATAAATAGTGAGCCATTTCTTCATTGTAACTAGCCACTTTCACACATACTTTCTCTTAGTATTGTAAACTCTCTAACCTTAGATCCAAAGGATCTTTCTATGTAGTTTGTGTTTGTTTTTGTGTGATTCTCTAGGTTCCTCTTAAAGGCGATATCACCACCTCTTGAAGTCGAGCAAGCTCAAGTCCATGAGTTGCTATGCTTCGTCATCATCAAGACTACTGAAGTTCTCTTGTTGATAGTTCTTTCTTCCTCTCTAGAAGTGTTGTGTCTAAGGCATTAGTGAAGGATGCCAAAAGGGTCAAGACGAAGGCATTAGCGAAAGGTGACAAACGTCCGTGTCAAAGGCATTAGTGAAGGATGCCAAAAGGGTCAAGACGAAGGCATTAGTGAAAGGTGCCAAACGTCCGTGTCAAAGGCATTAGTGAAGGACGCCAAATGGGTCAAGACGAAGGCATTAGTGAAAGATGCCGAACGTCCGTGTCAAAGGCATTAGTGAAGGATGCCAAAATATCATGTCAAAGGCATTAGTGAAAGATGCCAAGGGTGTACAATCAATATGGTGCCTCGATGTACAAATAGAGATAGGTTGTGTCCAAGGATATTGATATCCTTGATGATGTTGTAATAAGGAGTGGGTCTCCTTTGGGATAGGTGTTGTGTAGTGTTGGGTAGTAGTTCCTCATTTGTAATGGAACTCGGTATCAAGCCTTGTACCGGATAAAGTGTAGGCGACGTTGTGATAGGTGTGGTTCTACCTTGTGGAAGAACCCGGTGTCTAGCCTTGTACCGGAAAAAGAGTAGGCGACGTTGTGAAGGCTTCTCCGCCATAAGGAGTTGTGTCGTGTAGTGCTAATGAACTCTCGAGTAGGTGACTCGGGGAGTGGAGTAGGGCAAGGAAGGTGTCCTTGTAGCCGAACCACTATAAACACTCATGTCGTGGTTTTGTGTTTCTTACTCTTTATCTTTGCATTACTTATTTACATATCTATATATTAACATCCAACATACACATCTAAATAGATTTACATAAGTTGATATAAATATTTTAAAACAAATTTTTAATCGGTAAAACTATTCAACCCCCATTCTAGTTTTCCACAATTGGCATTAGAGCTTCGTTACCAAGTTTCTTAAGAGTATATTGTACTTTTAAAACTTGATACGATCTATATATGATTGAAAACTACAAGGAAGAAAATTCCTTAAAAACAAAAGGTCACGTTTTAAAATCATCATATTTTATAATGTTGGATAATAATAGATCTTTCTAATATTTTTTTTGTTGAGAATTCTCCATACTAAGATTTGGGCATCCTAAGAAGATCATGAAGAATTTCTCTCTAATACTTCTTTCCTTAAAAAGAATATTTAGCAAATGTATGATCTTTAATAAATTACAAATAAATTTTTCTTTCTCTTTTGTATATTTTCTAGATGAATCAATAATGTCATTTTTTTTTCATGATTAAGCTTAAGTAGTATCATTACGCTCTCTTAAAAATCACTAAAGTAGTTATCTATATTGAACTCATCATCAAGAATGGCATTCTTCGTTGATCTCTATAGACAAAACTACAAACTAGTGATAATGATATCTCAGCTATTTGAGAGCCTTGATCTTCACTCCTTACATAAAGATTATTGACATTTCATCTATGTCAATAAGTATCCATGTGAGATTTCTCATATTGTGATAAAATAGGATTTTACCATAATCTTTGAAAACTTCCCAAAGAATTATGATTTATTCATAAAAAGGGAACCTCGCCAAATAGGACTAGTATAACACGTCAAAACCCCAAACCATAAGTTATAGAGCATAAACATCAACCCTAGGCAAAAATTAGAACTCCCAAAACAAAATTATCAAGGATCACTTAAGCTGTCAAATTGCTGATATGCCGGATCCCTGTGCTTGAACTAGCCGAATCCCTCATACAAGGGATCCGTGAAACAGAAGACAGAATAAGAAATAAATGATCACTGTGGAAGCTCTACTCCTCACTTTACTCTATCAAGACTCACGAACATAAAACCTTTTTACTGTTCACAGGAGCAAATTGATCATCTTCTCCAAAGAAACAATCTCTTGTGTAAGTTTAATCTTCACTACATTGTTATGTCCATTCCTTGATTCCTAGGATTACAATTTTCATCTTTAGAAATTGAGCTCAAATGGGTTTTTCACAATTTGTTACCACATTGTTTTCTAAGATAAACTAAATCAAAGAATCAACATTGTTAATACAAGTTAAACTCATTTTCTGAATTCAATGAAGATGTTTTGAGCAAAATTGTGATTAATCCCATTAGGTTACTATTCACACAATTAACACCACATTGTGGTTTTGATGTTTAGGACCAATCATGGCTAGCAACCGTCAACAAGATTACCATGACACCGCTCACTACATTCCCATGTATCATCGTAAGGAAGGCCTAAGCCCGGATGATCGAAAAGCCTTCAAGATGTTGGAAAGAGACTCTTCCATGAAGGCCGAGTGGTTGAACCATCATTACTCAACAACACCAACATTCGCCAAGTCTTTGGGGGAATTAACTTCGATTGTCTCTTGGACATTAATGAGAAAATTTGTTCGGTGTTTGTACTTGAGTTTTACAAGACAATGAGAATTATTCGGAATGAAGACGTGACCATTTCGATAGCCTTCATCATCAATGAGCACGAGTTCACCTTCACTCTTGTAGAGCTTGCAAGGATATTCCGTATCCCATGTCAATGAGTGTGTATGTACTCTAACGAATGGTCGTTGGCGGAGCTACATGACATGGTGGATCATCATGAAGTATACTTCACAGTCATCCTGGAAGCAACCACGGTAAGGGATACCGTCTTCATGGAAAGAGAATCTCCATCAAGAGTCACGAGAAACTCCAAGGTGATCTATAGGGATCCGTTTCAAATGGAGCTTTCAAAAATGTTCCCATTATACAAGAAATGGGAACTCGTGCTAAGGGAGAACGTGCTTTGCTTGGGAGGAAACAAAGATCATCCCAATGCTTGCCTAAGCTTCATGATTTATTGCCTTGTAACCGACACTCACTTCAACCTCACCTATTACATGGTAAAAAGAACGACAAGTGTGAAAAGCATGGATAAGATGGTACTCCCTTATGCAATGCTCCTGACTCGTCTAGCAACCTTCGTCTTTGCTCTAGATCCTTGTCCTTATTCCTATGACCACAGTTTTTGCAACAAGGTAATGGTGCCTCTATCCGATGGAAAGACTACAAGGATCATGGTGGATGTCAAGAGACCTCACCCACCAACGGACTCATCGGGTGAAAGAGAAAGACAAAGAGAAGGAGAAGGAGGTAGCAACCCCCTTGGCAACACCGATCTCGACCCCTTAGCATACATCAACCAACTGCCGGATATCCCAAGCCCTTCACAAGAGTGGCAACAAACTAGGGGCATATTCAAATGTTTTGCTAACTTCTTGATGAAGAAAAAGAAGTAGAGATGGAGGGGTGAAGAGTGAAGGTGATATAGATGGAGATGAAGATGGAGGTGAAGTAGGAGGATGAATGGATGGAAGGTAAGGTCATAGACCTTAATTTATGAACAATTTATGAAACAATGGTCTGTAAACAATCTAAACAATATTTATGTAGATTAGGATGTAGCTTGTAGAAGTTGGCATGGTTTGGACTAAGACACTCTAACTTAGAAACTAGGAAAATGAAAATTTTACGACAACTTGATCTCTCAAGTAGTCGATGTCACTCATTTTTGCTTACATTTTAGTCATCTCCACTTAGTATGCGTTATATTTGTTGTTTGCATATGTTTACTGAATGTAGAAAGGATTAGGATGAGAACTTGCTAAAGAGTGCAAAAACTGTACATTTGCTGAGAAGCTACTGGTCAACAGTAGCCGGATCTCTGGGCTATAACTAGCCGGATCCCTCAGATGAGGGAACCGTGGGATCCGGGCAAATAGACATGCAACTGCAGAACTTTACACATCAAAACGTTCCCTTAGATCACATCATACTAGCTAAACGTGATTCTTTAAGACCACTTAAGTCTTCCTCAAGCTCAGTAGGTCTCACACTCACCCATAGCTAACTTAGGATCAAATTCAAAGTGCTTTTGATTTATCAATTCACCTAAACTCACCATATTTCCGCTCCAATGCTCACATATTGTTCCTCACATCTCAAAACACTTAGCTTGATATTTCCCTCAATTTTAGCAAATTGATTTTAGTCATCCTTACCTTAAAATAGGCTTAAGACTAGTTTTTCATTTCTCTTTATTTTTTTAGGAATTTTTCAAATTTCTCTTAAGTCATCATCTGATCTCTAGGATCAATTTCCATCATTTGTCATTCTCAAATCAATGAGTATCATCCTTAAACACTTAGTTGCACTCTCAAAAAGTCCACTTTCCTACCCAATACCATCATTAAGTATCCTCACTCCTTATTGTTGGACATTTAGGTCACCTATCACTTAAGACATCTAAGGAAATTCAAACCCTCAAGATTTATAGGTACCAGGCCTTAAAAGAGCATAATCACTTCACTTTTTTTCTATCTGACAAACGGATCCCTGGTTTATAACCAGACGGATCCTTAGTGAGAGGGAACCGTGGGATCCGTGTCCACATAAAGCTTGTGATCAGCTTTTCTTCCAAATTTAAACCCTCTTGGGTAATCTAAACACTTTTGCTTACCATTTAATGATTCCCTATAGTAGAACAACACCATAGTTGACCTTGGTGCATGCCAAATCTTCTTAGTGGTCATGAATTTAATTTATTAACTCAAATTCATCCTTTATAAACCAAACACTCTTAAGAGCTTAAGTCACCATTCTTACAACAATCCTAAAATCAATAGTTAAAGACCTCTACTACACCCTCTCCTTCACTTTGACTATAGCATCTAGCAAGAACTCTTCAACCAAAGGTTCATCCAAAAAGAATACTCATATGGTCCATGAGATATCATCCACCGAGTCATCACCCGTAAGAAGTCTAAATGCTAGAATCCCACCTCAACAATCTCAATCAACAATAGCTAAAAGAACTGCGAGAATTAGCATTAGACCTTTCGGGTTGGAAAGGCTTCATCAAGCTCTAAACCAAATGCACCTAGTTCTAGTAAAACACTCGAGCCTTCATTTCTAGAACCTAGACTACATTCCTTTACCGAACCTCTTTTCCATCCAAATCTCTACTCATTAGAGCACTCACCACCAAGGAATTCCCACTCACTAATCCTCGTTAAATAGGGAACCACCTACATCACCAAATAGTCCACCTTTAGAGACAAGGAATCACCAAAGATCTAACCATATAAAGGACTTTCCATTACAACCACCAACTCATACATCATCACCTTCATTCTTAGTGGAACCACATCCTACATTGCTCAACGCACCTCCACCATCCTTTGTAGAGCCTCCTCAAAGCATCCATCCTCCTTCGGTTCCTTGTCTTGACAATAATTTCTTTAATTGTCAAATCACCCAAGGACTTGTTCAAGAAGTACGAAACGAGTTGCATTTCATGTTTAATCATCTCCTTGAATGATTGGACCAAATCAACAAGTCCCTACTCATCCTCAGATTCAAGCACTTTGATGCTTTTTAGGTTTCCATTACTCATTAGAATTAGTAGAAAATGTATTACATGTTTAAATCATTCTCTTAGTTTTAGAGATATGTAGATCATCTCGCGTATTTTTTTATTGAATGAAATTACATGTTTTATGCTATATTGTCTTGAGAATATGTTTGGTGCCTTAATACATATCTCACTTTGATGTTAACATCACTTGTTGCATCACCATTGCTGTCTTATGCTTACAGACAGACGGATCCCTCAGTTTTGCTTAGACAGATCCCTCCAAAGAGGGAACCGTGGGATCCGTGCAACAGAAGACTTTTTTATTACTCACTTAAGTCTTATTTGCAGGAAATTAAGCATTATATATTTGTTTTCTAACCTTTGTTTTGTAGATTTTCAATATACACATGAAGACTTTGACACCCTTAGCTAGGGGGAGTTCCTTCTCAAAGCAAAACATTGCAAAATCATTTGTAATATCATTCACATAGGATTACATTACATAACATCCTCCTTGCAAAGTTGCAATCATCAAGGGGGAGCATATTCGTCACAAAGATGAAACCATTTGCAAACATAGTTGCAATACACTAGTTTAGTATTTCTTCTTACTTGACGCCCTCACAAAGGGATGGACTCGTCAAGGGGGAGCTAAGTCGAGAATACTTCTCCTCACTTACTCTCTACTTTTCATTTTTTTCTTTCTTTTCACATGTGTTAGTTTCTTTTCGACGCTCTTTTCGTTTCGACAAAAAGGGGGAGAAGAGAGTAAAAACCCCAATTCAAACTTTTACGAATTTTAGTTTTTTCCTTAAAATAATCTTTATGTTTTGTCATCAACAAAAAGGGGGAGATTTTTAATACAAATAAGCCGTAAAAACGTTTATTTATATTTTACGATCTTTTAATGTTTTGGCGATAACAAACGTAAAATCATTTTAACAAAATAAATAAAATACCTAAATGGTTTGAGCCAATAGTTTACTAACATACTTATACTTTCATATAAATCACCAAACTAGTAATAGTGCTTTCATAATTTAGTAATATGTACAACAACTAGTGTTTACATATTAGGCAGATATATACATACTTAGTATGTATTATAATGGGTAATAGAATGGGTAGAAGTTTAAGTATTTAACCCATTGACTTAATACATTGAATGTAGTTGGGTAAAACCCAAAGTCCATGACCCATACCCATGGACCATAATCCATAACCCATAACCCATTGCATGACATCATGCATAAGTCATAATGGGTATTATCCATAACCCATGGAGCTAACCCATAACCCATGGACTAGATGCATTGCATCTTGTAGATACATTGTATCTACTTGGATACCCATGGTCCAAAGTCTAGGACCCATGACCCCATAACCCATGACCTATAACCCATGGGCAAAGAAGAGCATCCTACGGTTCCCCCAGTTTACACTGGACGGATCCCTCAAGTAAGAGATCCGTGGGATCCGTGGGACAGTAGCATATTTTTTCTATAAATAGTGAGCCATTTCTTCATTGTAACTAGCCACTTTCACACATACTTTCTCCTAGTATTGTAAACTCTCTAACCTTAGATCCAAAGGATCTTTCTATGTAGTTTGTGTTTGTTTTTGTGTGATTCTCTAGGTTCCTCTTAAAGGCAAGATCACCACCTCTTGAAGTCGAGCAACCTCAAGTCCATGAGTTGCCATGCTTCGTCATCATCAAGACTACTGAAGTTCTCTTGTTGATAGTTCTTTCTTCCTCTCTAGAAGTGTTGTGTCTAAGGCATTAGTGAAGGATGCCAAAAGGGTCAAGACGAAAGCATTAGTGAAAGGTGCCAAACGTCCGTGTCAAAGGCATTAGCGAAGGATGCTAAAAGGGTCAAGACGAAGGCATTGGTGAAAGGTGCCAAACATCCGTGTCAAAGGAATTAGTGAAGGATGCCAAAAGGGTCAAGACGAAGGCATTAGTGAAAGGTGCCAAACGTTTGTGTCAAAGGCATTAGTGAAGGATGCCAAAAGATCATGTCAAAGGAATTAGTGAAAGATGCCAAGGGTGTACAATTGATATGGTTCATCGATTTACAAATAGAGATAAGTTGTGTCCAAGGATATTGATATCCTTGATGATGTTGTAATAAGGAGTGGGTATCCTTTGGGATAGGTGTTGTTTAGTGTTGGGTAGTAGTTCCTCCTTTGTAATGAAACTCGGTATCTAGCCTTGTACCAGATAAAGTGTAGGCGACGTTGTGATAGGTATGGTTCTACCTTGTGGAGGAACCCGGTGTCTAGCCTTGTACCAGAAAAAGAGTAGGCTACGTTGTGAAGGCTTCTCCGCCATAAGGAGTTGTGTCGTGTAGTGCTAATGAACTCTCGAGTAGGTGACTCGGGGAGTAGAGTAGGGCAAGGAAGGTGTCCTTGTAGCCTAACCACTATATACAGTCGTGTCGTTGTTTTGTGTTTCTTACTCTTTACCTTTTCATTACTTATTTAAATATCTATCTATCAACATCCATCATACACATCTAAATAGATTGACATAAGTCGATCTAAATAGTTTAAAACAAAGTTTTAATTGGTAAAACTATTCAACCCCCCTTCTAGTTTTCCACAGTATCACTCGGATGTTCTGGCAATACCACAAGGATAATGCATAGGACTCTCAATATATATTCTTACTTTTCACATTATGTGAAACAACAAGTCTTCATGAACGTGTGTCCTAATGAGATTTTGTGGATAATCTCTTGGCTCTAGACTCAATAGTGCATTTTGGTTTTCCTATGTGAAGACTAGGGAGAGGTCTCCTGCTTCAATATTAACCATATCTAAGAGAAGGTCGATAGATTACATTGGTTCCCTGTGAGAATAAATTTTTTTTAAGAGAACTTGAGTAGCTAGGAAGTTTAGTGTAGTGCGTCACTGGGTCCATGACGTCTTGTCTTCAATACCAGTGTTACTTTAGTAACCACCAGTAGCATATGTATTAAACTCAGTTTCTGCCCTAAGGTTGAATTATTGGAGGGCTATTTCTTTTCACCCTTTCACTTTACATTTCTTTTTCATTCTTCAACCCCTTCAGTGCTTACCGAGACTTCATTACTAGAACCTTGTTGGGTTTTTTCCAGTACTAGCTCTATCTGAGTCATCACTCTTCCCTTATTCTCACTTTTCTCCTTTTTTTCATCATTCCTAAGGACTTCTACACTAACTAGTGGATTGTCCCTGGGTAGATCCCTCCGGATTTGGCAGGATCGTGGGAACGATTTCCTAACCTTATCATCCTTATAACTTCGGTAAATTAAATACAAGGTCGGTCTTTGATGTACTTCCACAATCACAATCGCTATAGGAAACCATTTGAAAATCAATCAAGGTACTAATTATAAAAATATTAATGCCTTTGTACCTCATGTGCATCGTTATAAGAAAAAGTTTAGCACATATGGGAGAGCAGCCTACACTTTGAGTTGTGAAAGATCACATTTTATCAGATTTCATATTTATATCACATTCTCTCCCCCGATCAAAAATTTCAAATCCTTAAGATTTTGGATCCCAAGTGATTTAAATATGTTTATGATACGCGTACAACGCGCGTTCGGGGTCAAAGGAACTTCCTTTTCGTTGAGCAAGTTTTTCAACACCATAGGCAGTGAACCTAATCGTTGTAGTGTAGTATTAGGGTAAGCCACGGGAATTGATATCGTTCTCTAGGGGAATAGGAATGATAGTGAGAAGTTACTACGCTAAGGTTGTGGTTGAGGATGATTATTTTTTATCTTTTTTATATTTTTTTAGAAATTAAAAGGTACGAATCTCGGGGTATTGGATTTGGGGGGTGGTATTTCTACCGATTACTCTGCTTATCTAATTATCTAATCTAAGGTGAGTGTAATCTATGTCTATTGTTGTGTGCTCTTATGATGATTAAAAATGTGTTTACTTAGATGTTATTACTCCCTAGTTATCTCTTATTGATGGTTGAATTGTCACGTCTTTATTCTTAACGCGTTGTGTTTTCTAAGGTCGCAGGGTATGCGTTTATCCCTAACTCTTTGAATCTACCTAAGGTTAATGACTACGGAATCTCTAGGATTCATAAACTTAACACTAAGGTTATCTTTGGATATTTAGCCTACAATTCCGCTAGTAACTATAAGCTAAGGTTCAACAAAGATTAATCAAGCATTAATAACACAACGAATGACCTATCGCAATACTAGGTCAATCACAATTAAGATAAGAGACAACCAATCAATATTCAATACCTAGGTTTCATAGATCTAAGCAAACACACAAGTAAATTAGCCGGACATGGAAAACATGCAAGCATACACACAAACAATTGAAGACATGATTGTATTAATGAAGTAAAACACTTATCTTGTTGTAAAATAGGGTATGGAACCCTAAGATACTGCCCAAGATAGCCTTGGTTCGGTTTAGGTTTTTAGCCTACAAAACTACCTCTCTAAAAACTGAAAAATTCAGATTCTATATATAGTGTTACAATATGCGACGACTTCACTCTTTAATTGTGACGCCGTCGGGTCGCCGCCATTAGGGTTTCGTCTTGGCCACGTCAACTCTGTGACTGCGTCACCTTATGCTTGTGACGCCGTCGGCTTCAACCTCTGACGCCGTCGGGATCAAATCTAGGCCGTCTGAGTTGTGACG
Source organism: Chrysanthemum seticuspe (assembly GCA_019973895.1). NCBI lineage: Eukaryota > Viridiplantae > Streptophyta > Magnoliopsida > Asterales > Asteraceae > Chrysanthemum > Chrysanthemum seticuspe. Next base: position 149,883,315 of record BPTQ01000002.1, on the reverse strand, counting down.
CCCTACTCTTTTAAAACCTGATGCCGTCACTTGTAAATTAGCAATTTGCTCTCTGAGTCGTCTCAAGATGTGTCGCGACGGTGTCGCAAATAAGCCGTGACGCCGTCCCCTTCAATTCCAGCAGCTTGAGTGTCTCGATTCTTGACTTTGGCCATTTTCTTCATATATTAGCGCCTTTTCGTCCGAATAAGTGTCATTCCAGCAATTTGCCTTCAAGAGACCTAAAAAGTGAAAAGGAACGAAATTAAGTAGTAACGGATACAAAAGTGATCAATTAAAGGCTTAAATGACCCCTCAAAAGCGTACCTTTTAAATCCTTATCGGTTTAGAAAAATTGGGAGAAAAAATGGTCTGATTTAATATTTTCTGATAAGAAACATTACTATGCTCCCCCTCAATTTGAGAGGGAGGTTACTAATCACAATCATAACACAACTGTCCACTACAAAGTTTTTATATATATAGTTTACAACAACACACCACACAAGAGTTCTTATTATTACAGCGATTATGTGATCATTCGGTTCTCTGAAGCAGTTTGTAATTTCCTTCGCGAACTATTCCACCTACAAAACTTTCCAAGCTGCGGAAGATTCTCCTTGTCTTGAGCCTTTTTCGGATAGCAAACAAGAATGCCTCGCTCATTTCCATGTCCTTTTCTGTCCAAAACATAGTACTCCTCCCTGGTCTCATCTTGATCTTATACTCTTCACCCTGTAATCCAAAGCTTCTTCAATCTATTGTAGAGTACCGTCTCTGAACTTGTGTATCTCATTAAACCTCATGATCAATCTGACCCCGTACTTGTCACTTAATATAAGTGCTCATGAAGAATCGATAACTGAGTAGTCATGTTTGAACTCGAACCTTGTAGCTTCCTAACGAGGCTTTGTAAGGTTGATCTGAGTCTGATAGCTTTCGATTCCAAGCTGATAGTCCCCTACTCGCTTCCTGATAACTAAGCCTCTAATCCATAGGTTGATAGAAGCAGAGAGAGTCTTCTTGTCACGTGGAGGTAGATGATCTAGGTGGCCTTGGAGATTCAGCAAGTAAAGATCTTCTAAGTCATTAGGGTACAAGTTCTTGAAGTCCGTTTCCTCTATAACATGTTCTATAAGATCTGCTCTGCGGAGGACAATTTTCTACAAGTAGTCATACCCATACATTGGGAAGATCTCTACACCGACAACACTTAAGATACGCATGTGCATACGTGCAGCCCTTCGACTCACTTCGGCACTATGTCTTTCAATAAAGAACCGTTGCTTGTGAAACCACCAATGTGAGATACCATAAGAAGCAGCAATATCGTACTCGTACTCTTTTTCAGCCCAAAACTGATCAGGAACCATCTGCTCTAAACAAGCATTAGGATACTGTGCAACTTTCATCTTAGAAATTAATAGTGCAGGCCTGCTAGCCTTGTTGCCGAAGCGCAGATATTCAAGATCCTTGTTGAAGAGGAACTTAGATTGTATCGTTACTTGACCCGGTGGACCTCCCAGTGGGAGAGGCTTGCTGTCATACTGACGCACGTTATCGTCCATCTGATCAGTCAACATTTTATAGCATTCTTCCATTTGGTATTGCAGGTGATTCGCGTCCAGTTGAAAAGCCTTGACAATTTCATATGCAAGGACCTCTAGATCTTTAGGTGTAAGAGTTGTGATCCCTTGCTTTTCGCAGTACCATTTGATGAAGCTTCCCATGTCACCGGTTATACCAAGAAGCGAGTTCTTCGGAGGAGTTACATGGTTAACAAAAATGGTACTTGCCCAATTGTGTTCAGGAGTTTGCAGATCAGATGAGGGGATAGACCAGGTTGGTTCTGCAGTGGCAGGTCTTTCATCCTTCCACCAATCTTGAGTCATTTCTTTTGTGGGAGCAAACCAGGTTGATCCTGAGGTCTGCTTTGTCTTCTCCTATAAATGTCTTCCACCAGTCTTTGTTCAGATTCACTATTGAAATGTGCATGTTAGTGATATCTTCTTCGTCTGAATCTGATTCCTGGTTAAGTGTGGACTCTTCATTCATTACAAACTCTTCAGGAATATGAGAGACTGAAGGTTTGTATATGATGGATCAGTCCCAGTTAGATCTTTCGAGCCTTTAACAAACAAATAGAATACATGTGTAATCACAAGCAAACAATAGAGAACCTCTAGTAAACTTATGCTCACGCGGAATATGAACACAAGAGTTAAAGAAGATTGTAACAACTAAACTTTTGATCCTCTATGGATCTATATTAATTCACTAATAATGTTTTTAAAAACGTACATCAACCCTAGCCGCAGGTTTCTTTTATACTATAAGAAACCCTAATACAGCTGCTTACAAAACGCGTAAAAGATATGCATTATCACTTCCTAAAATAACTCATGTATATCATAACTAATTACTAATAATACGGATACTATCCGCAGAAACAAAACTATCAACAATAACTGCCCTATTAGCAGAAACTGTTCTATCAGTAGAAATGAAATAAACTATCAGCAGGAACCTGATCAGCAGGAACCATTCTATACTATTACAATAATTCCTAACAATCCTCCCATAAACTTGAATTTGACTTGGTTAACTTCAAGTTTCCAGATAGATCTTTGCATAGCACGAGGATTGAGTCTTTCAACAACTAAAGCAATGTAAGTAACCAACAACAACTCCTAGAACCACCAGAAACCAGCAATGAAGTCCATGAATCCATCAGCAACTCCTATGACAGCAGCATCAGGACCCAACAGCAACAGTAACCTGAGTAGATTTGATAAGCCTTTACCAAGTAGCTACTCACTATTGGGATAGCTAGTTCTTTGGTTGAATCATGACATCACCCTGGTGAACTAATAACCAGTCCAACACTTAGAACGTGAATCAATGGTATGCTGGAAAACCCTAATGGTTTTTGGCAAACCATCACAACCATCAACGGATTTGAGTTGTCTTTACCTGAAGCCGTTAACTCAGGACTAGCCATGGTATTCCACTGCCTTTACCACAAGCCATGAACTTGTGGGCTAGCCAACTCTTCATCTATGAGGACATGGTGAGTTGGGCACCATACAATTTATTGGCAAATTGTCAACCATCCAACGGATTTGACATCTTTTGACCAGAGCTGTTTGCTCATAGAGTAGCCAATGTTTGGTGTGTGAGATCAAGGTACATTGAGAACCCCCTGATTTTAATTAAATCAGCAACTATCAACGAATTTGAGGACTCCCACCAGAGTCGTACCCCCATGGTGAGTTAACTCTTTGTCATCAAAGACATGGTGAGTTAAGAACCATAGAGAGGATAATACAAAACTGCACAACATGATCCTCAAATAGAAAAGTTAGTATACAAGCAATATATACAAGATTTTTTTTTTATTTTTTTTAACAACTAAAGAATAAAATATATATATATATATATATATATATATAACAACAATATACCATACTCAAGAAGTAGCAGCAGCATTGGCAGCATGAATTCTGTCCTTAATGAGTTTAACCAACTGCTATGCATGCAACATATCATTCCCAACAGGTTCAGAAGGAAGCACTAGCTTGTGCTTTAGCATTTGTGTCATAACCTGCACAGATAAAGGATACTGCAAATCCGAGAACATATATACATAATGACCACACACTGTTTGCAGTACATGAACTTGTGCCAGAGGATAAAACTTCCAAGCCCATACTTTCCAAGTTGCCTGACTATCCCAAACTTTGAACCCTTTACCATCAGTAGGAATGGGTTTATCACCATCAGTAGGAAGAGACTGTGCACCATCAGTAGGAACAGGTGGTACCTTGATAAGGTTTTAAAATATACCTTTTTGAGGGGTCGTTTAAGCCCTTATTTGATCACTTTTGTATCCGTTATTACTTAATATCGTTCCTTTTCACTTTTTAGGTCTCTTGAAGGCAAATTGCTGTAATGGCACTTATTTGGACGAAAAGGCGGATATACAAAGAAAATAGCCAAAGTCAAGAATCGAGACACTCAAGCTGCTGAAAGACAAGGTGACGGCGTCACTGCTTAAACGCGACGCCGTCAGAGCATTTTGTGACGGCACAGAAGCCAAATCTCCTATTATCAAGTAACGGTGTCAGGCTTTAAAAGAGTAGGTCGTCGCAACTCAGACGGCCTAGATTTGATCCAGACGGCGTCAGAAGCTGAAGAGGACGGCGTCACAAGCACAAGGTGATGCCGTCGCAAGACTAACATGGCCAAGACGAAACCCTAATGACGGCGACCCGACGGCGTCACAAAACATAAGGTGACGCCTTCGCACATGTAATCTTATATATAGAATCCGAATTTTTCAGTATTAGAGAGTAGTCTTTTTGGAGTAAAAACCTAAACCGAACCAAGGCTGTCTTGTACAGTATTTTAGGGTTCCAAACCCTATCTTACATCAAGATAAGTGTTTTACTTCATTAATTCAATTATGTCTTTGATTATTTGTGTGTATGCTTGCATGTTCTTCATGTCCGGCTAATTTACTTGTGTGTTTGCTTAGGGAATATGAAACTTAATTATTAAATATTGATTGGTTGTCTCTTATCTTAATTGTTAATGATCTAGTAATGCGATAGGTCATTCGTTGTGTAATTAATGCTTGATTAATCTTTTTGAACCTTAGGCTATAGCACTTAGAGCGGCTGTAGGCTAAACCATCCAAAGAGGGCCTTAGAGTTAGAGTTTATAATCCCTAGTGAGTTTTGTAGACGAGACCCTTTGGTAAGTTCAAAGAGTTAGGGATAAACGCATACCCTACGACTTTAGACACACAAAGCGATTAAGAATAAGGACGTGACAATTCAACCACCAATAGGAGATAATTAAGGAGTAATAAAACCTAAGTAAACACATCTTTAAACTATCATACGAACACACAATAATTAGACATAGACTACCCATTAGTTTAGATAATTAGATAAGTAGAAGTAATCGGTAGAAATATCAAAACCCCCAAACTCAAACCCCGAGATTCGTACCTTTCCATTTCATAAAAAACATAAAAAAGATAAAAAAAAATAATCTTCCTCAACCCCAACCTTAGCGTAGTAACTTCTCACTAGCATTCCTATTCCCCTAGAGAACGATATCAATACCCATGGCTTACCCTAATACTACACTACAACGATTAGGTTCACTGCCTAGGGTGTTATAAAACTTGCTCGAAGAAAAGGAAGTTCCTTTGACCCCGAACGACGCGTGTAGCGTTATCAAGTTTTTGGCGCCGCTGCCGGGGAATAGAATAGCTAGTTAGTAGTCCACCTCGTTTAGGTTTCTTTGCTTGATTCCTATCAAGTAATTTTTTCTTATTTTTAGCTTTCTCATAGTCTATCCCCCTTCTTCGTAACTTTTGTTCGTAAAATCCATCACTCACCATGATACGTGTCTTCCGCTGAAGATTCTTTACCCTACCCGTTCCCAATCCCGAAATTGAGAACGCAATCCCACAAAACTCCTCACCCGTTCACCATTTTGGAAATCACCTAGGGCATAATGAGATAAATTGGCAACAACAAAATCCTTTCTATGACTCAGATTCCGATGAGGAATTTGATTATGGTGAAGCACTTGATAGCGGGGAGGTCATCAATGAGATTAGTTTTGAAATGGAGGAAGACCCCTACCAATGTTTTGACCCTAGGTGTAGAATTGAGAAGGATGGGCCCTTTAACATGCAATTCCCTTGCAAGATAGGATTAGAAGGGTTCGATGCTTACTTTAATTCATTCTTGCCTTTGAACTTAATCTCAAGGGACCTATACAATAAAATCAAGATAAATGAGTTAACTTATCAAGGGAACAATGTTGTTGAAGCAGTCACTCATTTGCACGTGTTTGTTGGAAGCTTTACTTATTTGGTAGAGTTCATGGTCTTAGAAGACTTAGGAGAATTTATTGATAAGGACCTCACTCAAGTAATTTTTGGGAAACCTTTCAAAAGAATGACTAGGTTGAACGAACGGATGATTGATGGTCTAATTACATTCTCTGATGAAGTTGAGGACTTTATCTACCAAATGCCACGCGCTCATCCTAGGTTTAAACATAAGGATATTGAGGCTTGTAATAGAATGACCCCTATTTCATTGCTTAGTGAAAGGGATAAGCAAACTGGACTTAGGTACCCATATGAAAAAGCTAAGCGGTATTACAAAAAATACCTTGAATTAGGATATGATTACAAAAAGAATGAAAGAACGTTGGAATGGCTTAAGTATGAGCACGTGAGCGTGCACGAGAAAACGTAAGGGCACGACTACGAGTCTAGCTACAAGACTCTTAAATAAAGAAAAGCGCTTCGTGGGAGGCAACCCATGCTTAATTGTTTGCTTGTTAGTGTCATATATCTTTTATTGATCGTTTATTCTCATGTTTAAATTTGTAAAAATGCTTTATTTTGTTTTTAACCTCGTCTTAATTGCATATAAATGTATTTTACATAAAGGATAAGTGTAGGGAGGATTACACACGTTTTCAAAAGAAACGTAAACATGAGAATAGCAATTCATTAAAAGATATATATGTGTGTTTGTTCGAGTCAAATGCTTATATCGAGTCATAATGGATGTTTTGCAGAAATATTTCCAGGTTCTAAAGATGTAAATTTTCCAGAATTTTTTCCAGAAAATCGCAGACCAGTTTTTGTTAGGATAACCTGACGGCGTCAGGATTGCAACCTGACGGCGTCAGGAAGGAGTAAAAACAACAGATTACTTTTTTCTCGTTTTCTGAGCTACTTATGAATTTTTGGAATTTTCCAGGTCTTAATTTTCCAGAAATTCTGTAAACATCCATTCCACAAGCATTATATCTTACTTTAGTAGAGTCTTATATATATATATTATTACCGCCGATTTTACGCGAAGGTTTCGTTTGTTTTCTTCGAATGTGCAGGTTTTATTTATCAAGAAGAAGAAACAAAAGATTGGAAGGAGCTTTTCACGCACACATTCTTCTTGGAAAGGATTTAACCACTACTTTACACGGATCCTACCAAGCTAATCAGGGGAGTACTAGTTTCTTTCGTTTTTAATTATCTTCCATTATCAACTTTGATACTTTCAGGGAACATTGGGGACAATGTTCAGTTTAAGTGTAGGGAGGGAAAATAAAACGGGAACTTTGAAACTATACTTATCCTTGATTATTTGCTTTGTCCAATTGTATTTGTGTAATAAACCATGAGAAAATGTCGGTTAGGGTAATTTTGGCACCAAATTTAAAAATTTTCATGACATATAGGAGTGGGCCATTAGTCTTAACAAAAGCGTCTCACGGATAGGAAGTTGCATGACTAGCACAAAAACCCTTTACCACCTAAATTCCACCCAAAATGTGAGGATCGCCCTTAGATTAGTAGGAATTAAAAGCATTCATCTTTAATGCTTAGAGTGTGAACCGGTAGTATATTAGATTCTAGAACTTGTTTTGTGATGCATTCCGAGATCGCTAGTAAGACTACACTTGTGTAGTTAGGAATAACTAAATGATAAGAGGCATTAGGATAACCCTTGTTTGATACCCGTAATATAATTACTTCTTCCACATCGGTTGAGTAATTCCCCCACACCCTTTGCGTTGTACTCATCTTTAGTACACGATACCCCTAGTTAACCCCTCAGAGCCTATCCTTTTGGCGGTTCTCGTGATGTTTCGGTTTTTCCGAAATATCAATGAAGAGTATTGTTTACACCCCATCCCCAAATATACACCCAAATCGCCTTAGCCTACCCTGTATGCACTCACTTTTAGTGCATTATTGTTATCACCCCAAACCCTTAGTTCAATTATCTAGTTGCTTGCATGAGTTGCTAAGTCGAGTCATATCCTTTATACACAGTTTTGGGATGATTGGGACTCATGGGAAAAAGTTAAAGTTTATAAAATGAATGGAAGGGAACGTTAAATTCCTTTAATTGCGTAATAACATACCCCAAGTGTTTTGATCTTTTCAATTCGGGTCAAATTAGTGTTAGAGTAATAAAAACTCAAGTGTAGGGATGTGCCTATAAATCCCTATCATTTTGATGTTACCGTAGAGGATGGTAGAGTAAAAGTGTATGAAAAAAAAAATCGAAAAAAATAGAAAAAGAAAAAGAAAAAAAAATAGAGTGTAAAAAAAATAAAAAAATAAAAAAAAATACGGGCTACCATCCTATATCTATCCTTTAAATGTATGTTTGTTTGTTTCAGTTAGCTAGAGTCTAGAGTGTCAAGTCTTGGCTTAGCAACGCCATTCTTCGTATGCTTGTAACAAAAAGATTTTTGACTTGCCACGACTAAATAGCCTATCCCACCAAACCCTTTGTTTCCCTACCATAAGCCTAACATTACAACCCTTTAAAGACCTCTTTGATAGTCTTTCCTAGGTACTTACGCCAAAGCGATGTAGGTTTGATCTATTCTCAAGCCTATGGTAATCTATGTACTAGGACCGGTTAATGAGTGTTTAATCTTCCATTTCCAACTTGTTATATTTCATATACACCCGAGAGAGATGTGAGTATCCAAACACCCCATGTGAGGTGCTAGTATGTAATTTCCGTGCTTGTTATGACTTTTGCGAGGCTTATATGTGTTGTGGACTGTTTTAAACCAATGCTTCATGACCCCTAACTTATAAATTAATTGGCCAAAAGCACATTTGCTTGAGGACAAGCAAATACCAAGTGTAGGGATAATTGATAAGGTTTTAAAATGTACCTTTTTGAGGGGTCGTTTAAGCCCTTATTTGATCACTTTTGTATCCGTTATTACTTAATATCGTTTCTTTTCACTTTTTAGGTCTATTGAAGGCAAATTGCTGTAATGGCACTTATTTGGACGAAAAGGCGCGGATATACGAAGAAAATGGCCAAAGTCAAGAATCGAGACACTCAAGCTGCTGAAAGACAAGGTGACGGCGTCACTGCTTAAACGCGACACCGTCGGAGCATTTTGTGACGGCACAGAAGCTAAATCTCCTATTATCAAGTGATGGTGTCAGGCTTTAAAAGAGTAGGCCGTCGCAACTCAGACGGCCTAGAGATCCAGACGGCGTCAGAAGCTGAAGAGGACGGCATCACAAGCACAAGGTGACGCCGTCGCAAGACTAACGTGGCGAAGACGAAACCCTAATGATGGCGACCCGACGGCGTCACAAAACATAAGGTGACGCCGTTGCACATGTAATCTTATATATAGAATCCGAATTTTTCAGTATTAGAGAGTAGTCTTTTTGGAGTAAAAACCTAAACCAAACCAAGGCTGTCTTGTACAGTATTTTAGGGTTCCAAACCCTATCTTACATCAAGATAAGTGTTTTACTTCATTAATTCAATTATTGTTGGGTTCAGTAAATACCCAAATACCTTAATCTAGGATTTGAATAGAAAATAGCCCAAGTATTTATTCCGTTAACACAAACAGGTCACTGAGTGCATAGTCTCTCAGTGAGTCGTCTTCAGGATACTCAGTAAGAGGCAATGAAGAAGTCTCTCCACTCAGTAAGGCGGAACTTAAAGGGTGAAGACTGAGTCAAGAAGAAGATGATGGATTCAGTGAGTGATGACAATAACTCACTGAATCCCTAAGATTCCTATCCAACTTCTTACACTGAAGACAAACTGAAGTAGAAGACTGAAGAATGTAAAGACTGAAGAAAGAGCGGGACAAGGCGGGAAAGGTTGAATCAGATAAGATGAAGTCCTTATCAACCAAAGTCAACTTTCCCTGAATGGCAAAACATCAGGCTCAGTGTCATCACTGAATTTAGGAAAGTAGTCCTGTCTCTTACCTAGAATAGTCTTTGTAAACAGAGACAAAATACATCAGTATTTTGTCTTCTGTATGATGTTAGTTTGTCACTTAGGAAAGAGTCAAATATCATACATGTATAAATAGCATAAGAGATGGAGTGAAAAGGTTAAGCTTGTGAATTTTAAAAACACATACACGCAAGCCATCTTTTCACTCCTCCAAATACAACTTAGTTCCTGAGATAGCTCAGTGAGCTCTAAGAGTTGTGCTCAGACATAGCCTGAGCTTAGAGAGGAATCACCCAACTTTGTCATTTCAATCCCAAGTACTATTCCGCAAGTACTTGGGTAACGTATTCTTTGTTGATTTATTTCTAATAAGAATATGATGTTGAAAATTACTTAGTGTGCTTTCTTTATGTTAATTTCAGTCATAGTTCACTTTCAACTTGTTTTATAAACTTGAACTGTTTTAAACGATAGTGAACGGGGAACAACAAGTGGTATCAGAGCCAGGTTAATTATAAAACTCGTTTTTAGGCCGCTCTAAAAGTTTTTAAATTAGGATCCTAAATGGCTGAAATTGATGTACCCCAACTAGTCGATAAAAAGGGTGGAGCTTATTCAGCTGTTGCCCCTAGACTTGAAGTTGGCAAATTCAACAAATGGAAAAAGCGAATGCTTTGCTATTTGATTGGGATGGAACCTTATTATGTCAAGTGCATAAATGAAGGTCCATTTGTCCCAAAGACTGTTGAAGGGTTGCCCAAACCTGAAGCTCAGTGGACCCAGGATGAAAGGAGAGTGGTCAGCCAGGACCAAAGACTCAAAAGTATCATAATATCTTGTCTTCCTGACGATATTATGGAGTCTGTTATAAGCTGTAGCACTGCTAAGCAAACCTAGGATGACCTAGTTCATAGTCATGAAGGACCATCTGATACCAAGGAAAACAGGATAATGGACCTGAAACTTGAGTATAACACCTTCAGGGCTAAGGACTCAGAAACTCTCTCTCAAACTTACACCAGATACAAAACTCTTTTAAATGAACTTTCAAATGATGGTGTTAATTTGTCTAAGCATGAAATCAATGTTGGTTTTGTAAACAGTCTCCCTGAGAAGTGGTTGAATTTCTCTCAGGGACTCAGGAATGCTAATCATATCCAAAATCTTGAGCTTCCTGAAATTTATGGGAAATTTGTCTATGAGGAAAACCTCATCAACAGACGATACCCTGACTTAAAGAAGTCTCAGGAAGTCAAGAAGTCCCTGACCACTACCTCATCACCAATATCAACTGCTTTCTTTTCTAACAATGTAGTTCAAGATTTCCAAGAAAACTCAGATGATGAGCCTGATGAGAGATCAAGTGAGGAGTACCTAAGTGACCTGAATGCTGAATTTCAGGAAAGGGCACTCCTCGCTAACTCTCGAAGGTTTATAAAAAGAAACAAAGGTTTTTCAACTGCTAAAGCAACTGAAGACACTGAATGCTACAAGTGTCATAAAAGAGGCCATTTTGCAAAAGACTGTTTTTCAAAAACAATTTCTGAACCCTCTTACAAACCATCAGGATCTAATCAGTCTTCAGGCTTTAGCAAATTTCAACCTAAAATCTATCAGTCTCATCAAAATGTTCAAAACAAATATGATCTTAACAAAACCATTGATTATGAAGCTAAGTATAAGAAAGCAAAAGCTAAGCTTGCATTGCTTGAGGCCAGTCCCTCAGAAACAACAAAAAATGTTCAATCTGTGCAGGGTAAGAACAAAGGCCTTGTTGCTGAAACCTTTGACTGGGATGAAGAGCCAATCTCATCGGATGATGAAATGGTACATGTCAGTGCTCTAATGGCTCTCTCAGAAGAAGACAAGCTAGCTGTTGGGAAGAATCATGCTAGGAACGGGGAATGGGTCAACATCACAATGAAGAAGGTAAACACTTTACTTTCTATGGATGATGACTCTGATTGGCAGTCTTATATGAATTATATAAATGTTGACCTTAAGTTTGTAGAAGAGCAAAGACTGAATCTTTTTTCTAAGTACAACAAGTTAAGTTTTGAATTGAATAAATGTAGGGATGAATTGCTTATTTTAAAACAAGCTAAGCTTGAGGCTGTCACTTTGCAAATTCAAAACACTGAACTAGTTAAAAGAAATCAGAATCTTCAAGATGAACTTAAAAAGGCAAATGATATTCTCAATAGTTGGACTGCTAAGAATCCCAGGGTATTTGATGCTGTGGGAGCCCCCAGTAGTAAGAAGAGAGTCATAGGTGAAGATCATCTCCCTGACTCTCTCAACAAAGACCAGTCTCCTAAGCCATTTGTGTCTGGTGGCATGATTACAAGTATGTTGGCTGATTCAAATTCCAGTGAATGGATTGAACGAGTTAATCCTGAGAGTAAGCTTCCAAACTTCGATTCTAGAAGGATTCTAGAGCCTGAAAGTCAAGCTCTAAAGACCATGCTTGGACTCCCTGATGTGCCCAGTTGTACTGAACACATCTCTGAGTCTGAAGCAGAATCTCAAGCATCGCTTCCACCACTGAAACCTCTTCAGGGTGCTGCTCCAAGCTCTGAGCTTACTCCACTACAATTCAATCCTCATTCACCAAAAGAAAGGTCTGGACGTGGTAGAACCATCCTTCAAAGACAAGAAAAACTAATCCAACAAGAGTCTACTCCTGCTGAGACTTCATCATCCTCTGTCCCCACTGAAGCTGACCAAATCCAGCAACTGACTGAACTTGTGAGGAAGCTTACTGAAAAAATGGAATCCATTGAAAAGGTCCCTGAACCAATCAAGGAGACAAAGTCAGCTTCCTCCAGTTCCTCAAAGTCTAAGTCAACCTCCAAAAACAAAAAAAGTGTGAGCTGTGTCATTACACCACCCATACCACTGATAACTGCTATAGAATCCTTTTTTGCATGATCTGCAAAAAGGATGATCACAGGAATGCAGATCATCTACAGTATGTCAGTCAAGCTAACTATACCAAAGTTGGTCATCAGTATGCTTCATCCTCCAAAACTGCTCCAAAGAATAGAGCAAAACCTTTTCCTCTCTGTCCTCACTGTGGGTTCAATGATCATCATCAGGATGATTGTCTCATGAATACATGCTGTGATATATGCGGTAATCCAGCTCATGAGACATCCCAACATGACAGTATCATTCATGCAAGGAGAAATTCCAAACAACCCAGAGTCACTGAGTCATCCTCAGCCTCTAAATGCAAAACCTGTGGTAGCACCTTGCACACAACCACTGACCATGAGTCGATTGCAAATTTCAAAGAGACCTTGAGATCCAAGCCCACTAGTAAGTGGGTCACGAAGAGAAACTAATTCAGTTTACTACTTGTGCAGAGACATGCCAGGGAGCCTATTTGGCATCTAGACAGTGGATGCTCAAGAAGCATGACTGGTGTGAAGGAATATCTGCACAAGTATGTAAAGGAACCAGGGCCCAAGGTAGTATTTGGTGATAACTCATCATGTCCCACTGAAGGTTATGGTTCAGTAAACTGCAATGGAATAGTTTTCTCTATAATAGCCTATGTCAACGGTCTCAAATACAATCTCATCAGTGTCAGTCAACTATGTGATGCAAAATTCATTGTACAATTCAATGATAAACAAGGTACCATTTTTAATGCCAACAAGGAAGTTGTGTTGATAGCTCCTAGGAGAGATGATGTTTATGTGCTTGACATGTCAACTCTCTCCCAAGATGGAACGTGTCTCTTTGCTAAAGCCACTGAAACTATCAATTGGCTGTGGCATAAGAGACTCTCACACTTGAACTTCAAAAACCTCAACAACTTAGCAAAACAAAACAAGGTCCTTGGCTTACCATCACTGGTATTTGCAAAAGACAAACCATGCTCTGCCTGTGAAAAGGGTAAACACCACAGAGCATCATTCAAAACCAAACAAAATTTCTCCATCAAAAGCTACCTTCACCTCCTGCACATGGATCTCTTTGGACCTGTCAGTCCCAGATCCATCTAGCATGAGAAGTATACACTTGTCATTGTTGATGAATTCTCAAGATACACGTGGGTATACTTTCTTTTCAAAAAGAGTCAGGCAGCTGATACAATAATGTCATTCATCAGGAAGATTGAAAACCAGAATGACATTACTGTCAAACAAATCCGAACTGACAATGGCACTGAGTTCAGAAATCAAGAACTTGAGAGTTTCTGTGATGAAAAAGGAATTTCTCAAAATTTCTCATCTCCTTATACCCCTGAACAAAATGGGGTTGCTGAAAGGAAAAACAGAACTCTCATTGAGGCTGCTAGAACTATGTTAAATGGCTCAGCCCTCTCAAAATATTTCTGGACTGAAGCAGTCAAAACTGCCTGTTACACTCAAAACAGGTCAATCATTGTCAAAAGACATAATAAAACCCCATATGAGATCTTCAAAGGTAGACTTCCAGACATCAACTATTTTCATGTATTTGGATGTCCTGTGTTCATTCACAACCACAAGGATCATCTAGGCAAGTTTGATGCAAAAGCTGATGATGGATACTTTTTAGGCTACTCACTGATCTCCAAAGCCTTCAGGGTTTTTAACACAAGGAGACAACAAGTTGAGGAAACCTTTCATGTCACCTTTGATGAAAGTACTGAAAGCATCAGGTTCACCAACACCTCAGTGGAGGAAATAGGAATTGATAACTCATCAAGATATCCTCCTGATGAGTACAACACTGAACTCAATTCCTCATATCAAGCTGATGCTGACATCTCATATTATGTCTTACCCCACAACCTACCCCAACCAACCATCAATGAATTCATTGATAATCAGTCTATCCCTACTGGGATAAGTAACAATGATCCAAATGATCAGGAACCTGTAAGTCATGATCCTCAACCGGATCATGACATCTCAACAGATGTTCTAAATGATCCTGTGGCTCTTGCACCTGAACTCACATCTGAACTCCCAGTGACATCTTCAAGCTCAGATCCCAGACCACAAAGTAAGTGGACTAGATCTCAGGACATTGAGCTTGTAAACATCATTGGTGAACCCACTGAGGGCATACTCACTAGAAGCATGGCTGCTAGTCTAACTGCAGCTTCAGCCAATGAATGTCTATATGCTGATTACCTATCAGACATTGAACCCAAAAGTGTCACTGAAGCTCTAAAACACCCAAGCTGGGTTCAGGCTATGCAAGATGAATTGCAACAGTTTGATAAAAACAAGGTCATGAACTTGATCAAATGTCCTCAGGATGTAGTAGTCATAGGAATGAAGTGGGTTTTCAGAAACAAAACTGATGAAAACGGCACTGTCATTAAAAACAAAGCCAGACTTGTAGCCAAAGGATACAGTCAACAAGAAGGCATTGACTATGATGAGACATTTGCTCCTGTTGCAAGAATGGAAGCCATCAGGATCTTCCTTGCATATGCAACATACATGAACTTCAGGGTCTACCAAATGGATGTTAAAAGTGCATTCTTAAATGGTGATCTCAAGGAAGATGTGTATGTTCAGCAACCTCCAGGCTTTGAGAGTAGTGAATTCCCTGACTATGTCTGCAAGCTTGACAAAGCCCTTTATGGACTTAAACAAGCTCCCAGGGCATGGTATGAAACTCTCTCAGCCTTCCTGATACAAAACAAGTTTGTCAGAGGAAAGATAGACAACACACTGTTTGTCTATAGAACCCAACAGGATGTGATACTAGTCCAAGTGTATGTTGATGATATCATCTTTGGCTCAACAAACTACAAACTTTGCAAACAGTTTGAAAAACTAATGACAAAGAAGTTTGAAATGAGCATGATGGGAGAACTAACTTACTTTCTTGGACTTCAAATCAGGCAAACTGATAAAGGTATATCCATCAGTCAAGAGAAATATACGAGAAATCTCTTGAAGAAATATGAGATATTTGACTATGCCTCAGTGAAGACACCAATGGTTCCACCTAACAACCTTGGACCTGATCTCACTGGCAAATCAGTCAATCAAACTCATTTCAGAGGGATTGTTGGCTCACTGATGTATCTAACCGCTACTAGACCAGACATACAATTTTCAGTCTGTCTAATAGCAAGATATCAGTCCAATCCCAAAGAATCCCACCTCACTGCAGCCAAAAGAATACTCAGGTACCTGAAAGGAACCCCAAACCTTGGACTATATTATCCAATATGCTCAGGGTTTGATCTCAAGGGTTACTCTGATTCTGATTATGCTGGCTGCAACATGGACAGAAAAAGTACCTCAGGGTCCTGTCAATTTCTTGGAGGAAAACTGGTGTGTTGGAGTGCAAAGAAGCAACAATCAGTGGCTATGTCCTCAGCTGAAGCTGAATATGTAGCTGCAGCAGGATGTTGTGCCAATGTATTATGGATGAAAAGTCAACTCAGTGACTATGACATCCATTACAAAATGGTGCCCATCTTCTGTGATAACACTAGTGCAATTGCAATCTCCAACAACCCTGTCCTCCACCAAAGAACCAAACACATCGATATCAGATATCACTTCATCAGGGATCACATAATGAAAGGAGACATAGAACTTCATTTCATCCCTACTGAATATCAACTGGCTGATATCTTCACCAAACCCTTGGATGAACCTACCTTCAGGAGACTGAAAGCTGAATTGGGAATGCTTGACATTGAAAGTCAAGTATCTGAAAACCAATCTCAGTAAGTTCTCTGACATGGTTCATCCTCCCTGAAAATCCAAAATAAACCTCTCACTGAATGAGTAAGACTCATTCAGGGTCCCTGACACTTGACAAAGAGCATTGAATGAGTAACTAAATGGTCTAAGTATCAGTTACTTTAATGTCCTAGGTTGGTGACTATGCCAATTTAATAATGGAATATATGTCTCTTTGTCTTACTGTCATCCCACTTGGCATTTAATGCCTCTCAAAAAAAATATCAAATTGATATTTTATCTCTGTAAAAGTGCACTTTTACTGTGCGATGCAACTGTTCCCTTGAAAAACGGGATTTTTACTGCGGGTAATGGAGTGGTAGCATTAAATGGGGAACTTCAAAAGTCTTTCAAAAACCTACTCTTAACTTTTCCATTTGTGCACAAAACACCCCTATTATCACTCTATAAATACCCTCTTCTCCAACACAATCAACACACACAAATCTTTTCTGCAACTAAACTCTGTCAAAATCATTTCAAAAAAATTCAAAAACATTTGTGTGTGCTCAAAATCTCTTTTTGGAAAACCTTCCTTGTAAACATTTACAAAAGATTTTTCATCACAAACTAGAGAGATCTAAACATTTTGATTGTTCTTGCCAGACGTTTTTTTAAAAACCCTAAAAACTTCTTTAGACATGGCTAGAACACAATCTCTCCAGTTTGCTTCTCAGTGGGTAGGGGATCTCACAAACGTTGAATTCAAAACAAACAATGTCATAGGTAATTTTGAATACCCTGAAAATGTCCCAACCTATAAAGACATTGTAAAATTTTTATTCAACTGCCCACTCAAAACGGCCTTTGTAAAATGTCCCTCAGTGGTGTACCCAAACTACCTCAGGGAGTTTTGGGCAACTGCTAAAGCCTTTGACCCGACACCTTCAACTGATGAGAATAACCTTAGACCACTCAGGGAGTATCTCATCAGGTTCAGTCTTAATGGGGGGCAACAATATACCCTGGATTACAAAACTTTTTGCACTTCAACAGGGTTAGATTACAACAAAGGTGTTTATGTCGCCCATCCTGAACCTTCCACAGTAAAGGATGGGTTAAAACAAATCGTTTTGGATCCCACATTTTTGGACAAGACCCCAGTCACTAAAAGTTCATTCCCCGTGGCTTGGAGGATCCTTTTCACTTTTGTGATTCAGGTCCTCGGCGGGAACCACTCATCCACTGAACAAGTTAACTCTATTCAGTTGATGATGGCATACTGCCTGATGAATGGGGTCACTGTCGACATAGGGGAGATTATTTACAGTGATCTTGTAACGAAGCTACAGAGCAAAACTAGGACGAAGTATATTTCGTTTCCTAGGTTTGTCTCTTGTGCTTTACAATCGTTACTGGGTGCCAATTATACTCAGGATGAAAAATTTGGAAATTTACCTGGCATCCTGAGTCCTTCAACTTTTCAAAAGGACCCATCCCTTGTCACACCTATTGAATTGACGGCCCATATGGTTGCTGTAAACAACCAGGAGGGATCAGTGTCTCCAAACCCTGCTCTTAAAAAGAAAAAGGGGAAGTCTCAGACTGGGACTAAGACTAAACCAAAGTCTCAGGGCCATGAGGCTTCAGGAGCACCGCCTAAGAGGCACAAAAGGCCTGAGACCAAAAAGACACCCACTGACCAGGCAACAACCACCCCCGTGACAACGAAGGACACTGATACATCACAGTCAGTGCCCTTGGTCACACCTACTACTCCCCAAGATCCAGAGGGAAACAAACAACCCGCTGGAAGGGGAGCGCCTTCCACATCGCCCAGTGATGACATTAGCAAATCCAAGCCTTTGTCTGAGGGCACACTGATCGATCCCAAAGACTCAGGGGAAAACAAACAATCCACTGATAGGGATACAACATTCACTGACTCTGCTAAAGGCACTGGGAAATACCCACCAGTGTCTCAGGGGTCACTAGGGGACAAAGACTCGGAGGGAAAGAAACAACCCGCCGATACGGAACCCAAAACCAATCCTGACTCCCGAGAAGACGCTGGGAAACTCCCACCAGTGTCCGAGGGGTCCACGTGGGACAAAGACTCAGAGGGATCAATACCACCCGCTGATATGGAACCCATTCCCACTCCCTTGTTAACTGTTGCTGAGGTTACTGAGTTGCTAGAATCTGATGATGACCTTGCTGAAAGTGATGAAGAAATCTTATCAGCAGGAGAAGAAGTGGACGCTGAGGTTCAAACTGAACAAGAGCCTCAGCCTGATCCACAGACGCAGACTGAGTCACCTTTTCAACCTGAAGACAATGACTCAGCCTCATCCTCCAGCTCTGATGAATTCAAAAAGTTTGACAATGTTCTTCCGCTCACTGAAAAACAACTGGTTAAGTGGATCAGTAGGGCTTCAAGGAGGCTGTTTTCTGGGGTTACTGAACAGTTTTGGGATCAACACACTGAAGCTGCTGCCAGTTACGCTGACCTTAGATCTGATGTGCTCACCTTCAACGAAAATGTTCATGAGCACAGAGATCTTATGTACCACCATCTTGTCAACCTGGATGAACACATGGTTAAGTTCCTCAAGCATCTTCCGACAGTTGGGGTTACGATTGATGAAATCAGGGACGCTGTCAAAGAAGACCCAGCGCTCAATGCCAAAGTGCTGGAAGCAACTGAGGCATATGCAAAAAATTCATCCAGGCTCACTGACCTTATAGAGATGCTCAAGTCTGCAAATGTTCAGGGTCTTCAAACTTCAGTTCAGACTCTTCAGACCACCATGGACTCACTGAACACTCAGGTAGCTACCTTGACTCAGGCCTCGTCTTCTATGGCTTGGAATCTCGGTCCACGAATGACTGTCCTGGAGTTATCTCATGCGAACTTGGATGCAAAGGTCACTGGTATTCAGGCAAATACTTCAAAAATAAAGGCCATGATGACTGAAATCTATCAGGCCTTCAAAGGTCAAGCTGGACAGTCCCCCTCAGCACCTCCTCCAACTCTTGCCCTCACTGACGCTACGGCAACAGTTGAGGGGGAGAATACTGCTGAAGAAACTCCTATTCACACTGAGGGGTAGCAAACACCACCAGTCTCAGCAGCTCAAACATCATCATCATCAGCACCAGTCTTTGCAGTACCAATCTCATCACTTCCACCTCAAGCAACACTGACAGTCTTAACACCAATCATGACAACACCACCTCCCATTATTGCATCATCCTCCTCAGGACAGGACAAGGGCAAAGGCATACTGACAACTACTGAGCCTGAGAGGATTCCCTACAAAATCGGTGACACTGAATACCTCTTCACTCCTCAACAGCTAACCAAACACCTTGCTAAAGAAGAAAGGAAATTGAAACAAGCTGAGGATGAAAAGAAGACTAAGGAGGCATTGACCAAAGTGATTGCCGAAGAAGCTGAAAATGTGGGGATAGATGCAAGCAAGCTTAAAAAGGGTCAGGCGGGACAGAAGTTCATGGAAGCTCAGGCTGCTCAAATGGCTGCAATGAGAGCTCAATATGAAGAAAAGAGAAAGAAAACTGAAGCTCTCAGGCAAAGCAGAATCAAAGAATATAACTGGACAATGACCAGCCGAAGGCTTCCTGAAAAAATCACTGATGTCAAAATCATTCCCAACACCAAACCATTGGCTATGAATGTTTACAGAGGAGATGACAAAAGACACTTTGAGGTTCATGATCCCTTAAAATTCAGTGACTTTGGGATCACTGAACTTGATGAACTTGGTCCGATCATTGGAAAGAAGCAAAACAAGGTGGTCAAGGAGCTGATGAAGATGCTTAGCAAAAGATATGAAAGGCTGAGGGAAGCACCAACCCAACTGAGAATTCAGCCTGCCTTGGCTGCACCTCAAGGATCTCAACCACATGCTTCCACTGGCAAAAGGAAAAGAGTTGATTTCCAACCTGAGATCAAAGTACCTGGCCTTGAATGCAACAGAGAACTGCCTAAGGGTGTTAATTTTGTGAACTGTCTAGTGATTGAAGAGCCTGAAAGAGGGCTATTCCACATAGATGTCTACGGGAACCCTGCATTTCAAATATGGAGTGACATTGATCAGGCTGGAGTAGCTGCAATGATCAGCTATATTCCTGTGGCCTCTCAGATCCAATCCCCAGCAAACGTCAGGTTCTGTCAAGACCTGAACGCTAAGATCAGAGACCATCCTGACAGGGAAACACTCGTCACCAAGAAAGTGAAGCTTGAAGCACTGGGTATCCATCTGGATTGACATCATTTTGTTTTATCTTTTGTACTAGTGATAGGAACTATGTAATCTGATCAATAAATGATGTATGTTTTATTCATTTACTCAGTGTTCCCTATTGTATTCATTAGTACATTCAGTGTAAGAAGAAGCCTTTTGCTCACTTACACTGATCAACCACTTAGGCTATTTGTATATCCAAATAGGGGGAGACTGTTGGGTTCAGTAAATACTCAAACCCCTTAATCTAGGATTTAAATAGAAAATAGCCCAAGTATTTAATCCGTTAACACAAACAGGTCATTGAGTGCATAGTCTCTCAGTGAGTCGTCTTCAGGATACTCAGTAAGAGGCAATGAAGAAGTCTCTCCACTCAGTAAGGCGGAACTTAAAGGGTGAAGACTGAGTCAAGAAGAAGATGATGGATTCAGTGAGTGATGACAATAACTCACTGAATCCCTAAGATTCCTATCCAACTTCTTACACTGAAGACAAACTGAAGTAGAAGACTGAAGGATGTAAAGACTGAAGAAAGAGCGGGACAAGGCGGGAAAGGTTGAATCAGATAAGACGAAGTCCTTATCAACAAAAGTCAACTTTCCCTGAATGGCAAAAGATCAGGCTCAGTGTCATCACTGAACTTAGGAAAGTAGTCTTGTCTCTTACCTAGAATAGTCTTTGTAAACAGAGACAAAATACATCAGTATTTTGTCTTCTGTATGATGTCAGTTTGTCACTTAGGAAAGAGTCAAATATCATACATGTATAAATAGCATAAGAGATGGAGTGAAAAGGTTAAGCTTGTGAATTGTAAAAACACATACACGCAAGCCATCTTTTCACTCCTCCAAATACAACTTAGTTCCTGAGATAGCTCAGTGAGCTCTAAGAGTTGTGCTCAGACTTAGCCAGAGCTTAGAGAGGAATCACCCAACTTTGTCATTTCAATCCCAAGTACTATTCCGCAAGTACTTGGGTAACGTATTCTTTGTTGATTTATTTCTAATAAGAATATGATGTTGAAAATTACTTAGTGTGTTTTCTTTATGTTAATTTCAGTCATAGTTCACTTTTAACTTGTTTTATAAACTTAAACTGTTTTAAACGATAGTGAACGGGGAACAACAGAAGAAGTGGACGCTGAGGTTCAAACTGAACAAGAGCCTCAGCCTGATCCACAGGAGCAGACTGAGTCACCTTTTCAAACTGAAGACAATGACTCAGCCTCATCCTCCAGCTCTGATGAATTCACAAGGTTTGACAATGTTCTTCCACTCACTGAAAGGCAACTGGTTAAGTGGATCAGTAGGGCTACAAGGAAGCTGTTTTCTAGGGTTACTGAACAGTTTTGGGATCAACACACTGAAGCTGCTGCCAGTTACGCTGACCTTAGATCTGATGTGCTCACCTTCAACGAAAATGTTCACGAGCACAGAGATCTTATGTACCACCATCTTGTCAACCTGGATGAACACATGGTTAAGTTCCTCAAGCATCTTCAGACAGTTGGGGTTACAATTGATGAAATCAAGGAAGCTGTCAAAGAAGACCCAGCGCTCAATGCCAAAGTGCTGGAGGCCACTGAGACATATGCAAAAAATTCATCCAGGCTCACTGACCTTATAGAGATGCTTAAGTCTGCAAATGTTCAGGGTCTTCAAACTTCAGTTCAGACTCTTCAGATCACCATGGACTCACTGAACACTCAGGTAGCCACCTTGACTCAGGCCTCGTCTTCTATGGCTTGGAATCTTGGTCCACGATTGACTGCCTTGGAGTTATCTCATGCGAACTTGGATGCAAAGGTCATTGGTCTTCAGGCAGATACTTCAGAAATAAAGGCCATGATGACTGAAATCTATCAGGCCTTCAAAGGTCAAGCTGGTCAGTCCCCCTCAGCACCTACTCCAACTCTTGCCCTCACTGACGCTACGGCAACAGTTGAGGGGGAGAATATTGCTGAAGAAACTCCTCTTCACACTGAGGGCGAGCAAACACCATCAGTCTCAGCAGCTCAAACATCATCATCATCAGCACCAGTCTCAGCAGTACCAATCTCATCACTTCCACCTCATGCAACAACAACAACACTGACAGTCTTAACACCAATCATGACAACAACACCTCCTATTATTGCATCATCTTCCTCAGGACAGGACAAGGGCAAAGGCATACTGACAACTACTGAGCCTGAGAAGATTCCCTACAAAATCGGTGACACTGAATACCTCTTCACTCCTCAACAGCTAACCAAACACCTTGCTAAAGAAGAAAGGAAATTGAAACAAGCTGAGGATGATAAGAAGACTAAGGAGGCATTGACCAAAGTGATTGCCGAAGAAGCTGAAAATGTGGGAATAGATGCAAGCAAGCTCAAAAAAGGTCAGGCAGGACAGAAGTTCATGGAAGCTCAGGCTGCTCAAATGGCTGCAATGAGAGCTCAGTATGAAGAAAAGAGAAAGAAAACTGAAGCTCTCAGGCAAAGCAGAATTAAAGAATACAACTGGACAATGACCAGCCGAAGGCTTCCTGAAAAAATCACTGATGTCAAAATCATTCCCAACACCAAACCATTGGCTATGAATGTTTACAGAGGGGATGACAAAAGACACTTTGAGGTTCATGATCCCTTAAAATTCAGTGACTTTGGGATCACTGAACTTGATGAACTTGGTCCGATCATTGGAAAGAAGCAAAATAAGGTGGTCAAGGAGCTGATGAAGATGCTTAGCAAAAGATATGAAAGGCTAAGGGATGCACCAGCCCAACTGAGAATTCAGCCTGCCTTGACTGCACCTCAAGGATCTCAACCACAAGCTTCCACTGGCAAAAGGAAAAGAGTTGATTTCCAACCTGAGATCAAAGTGCCTGGCCTTGAATGCAACAGAGAACTGCCTGAGGGTGTAAATTTTGTGAACTGTCTAGTGATTGAAGAGCCTGAAAGAGGGCTATTCCACATTGATGTCTAAGGGAACCCTGCATTTCAAAGATAGAGTGACATTGATCAGGCTGGAGTGGCTGCAATGATCAGCTATATTCCTGTGGCCTCTCAGATCCAATCCCCAGCAAACGTCAGGTTCTGTCAAGACCTGAATGCTAAGATCAGAGACCATCCTGACAGGGAAACACTCATCACCAAGAAAGTGAAGCTTGAAGCACTGGTATCCATCTGGACTGGCATCAATTTATCTTCTTGTACTAGTGATAGGAATTATGTAATCTGATCAATAAAAGATGTATGTTTTGTTAGACTACTCAAAGTTCCTTATTATTTTCATTAGTACATTCAGTGTAAGAAGAAGCCATTAGCTCACTTACACTGATCAAACACTTAGGCTATTTGTATATCCAAATAGGGGGAGACTGTTGGGTTCTGTAAATACCCAAACCCCTTAATCTTGGATTTGAATAGAAAATATCCTGAGTATTTAATTCGTTAAACACAATCAGGTCACTGAGCGCATAGTCTCTCAGTGAGCCATCTTCAGGATACTTAGTACGAGGCAAAGAAGAAGCCTCTCCACTCCGCAAGGCGGATCTTAAAGGGTGAAGACTAAGTCAAGAAGAAGATGGTGGATTCAGTGAGTGATGACAATAACTCACTGAATCCCTACGACTCCTCTCCAACTGTTAAACACTGAAGACAAATGAAGGAAGAGACTGAAGGCCTTAAAGACTGAAGAATGAGCTGGATAAAGCGGGAAAGTTTTACCCAGATAAAACTAAGTCCCTCAAGTCTTTATCCAGTCTACGCATGGTCACAATCTTCTAAAATCATATCTTTCCATTTATAGTAAGCGGCGATTCTCTGTCAAAGGAAATAGTCTCGCCGCCTACTATAAATAGAAAGACAAATAGTAACTGAATCCTTCAAGATTCATGTTTGCTGTGTTCTATGCTTTTGTCTTCTAGGTTAAAGTTAAATATCATACTTGTATAAATAGCATAAGAAGAAGAGTGAAAAGTGGAAGCTTGTGAATTGTAAAAACACACATACACACAAGCCAACTTTTCACTCCTCCAAATACAACTTTATCCTTGAGCTAGCTCAGTGGGTTCTAAGAGTTGTGCTTAGACTTAGCCTAAGCTTAGAGAGGAGTCACCCAAACTTTGTCATTTCAATCCCAAGTACTATTCCGCAAGTACTTGGGTAACGTATTCTTTTGATTTATTTCTAATAAGAATATGATGTTGAAAATTACCTCGTGTGTTTTACTTTTGTTAATTTCAGTCATTATTCACTGTTAATATTGTTTTACGTACTTAATTGATTTTAAACAATAGTGAATAGGGAACAACACAAGAAAGCCACTAGCATCATAGAAAATAAAATGATCACAACTTGTAAAACACCATGTAAAATCGGAATTTATGATTACACATAAGTCTTATGACAAAAGTTAGACAAACAGAATAAAGTCGAGATAGTTCTTATGAACACATATCAGACTTTAAAGTATATCACGGAACACTTATGACCACAGATTATACAAAATGTATAAAATTAACACCTATGGGCACATATCAACCTTCAAAAGACATATGAAAGTTTAAACAAACATTAACACATATCCTCGACCGATGTAAACGTCCACAATTTGCAACTTTAATCGGTCAAATTGTGGACGTTTACATCGGTCAGTTTTTCACTCGATGTTTGCAATTTTGATGCCTCGACCGAAGTGACAACCGAGCACCACAGACGAGGCAACCGATCTCAACATCGGTCGACACTCCTATTTCTCGTTGCCCAACCGATAAAAATGTGTCGATTGCGTCCGCCCTTAGTAGTGCTAAAAGTACAGATTTTGGAAAATATTGCAATTGTACTTGCCCAAAAAAATGTTGGGCAACTAATGAGTCAAAATAGGTATTTCCTACAGCATCGATTTTACATGAAGCTCCCTTTTCGACAAAAATTTAACCTTTTTGCCACATCATTTGATAGTCTCATAATATTCCTACGTCTATAGCACAGTAGCGGTAATCGAAAGCTTTGACTAGCAATGTCATAAGGCTGCCCCCAGTAAGGGGATTCAATCCTTTTACTTTTTAGCGTCTTGTCAGTTTTCTCTCTCCAGTGACCTTCAAGCGATTAGGTGCTCCAGTAAGGGCGACCAAGTTCATTTTTTTTTAAACATTTATAACACAAAATAAAATTTCATTAATAATTAAAACGTTACATAATAATTCAAATAAAATTAAAACATTACGAAACTTATTAAAACATTACAACACTTATTAAAAATCTAGGTTGTGGCGTGCCTTGATCGAGTCTTTGATTTTCTGCATTGTTTCTTGTTGTACTGCGGGCAAAGATGGGTCGATTGGCGTGCAATAGAATATGAGATCTTTATCATATTTCTTTTGTCGATCAAATTCAAGTTTTTGTTCTTCTAGTGCCAATTTTTTGTCTTCCCTTTCTGATCTCTTTTGCTCCATCTCCAACTCCTTTTGCCGTTGTTCTAGCTCTTTCTTCTTCAAATCATAGTATCCGTCTGCCAGCGTTAGCATTTTGGTTGTTTCCCGTTATACTATTCTCGGATACATCACACCAAGCGTTGCACAAGGCAATCTCTTCTTCTTTTGTCCAAAGCGACGAATCATTCTTGGTTTCTTTCTCGACAACCTTCTTCTTCGCCTTTGTAGCTCGTTTCTTCGGGTTCACCGGTGACGTCTCTTCTCGACATGCTTCTTCTTCTTAGTCATCAATGTTAACCGAATCGTGATACAATCCATGAGCCGAACCGGTACCCGAACCGTGATACTCTTGAGCCGGATAACCCGAACCGGTTCCAACAAAAAAATCAGGATTGTTGTATAATTGTTCTTCGAAATCAAAACCATCAAGATTGATACGGTTAACCGGAGAATATTGTTGATAATTTGAATATGAAGACGTTGATGAATCCATTGTTGGACGGTACACAGATTCGGGTGAGCCATACATAGATTGGTTGCTTCGACGGGAGTGGCTTTGTTGTTGTTGTTGTTGTTGGATGTTTTGATACGGTGGAACAAATGGACGATTCATAAAAAATGGATTGTTAGTTTGTTGTTGTGGATCTTGTTGGGATTGATATTCGAAAGCAGGGGGTTGGAAATTGATCCTTGGTGAGACACCGGTTAACCGGAAATTCGGATCCGGTGTTAAAATATGCGGGGCGTTTTGTGCCAAACGGGATTTTCGGCCTTTTTGTTGTGGTGTTTTCTTAGACATTTTGATAGAGATAATTATGATATTTTTGATAGAGAGGATTGTGAGATTTGTGAGTTTAGTGTGTAAATATGTTGTGTATTAGTAGTATTTTTTTATTTTATTTTTGGATATCAAACGGTCAAATAATTAATTTTCAAACGGTTGGATTTTTTTTTGTTTGGATATGCAACGACTAGCAAACTTGGATGTTTGTGGTTTGTGGTGTCGATCGAGCAGACGACCCATATAGGTTTTTTTTGGCGATCGACTAAGTCCACAACAGGACGATCGATTGGAATCGATCGCCCATTCTCCCTCGATCGAGTGTAGATCGATACTACTGCGTCCAGCCTAAGCAACTATCAAGTGATAGACAACACACAAACACACACACCATGTCACATTAGTGTTAGTTTTATGGATATAAATTAGTAGACGTGAGTTAGGATCGAACTTGAGACCACGGGATTGCACACTTTACGTATGAGAATTAAAGTTAAATAATTAAATATAAACGTTGTATTTATTTATTAATTAAACGAAATAACTAACGAACGTTAAGTAATTAATGTAATGGACTAACGGGCGTTAAATGTATTTGGAAAAGGACTAAATTGCAAAAGTTGGGAAGGTTCCGGAATCCCTTGGGGATGTCCACAACCGATCGGCCAAGAGGAGAAGCAACCCAACCTAGCCCAAACTCAAACTTGTTCACCAAGTTTGCTTGAGTATATATTAAAAACCTAGGGTGTTTGTAAATTATCTCTTGTGCTCATTAGCTAAACCCTAAAACTGTTTTGTGTGTGTTTCTTTGCTCCAAACCGATCGGCCACCTTTGTGGGTGTCGATCCATCATTTTTCCAATAAACAAGTTATTTGTTTTTATCAAAACTAGCATTACTTTAATTCGGTTTAGTACGTGTGTACAAGAAAGTGGTAATAACACAATATTGTTATTATTCTTGGATTGAATTACAAAACGGTAAGGGGTAATTCACATAATCCTAATTAAATCAAATTAGGGTTCTTCCATTGCTAGTTTGTGGATTTGATTCTTGTTCTGCTAGAATCAAGAAAAGGTACGCATATTCTTTTATGTTAATTAATTATTCGTTAATAAATCCTATACGCTTCCGCTTGAATACTTTGATGTTTTGTGATTATTTGTTTGATTGTCATGTTATATAATTCCAACAGTGGTATCAGAGCCATTGGTTTTTAATGAGTAATTAATTGCATAAACGCGTAATAAAACAAATATTTGTATGTTGTTTGATATTGTTAATCTAGGGTTTATGTTTAATTTTTGTTGGTCGATTTTTTTTTAATTGGGGCGTACCCCATATTTTTTTTAAGTCGACATGCATAAATTTTTTTTAGGGTTTTGAAATTTTTTTGCTAACCTTATCGAAACCTAGAATTAATATATTAGTTACGTGATTAATTCATGAATAATTTGTTATGTGTCATGGAATTTTGATATGCGATCTTGTGACTATTTGTATAATTGTTATGATATATCCATGATTATACATGCATGTTAGTCATGGATAAGTTGCTTTGATATTATTTAATTGTTAAGATATATTTATTTACTATAAATCTTGAATTGGGGAAGACTCCAATTATATATATTTATGAATTAATTATATGTAATTTGGTATATTATTAATTATGGGTTTACGCAATCGATTCATCGATGTATGTGGCTCACTTTCAATTGAGAGAGTGAAAACCCTAATTAATATATACATTAATTTAACCTAGACATTGATTATTAATAAGGTTTTATCGAATAAGTTGCATGTGGCTACTTGTTTACACATATAAATTGTTTATTATGTGCGCATTGTTTTTTAGTAGTTTATTTTTTATTTGTTACTTGTTTGTTTATTATGTTAGATAGTTTTAAGCAAAGGGTAATTTTGAATAGAAAAATAATACGGACTAAACAATGGTGAAATTTGATTTGTTTTGGAAGAGTTAAGTTTTCAATAGTTTAATTGATTGGTGATTTTGGTACAAATGGTCTGAACGGCTCACCCACTAGAATGAACTAAAAAGGGGTTAATAAAGAAGTGCGCACAGTCACACTGAAAGAATGTCTAAGGTTATGCTTTTGCGCTTACCTGATCCTCTGCCCCCTGTAAGTTCAAATGGAGCTACTTAGTAAGCCATAAAATGTACAAACTCATCTTAAGGGCGAATTAGTTTTAATTCCATGCACCACTTCGGTGGTAATTACCCGAAACACTAAGTGTTTACACTTATGCAAAAGTACGGTATAATGGACGATAATTAACACTAAATTCCTTGATTGGTGAACCTAATACCTCAATCAAAGATTTGATAATTTGATCTTTATGAATTGGTAATAAAAAGTTTTTTATTAAATTTATGCTACAAGATGAATGCATGACATCTTTGTACATATTTGATTTGACCACATAAAATCAAAACTAGTACCCTTTTAAATTAAGTTATATGCCATCTAATTAAAAGGAACACTTGAAGTTGCAATTTACGTCATGACAGTACTTGGCTAGATTGTGATGGAGAGGTAAATCTCTATGTAAAGTCAGACCTTACATGGACATATTTGCAGTTCTTTAAGTTAGACACTTAAGTTGAGTAGGAAGTGAGAACTGGACTCATGGCATAAGATGGGATGAAACATGTTTATATTTGCAATAGCGTTGGAAAATATAAATCCCATAATGATCTAGGAGTTGGAAATTGTTTGCCAATTAATGTTCGACAGATTACCTTATTATATGCTTTCGTTACTAGCAGATCAACTGATGTAATGAACCTATGATAATTTGGACCCAAGTTTTCGAGAAAATTATATGGTTATATGTTTATATTACCGTTGGGCATATTTTATTTTCTTGAAAAGTTGTATTATCGAAAATACTAATACTTGAACTTTTTTCTGTAGAAATGGCTCAAAATAACGATAACACTAACACTGCACTAAGTTATGCGTTCAAAAGTTTTTTGATCGAGAAAAGTTGATTGGCTCTAAGAATTTCAATGATTGGCACCGCTCTTTGAGAATTGTCTGTAGAGTTGCTGACCGGTTGAAATATCTTTATGAACCTTGCCCTGTTGAACCAACTGGACCTACATCTACTCAAGCTGAAAAGGACACTTGGCAACTTGAGTATAAGCGTCATAATGATATGGCTTGTCTTATGTTGGGAACAATGGAATCTGCTCTTCAAAAGCAGTTCGAACATTATTTCCCATATAATATGCTCAATGAACTTCGAACTATGTTTGAGAAACCAGCTGCCGTCGAGATTTATGACTTAACCGACGCATTACACAGCTGTAGGCAGGGAGAGGGTAAACCCGTAAGTGCTCATGTACTGGAAATGAAAGGTTACATGGACCAGCTAAAGGCACTTGGCAAAACTTATGATGATGACATGGCTGTGAATCTGATTAATAGATCCTTTAACAAGGATTTTAATGGTTTTGTTAGAAACTTCAATATGCACTACGTGGGGAAGACAGTTACTGACCTACACGCATTGCTTATTGATTATGAAAAAAGGGTTACCTCAAAAGGTTCCTACTGCCCAGGTACTTGCTATTCAGGGTGGAAGGATAAATAAGCCAAAACCGCAGCGTGCGAACAACAAGAAGGGGAAGGGTAAGGGAAAGGTTGACAAAGGCAAACAAGTTATGGCCTATCAACCACAACCCAAGAAGAACCCTACTCCTAGGAAGGAAAATCCTAAAAAGGATCAAGCATGCCACCACTGTAAGAGCGTTGGGCATTGGAAGAGAAACTGTGCTCTCTATCTTGATGAATTGCGGGCAAATAAAATGAAGTACGAAGGGTCCATGGGCGCCGGTTCTTCTGGTAATTTATTTGTCATTGAATTATTTACTCTAAATCATAAAAATTCCTGGGTATATGATACTGGATGTGGTATTCACATTTGTAATACACTGCAGGGATTTAGAGTGGAAAGGAAGCTGGCATATGGGGAGCAATATCTGCACGTGGGAAATGGCGCACATGCAGCTGTTGAAGCCATAGGAACGTTTAGTTTAGTATTGCCTTCGGGCTTAGTACTGTTATTGAACAATTGTCATTACGCACCTTCTATAATTAGAGGTGTTGTTTCCTTTTCAGTTTTGTTGGATGATGGTTTTACTCATACTATTTCACGTAATGGAATTTCTGTTTCTTTAAATGGTGTTTTTTATTTTAAAGCAATTACTGTGAATGGTGTGTTTGAAATTGATGTGATTGGAAATGAATCTAACAAATATAATAATTCGATGTTTAGCATCAATAAGAAGATAAAGTTAGACTTGAATTCTTCTTATCTTTGGCATTGTAGACTTGCTCATATAGGCAAGGCTCGCATAAATAAGCTGCAACAAGAAGGGCTTTTGCAAAATATCAATGATGAATCATTTGACAAATGTGAGTCATGCATATATGGGAAGATGACGAAGAAACCTTTTCATAGTAATATGGAGAGGGCTTCTGATCTACTTGGTCTTATTCATACTGATGTGTGTGGACCACTTAGACATGTGTCAAAGAGAGGTGCTAGCTACTTCTTAACCTTTACTGATGATTTCAGCCGTTATGGTTATGTTTATTTACTTAAGCATAAACATGAGGTGTTTGAAACATTTAAGGTTTTCAAAGCTGAAGTAGAACTGCAATTGGGAAAGAAGATTAAAGCTCTTTGATCCGATAGAGGAGGCGAGTATCTAAGCCAAGAGTTTAAAGATTACTTAACTGAGAATGGAATTGTCCAGAATCTCACTTCTCCATATACTCCACAACAAAATGGTGTATCTGAGAGAAAAAATCGTACATTATTGGACATGATACGATCTATGTTTAATCTTACTACTCTACCTTTATCCTTTTGGGATTATGCTTTAGAATCAGCTGTTCGCATTCTAAATATGGTTCCCACAAAGAAGGTTGATAAGACACCATATGAAATATGGCATGGTAAAGCTCCTAACCTGTCTTATTTAAAGGTCTGGGGTTGCGAGGCGTATGTTAGACGTGACTCAGCAGATAAACTCCAAAAAAGATCTGTAAAGTGTATCTTCGTAGGATACCCTAAGGAAACTATGGGTTACTACTTCTACTATCCATCTGAAAATAAAGTAATTGTTGCTAGGTATGGAGATTTTCTTGAAAGAGATCTCGTATCTCAAGAATTCAGTGGGAGAGTTTATGATCTGGAAGATGATCAAGAAGATGCATTACCTTCTGAAAACACTAACGTACTTCCGGTAGAACCTGATAGTCTGGGTCCTCCACCAGAAGTTGAAGTGATTCTCGTTCGTAGATCTGTAAGGACTACGCGTGCACCTGAACGTCTATGTCTTAACGTAGAGGTTGAGGAAACTATGTTAGGAGATCTTGGAGAGCCTACTAGTTATAAAGCTGCCATGGCAAGTCCTGACAAGGCTAAATGACAGGTTGCAATGAATGGGGAAA
>BPTQ01000002.1:149697990-149850846 GCA_019973895.1 Chrysanthemum seticuspe | reverse complement strand
ATCCTAGGTTTGTCTCTTGTGCTTTACAATCGTTACTGGGTGCCAATTATACTCAGGATGAAAAATTTGGAAATTTACCTGGCATCCTGAGTCCTTCAAATTTTCAAAAGGACCCATCCCTTGTCACACCTATTGAATTGACGGCCCATATGGTTGCTGTAAACAACCAGGAGGGATCAGTGTCTCCAAACCCTGCTCTTAAAAGGAAAAAGGGGAAGTCTCAGACTGGGACTAAGACTAAACCAAAGTCTCAGGGCCCTGAGGCTTCAGGAGCACCACCTAAGAGGCACAAAAGGCCTGAGACCAAAAAGACACCCACTGACCAGGCAACAACCACCCCCGTGACAACGAAGGACACTGATACATCACAGTCAGTGCCCTTGGTCACACCTACTACTCCCCAAGATCCAGAGGGAAACAAACAACCCGCTGGTATGGGAGCGCCTTCCACAACGCCCAGTGATGACATTAGCAAATCCAAGCCTTTGTCTGAGGGCACACTGATCGATCCCAAAGACTCAGGGGAAAACAAACAATCCACTGATAGGGATACAACATTCACTGACTCTGCTAAAGGCACTGGGAAACTCCCACCAGTGTCCGAGGGGTCCACGGGGGACAAAGACTCAGAGGGATCAATACCACCCGCTGATATGGAACCCATTCCCACTCCCTTGTTAACTGTTGCTGAGGTTACTGAGTTGCTACAATCTGATGATGACCTTGCTGAAAGTGATGAAGAAATCTTATCAGTAGGAGAAGAAGTGGACGCTGAGGTTCAAACTGAACAAGAGCCTCAGCCTGATCCACAGACGCAGACTGAGTCACCTTTTCAACCTGAAGACAATGACTCAGCCTCATCCTCCAGCTCTGATGAATTCAAAAAGTTTGACAATGTTCTTCCGCTCACTGAAAGACAACTGGTTAAGTGGATCAGTAGGGCTTCAAGGAGGCTGTTTTCTGGGGTTACTGAACAGTTTTGGGATCAACACACTGAAGCTGCTGCCAGTTACGCTGACCTTAGATCTGATGTGCTCACCTTCAACGAAAATGTTCATGAGCACAGAGATCTTATGTACCACCATCTTGTCAACATGGATGAACACATGGTTAAGTTCCTCAAGCATCTTCAGACAGTTGGGGTTACGATTGATGAAATCAGGGACGCTGTCAAAGAAGACCCAGCGCTCAATGCCAAAGTACTGGAAGCAACTGAGGCATATGCAAAAAATTCATCCAGGCTCACTGACCTTATAGAGATGCTAAAGTCTGCAAATGTTCAGGGTCTTCAAACTTCAGTTCAGACTCTTCAGACCACCATGAACTCACTAAACACTCAGGTAGCTACCTTGACTCAGGCCTCATCTTCTATGGCTTGGAACCTTGGTCCACGAATGACTGCCTTGGAGTTATCTCATGCGAACTTGGATGCAAAGGTCACTGGTCTTCAAGCAGATACTTCAGAAATAAAGGCCATGATGACTGAAATCTATCAGGCCTTCAAAGGTCAAGCTGGTCAGTCCCCCTCAGCACCTACTCCAACTCTTGCCCTCACTGACGCCACGGAAACAGTTGAGGGGGAGAATACTGCTGAAGAAACTCCTCTTCACACTGAGGGGGAGCAAACACCACCAGTCTCAGCAGCTCAAACATCATCATCATCAGCACCAGTCTCTGCAGTACCAATCTCATCACTTCCACCTCAAGCAACAACAACAACACTGACAGTCTTAACACCAATCATGACAACACCACCTCCCATTATTGCATCATCTTCCTCAGGACAGGACAAGGGCAAAGGCATACTGACAACTACTGAGCCTGAGAGGATTCCTTACAAAATCGGTGACACTGAATACCTCTTCACTCCTCAAAAGCTAACCAAACACCTTGCTAAAGAAGACAGGAAATTGAAACAAGCTGAGGATGAAAAGAAGACTAAGGAGGCATTGACCAAAGTGATTGCCGAAGAAGCTGAAAATGTGGGAATAGATGCAAGCAAGCTTAAAAAGGGTCAGGCAGGACAGAAGTTCATGGAAGCTCAGGCTGCTCAAATGGCTGCAATGAGAGCTCAGTATGAAGAAAAGAGAAAGAAAACTGAAGCTCTCAGGCAAAGCAGAATCAAAGAATATAACTGGACAATGACCAGCCGAAGGCTTCCTGAAAAAATCACTGATGTCAAAATCATTCCCAACACCAAACCATTGGCTATGAATGTTTACAGAGGAGATGACAAAAGACACTTTGAGGTTCATGATCCCTTAAAGTTCAGTGACTTTGGGATCACCGAACTTGATGAACTTGGTCCGATTATTGGAAAGAAGCAAAACAAGGTGGTCAAGGAGCTGATGAAGATGCTTAGCAAAAGATATGAAAGGCTGAGGGAAGCACCAACCCAACTGAGAATTCAGCCTGCCTTGACTGCACCTCAAGGATCTCAACCACAAGCTTCTACTGGCAAAAGGAAAAGAGTTGATTTCCAACCTGAGATCAAAGTACCTGGCCTTGAATGCAACAGAGAATTTCCTGAGGGTGTTAATTTTGTGAACTGTCTAGTGATTGAAGAGCCTAAAAGAGGGCTATTCCACATAGATGTCTACGGGAACCTTGCATTTCAAATATGGAGTGACATTGATCAGGCTGGAGTAGCTGCAATGATCAGCTATATTCCTGTGGCCTCTCAGATCCAATCCCCAGCAAACGTCAGGTTCTGTCAAGACCTGAACGCTAAGATCAGAGACCATCCTGACAGGGAAACACTCATCACCAAGAAAGTGAAGCTTGAAGCACTGGGTATCCATCTGGATTGACATCATTTTGTTTTATCTTTTGTACTAGTGATAGGAACTATGTAATCTGATCAATAAACGATGTATGTTTTATTCATTTACTCAGTGTTCCTTATTGTATTCATTAGTACATTCAGTGTAAGAAGAAGCCTCTTGCTCACTTACACTGATCAACCACTTAGGCTATTTGTATATCCAAATAGGGGGAGACTATTGGGTTCAGTAAATACCTAAACCCCTTAATCTAGGATTTGAATAGAAAATAGCCCAAGTATTTATTCCGTTAACACAAACAGGTCACTGAGTGCATAGTCTCTCAGTGAGTCGTCTTCAGGATACTCAGTAAGAGGCAATGAAGAAGTCTCTCCACTCAGTAAGGCGGAACTTAAAGGGTGAAGACTGAGTCAAGAAGAAGATGATGGATTCAGTGAGTGATGACAATAACTCACTGAATCCCTAAGATTCCTATCCAACTTCTTACACTGAAGACAAACTGAAGTAGAAGACTGAAGAATGTAAATACTGAAGAAAGAGCGGGACAAAGCGGGAAAAGTTAAATCAGATAAGACAAAGTCCTTATCAACCAAAGTCAACTTTCCCTGAATGGC
Source organism: Chrysanthemum seticuspe (assembly GCA_019973895.1). NCBI lineage: Eukaryota > Viridiplantae > Streptophyta > Magnoliopsida > Asterales > Asteraceae > Chrysanthemum > Chrysanthemum seticuspe. Next base: position 149,847,449 of record BPTQ01000002.1, on the reverse strand, counting down.
AAAACATCAGGCTCAGTGTCATCACTGAATTTAGGAAAGTAGTCCTGTCTCTTACCTAGAATAGTCTTTATAAACAGAGACAAAATACATCAGTATTTTGTCTTCTGTATGATGTCAGTTTGTCACTTAGGAAAGAGTCAAATATCATACATGTATAAATAGCATAATAGATGGAGTGAAAAGGTTAAGCTTGTGAATTGTAAAAACACAAACACGCAAGCCATATTTTCACTCCTCCAAATACAACTTAGTTCCTGAGATAGCTCAGTGAGCTTTAAGAGTTGTGCTCAGACATAGCCTGAGCTTAGAGAGGAATCACCCAACTTTGTCATTTCAATCCCAAGTACTATTCCGCAAGTACTTGGGTAACGTATTCTTTGTTGATTTATTTCTAATAAGAATATGATGTTGAAAATTACTTAGTGTGTTTTCTTTATGTTAATTTCAGTCATAGTTCACTTTCAACTTGTTTTATAAACTTGAACTGTTTTAAACGATAGTGAACGGGGAACAATAATTATGTCTTTGATTATTTGTGTGTATGCTTGCATGTTCTCCATGTCCGGCTAATTTACTTGTGTGTTTGCTTAGGGAATATGAAACTTAATTATTAAATATTGATTGGTTGTCTCTTATCTTAATTGTTAATCATCTAGTAATGCGATAGGTCATTCGTTGTGTAATTAATGCTTGATTAATCTTTGTGAACCTTAGGCTATAGCACTTAGAGCGGTTGTAGGCTAAACCATCCAAAGAGGGCCTTAGAGTTAGAGTTTATAATCCCTAGTGGGTTTTGTAGACGAGATCCTTTGGTAAGTTCAAAGAGTTAGGGATAAACGCATACCCTACGACCTTAGACACACAACGCGATTAAGAATAAGGACGTGACAATTCAACCACCAATAGGAGATAATTAAGGAGTAATAAAACCTAAGTAAACACATCTTTAAAATATCATACGAACACACAATAATTAGACATAGACTACCCATTAGTTTAGATAATTAGATAAGTAGAAGTAATCTGTAGAAATACCAAAACCCCCAAACTTAAACCCCGAGATTCGTACATTTCCATTTCATAAAAAACATAAAAAAGATAAAAAAAAATAATCTTCCTCAACCCCAACCTTAGCGTAGTAACTTCTCACTAGCATTTCTATTCCCCTAGAGAACGATATCAATACCCGTGGCTTACCCTAATACTACACTACAACGATTAGGTTCACTGCCTAGGGTGTTATAAAACTTGCTCGAAGAAAAGGAAGTTCCTTTGACCCCGAACGACGCGTGTAGCGTTATCATACCTCTGCAACAGAAACAGGAATATCAGAAGGATTCCTTGGTGTTTCATCAGGAGGAATTCTCTGAGTTTCTTCAACAGAAATAGTTGTTTCTCCTGGTGTCTCCAAAGGTGTGTGCACTGGTGGTGAAACCCTAGCAATGTTGTCTTGTGAACTGGGGATCTCTTCACTAGGCACTGTGGAATATTTTAGTACTTTCTTCAGGATGAACAGAAACACATTCAGTAGACACAGGAATGTCATCAGGAGCATCAGTAAACTTCAACTTCTTAGTCTCTGGTCCTTCTAAGGTAGATTGAGGTCTCTTCAACCTTGCATAAGGATTGATACCATCCCTGTTCAACTGCTTAAGAATTTTATCATATTCAATCTTCAACTGTTCATCTGTCAGTTTCCTTACATATGCCATAGTCCATCCATTGTTGTAGATGGCAGAACTCATATTCCTCACAAACTCCCTTATGTGTTACCTTTGCTCAGCTTAAGTTGGAGGCTTATCTCTCTTAGCTTTAGCCTTCCTTTCTGCATCTGCCCTCTTCCTCTGATTCACAAAGGCAATCATGTTAGCAGCAAAATTATCTGAATCAAAGGCATCCCCCAAGATGGACTGAGCAAGCGATGGATTTGTAGTAACTTCACCGACAATCTGTTTCCAATTAGCATAAGTAAAATGAAGTGAGGCATCATCAAGTTCTTTCTGCCTTTGAGGAGTTATATTAGGAACTGAGTGAGTCTGTCTTTGAAATTCTGCATTATAATCAGATCGAACCTTTGCTGCCACTTCCATATCACTTTGTGCAATCTCATAAAGCCTAAGAACCCTAGCCTGTTCAGCTTTAAAAGCAACAGAGTCCAATTCCTCTTCTATCATGGGAGCCTTTCCCTTATCCACTTGAGGAATAGATACTGGTACCTCATCAGGGGTATCTTTGGGATCAGAAGGAATAGGAAGAGGAATATCAGCAACAACAGAAGGAATCTCAGCAGGAATAGGCTTATCAGAAGCAATGATATAAGGAGGATTCTTCACTGTATCAGAAGGAACATTCACCTCAGTATTATCAGCAGCAATAGAGGTATCAGAAGGATCCATTGAGCTACCAACATTAACAGACGTAAACTTCTTAAATGCTGATCCTCCAGAGGTTTGCTTGGTCCTTCTCCTTTGAGTCCTTCTTCTAGTAAAAACCTTGATCTCTGGAGTGATAACAGGCTCAGACACCTGATCTTTCTTTGTTGCAGTATCATCCAAAGAAACAGAAGCCAAGACATGTAGAGCATCCAAATCAATATCCTCCTCCTCCTTATCCTGCTCATCTTCTGACTTAGAAACTACAAATTTACCCCTCCTCTTATTCAACCTGTTTTCTAACTCTGTCACCCTGCCAAGTAACTTTACAACAGCTCCACCAAGGGATTTATTAGTCTCCTGTAGCTCATTCCTTGTTTCTTTTAACTGAGACTCCAAGTCATCAACCTTCTGAGTATACCTGTCAAGTAGTCTAGACATTTTCATTAGAACATTAGGATCCTCAGCTCCACCAATAGGGTTTCCTGAGGTGTTAGGAGCATCATAGGATCTGGGAGGAGACATATAATAATCACCACCAACATTGGTGTCATCCTCAAAAGTATGACAAGGTGGACTCAAAGGTTGGTCAACATTCACCTCTGGAACAACAGGAGTTTGGTCCTGTGAATCAGAAGCAATGACTGGCTCCTCAGGAGCAATAATCCTTGGTGATGATGGGGCAATAGGTGAAGGGGATGGGGGTTGCTGGTCATCTGTGGCAAATGATGCAGATGCATCAGGAGCATTGGAGGCCCAAATATCAGTTGTATCTGATGTAGAGGCACCAACATCGTTAGGGATGGGTGGCATAGAGTCACCAGCAGCCTCATCATAAGATGGCTCATTGCCACCAGCAACTTCATTGCCTGAGGGCAACATAGAAGGTAATAGGGGTCTATGCCCTCCAGCAAAATTGGTTCTCATTGTAGCAAATAATTTAGCAGTCAATTTTCCTACTGCTCTTGGGGTTTGATCTGAGGTTTCAATGCCTAATATTATTTAAAGAAATCTAGGATACATTAAAAATTTATGTTTGGCATCCTTTAAGTTTTTCAGCATTTCCTCAAAGATATATCTTGAAAAATTATAATCTCTACCCTGAGCCAAACAAATATAGCAGTAGCATTTGAACTGGAGAACTGATCCCAACCCTCAGACTTATGACTTAAACATTGAAGGAGGGTATGAACTAGAAATCTCCATTTAGGGCAAAATTTGTTTTTATACCAAATGAACTTCCCATCAGTGGGATACCCTAGGCTGGCCAAACCAGTGATTATTTCCTCTCTATTATTTTCAAAAACACCTCTTTCATCATTTAATTGCAACTGAGCCCTTATGAGTGACTCAGTAATGACACACTCCTGTCCATCAATAGTGGCCACAATCTCCTTGGGTTGACCCTCAGGAGATCGCTCATAAGCTGTAGCCCAAAATTGCTTGACTAACGAGTTATAAACAATAGATGGACAAAAAGTTAGGGCATACCTGAGTTTGGAGCGTAAAAGGAAATCAACCATAGGATCATACACATCACTTCCTTCGGCTCTTTCCAAGAATGCAACTTTATTGTGATCCCCTTGTGTCGCCATTGAATGATTTGAGAAGGTTGAAGATGGGTTTGATTTAAAATGAGAGGGAATTGAGCAATTAGGTCGTAGGATAACTGCAATTGGTAAGTTTCTTAAAATAACCATTTAAATTGGCAAAAAGCTCGCAGCGAATCTTTGACCAATTTTGACTTTAATCAAATCCCATATTAAATTCCCAAATTCTATGAAACCAGCAGCATTTGAAAGTCAATCCGCAGAAACTGTTTAGTCAAACAGCAGCAACAACTGTAAGTTTGACCACTATTATCATTCCAATGCTACCAGCAAGAACCATCACCCATCAGCAGAAATAATCATGAAACCTGCAGGAATGAAGAAAAGTCAAACCCTGCTATAATTAACTGCACATTAAAAGTCTGCAGTCTTAACCCTTATAAATTCAAACACCAACCAAGCCATTACTTCCATAAATTCTAACAAACTTAGAATACACATTGACCTTGACTATAAAACTACCCCTTGCTTCATAAAACGCATACAAACTCTACAACCTTAACACACAATTGATCACCAAAATTACCACAATGAGTAACTCTCCCAACCATCCGATCGAAATTTCTTCTGACTCATCTAAGAGTTTTCCATCCAATGATGGATGGTTAAACTACTTTCCACCAAACTACACCAACCTAAGATTCATGTCCACAAACCCTCCACTTTTACCAACATCTCTTGGAACTTCTTTAGAGGATCTGCCTACCCCACCTTCTGACTTGAGGTATGATGATACCAGTTCTGAGCTTAAATCCATGCCCAACTTTGTCTCAGCATATTTAGACACTGATGATGAGAATGGTGGATCCTCCAGGCCAGTGAACATTACTCCTCTTGCTGTTGTGCCACCTTCTTCTGTGCCAATTGCAGGTCCTTCTGATCCAAGGCTAACTCTAACCCAAAACCTGAGAAAAGAGTCAAAGTGGTTGGTCTTGCTACTCCCAGAGTGTGGGACTTCATCAGTAGGTGGGGGAAGCAGCACCAGAGGATGCCTGAGTGGACAAATAGGAGGCCTGAGTAGATTTCTTGTGGATGAAAGCTGGTGTCAGGAGAAGTCTTGTGTTTTGTTGAAGCTTGTGTTATGTTGATGTCATGTCATGTGGTGATCTGTAGCTATAGAAAGTCTTGAAACATCATCCTGCATCCTTGAATACAGTGTTTAATTTAAATAAAAGACTTTCATGTTTTTAGTTTAATCTTTTTGCTATTGATTGTATGTTTGACCCTTAATCTGCAAAATGGTTAGTAGAACACATAATATACAAAGAATATACACATATATATACAAATTATACAATAATGAATCCTCCCCTTAATCAGAAATCCTCCCCTTAGGCATAATCCTCCCCTCAAACACAACAATCAGGCCCATATAGACAACCAAAAATTGAAATCTAGGCCCATCAAAAGCTTTAGTTAACAAATCAGCCACATTATCATCAGTGTGAATTTTAACTAATGGAATAAGATGTTTTTCATTAGCATCCTTTATAAAATGGTGTCGAATTTCTATGTGTTTTGTTCTCTGATGAAAAACAGGATTTTTAACAATGCAAATTGTACTTTGGTTGTCAATAAAGATTTTAATGTTCATAAAATTGAACCCATAATCCAATAACTGGTTCTGTAACCAAAGTACCTGACCACAACAACTAGCAGCAGCAACATACTCTGCTTCAGTAGAAGATGTAGCCATGATGGTCTGCTTCTTGCATTGCCAGGAGATTAATCTCCTTCCCACAAACTGACAACCCCCAGTAGTAGATTTTCTATCAAAGTTGGCACCAGCATAGTCACTGTTACTGTAAGCTTCCAACACAAATGGGGAATCTCTAGGATACCAAAGACCCAACTTAGGTTGGCCTTTGAGATACTTGAAGATTTTCTTGACTGCATTCAAATGGGAAGTCAAAGGAGTGACCTGATGCCTGGAACAAGCACTGACTGTAAACATAATATCAGGTCTTGAAGCTGTCCAATACATGAGGGAACCAATCATAGATCTGTAAAGATGAAGCCCATAGAGTGCTTTAACCACCTTTTACACCATATCAGGATTGTGAAGGTCCACATAGGCTCTGGGTTGAGTCACATATACTTCTTCTTCAATTTCACCATAAAGGAAGACAATTTTAACATCCATCTGATAAACCATAAAGCCCATATAGTAAGCAAAAGCTAAGAAGAGTCTGATAGCCTCAACTCTTGCTACTGGAGCAAAGACTTCATCATAATTAATGCCCTCTTCTTGCCTATGACCTTGAGCTACCAATCTAGCCTTATTCCTGACCACAATACCCCTTGCATCCCTTTTGCACTTTAGAATCCATTTTGTTCCAATTCCATATTTCCCAGCAAGAAACTGAACAAGTTCCCAGACATTTTGATTTAAGAACTGTTGCATTTCTTCTTGCATAGCAGCCACCCAATCTGAATCTTCTAGATCCTGTGCTACACTGGTAGGTTCAACCTGGGACAGGAAACAAGCAAATAGACAATGATGATAGTCTATGTGATGGTTCCTATGTTGATCCTGAATATAACTGAGAAATGCAGCTTCTCCAAATCTTGTCTTCTTTACCTTACTTCTGGTTTGGACAGATGAACCAATTATTTGAGATTTAGGGTGAGCAGTGTTAATCCTTTTTGTAATAGTAGGCCTAACATCAACTGAGGTTGGGAGATTATTAATAGTAGGGCCAAGATCACATCATATGAGGAAGAGTCAAAAATGCCTGATCTTGACAGATGATGAATACCTTCCAACTCAGTGCTTGAATATTGGGAATTTTCTAGATCAGATGGACTTGGAAATCAAGTAGGAGAATTATTGAAACCGAGAGAATAAACAGATGGAGTAGGTGAGGGAACTGCAAGAACAACATCAATACCAGGAGGAACAGAACCACTACCAGCAGGATTGATATCAGCAGCAACTGAACCACTTCCAGTAGAATTGAAAATGCCAGCATCCTCCTGACCAGTTGGAACAGTAGCATTACCAGCAGGAACAGAAGCATTATCAGCATCTTCAAAGTTCCTGCAGGCTTCAATAGTAGCCTGCCTTAAGAGTTCCTCTGTGTCTTTGAAGAATTCATAACCAAACTTTTCAGCATCATCCTTAGCTGCATGCTCTTGGCATTGAAGCTTCACAAGTTCTTCTGCATACCCTAGATCAGTGTGAGTTACACCAGAAGAATCCTTATCTCTAGTACCTGAAAAGTGGTTAGTAGGAAAAGAGGGAACAACAATAGGTTGTTCATCATAATCTGAGTTTGAATCATCATCTGAGGAACCTGCAATGTTAGTTTGTGAGACTTGTGGTCCTGCAGAATGATTAGATTTGAATCGAGTATAACCTAAATGATTAGTTAAATAGTCAAGATCAAAGTACCATTCCTGACCAGCTCCCTAAACATTAGGTTTATCCTCTAGAAATCTCAGAGTTAGTGTCTCCTCTATCCTCTTGGCAGATATGTTATACACCCTGTAATCCTTACTATGAGCAGAATAACCCACTACAAAACCCTCATCAGCTTTCCCTTCAAATTTTCCCAAATGATCACTGGTGTTCAAGATAGTCACGTGACAACCAAAAGGCTTAAAGTAACTAATGGTAGGAATCATCCAAGACAGAAGTTCATAAGGCATCTTATTGTGAGGATGAGTTATCAAAACCCTGTGTGGAAAACTAGAAGGGGGGTTGAATAGTTTTACCAATTAAAACTTCGTTTTAAAACATTTAGATCCACTTATGTCAATCTATTTAGATGTGTATGTTGGACGTTGATAGATAGCTATATAAAAGTATAATGAAAGATAAAGAGTAAGAAGCACATAACCACGACATGAGTATTTATAGTGATTCGGCTACAAGGACACCTTCCTTGCCCTACTCCACTCCCCGAGTCACCTACTTGAGAGTTCGTAATCACTACACGACACCAACTCCTTATGGCGGAGAAGCCTTCACAACGTCGCCTACTCTTTTTCTGGTACTAGGCTAACCACCGGGTTCTTTCACACCAAGGTGAACCATACCTACCACAACGTCGCCTACCCTTTATCAGGTACTAGGCTAAGTACCTAGTTCCATTACAATGGAGGAACTACTACCCCAACACTACACAACACCTAATCCCAAAGGAGATTCACTCCTTATTACAACACCATCAAGGATATCACCATCCTTGGAAATAGACAATCACTATATGTATAACGATGCACCTCATCGATTATACGACCTAGGCATTTGATAAGATCGTTTATAAGCTCAGGTAGGGATCAATAACAAAGACTAATAACATGCACATCGGAATAAACTAATCAATTCTTTGTTATTGAACAAGGTTTTATTCACTATTACCTCCAATTATATTAATAACGAGGTTAACTAACACTAACTAATCTTAGACGTTTATAGGAACACGTCTAGATAACTAAACGACTAACTAAACTAATAACCTAGGCGTTTACAATAAACTACATGCCCTAGGTTACACACACACCCATTTAAGTTGACTACATCTTGGAAGACTTGTATATGAAACCTACACCTATGTCCTCTTTATATACTAGAGGATTAGGGTTTACAAAATACTACAAAGGACTAATAAATAAAACTTCTTTTGCAAGCAAGTCTTTCCATCTTTTTGTAGGTTTCCTTCTTGTCGTATTAAGTCCCTCTTGTTTCATTCTTTTTGTCTTATTAACTCAAACGTATAATTCCCAACAATCTTCCCCTAGTTGATAATGACACAACCATTCTTGAACGAACTTCCCTAGACGAAGTAGAGAAATTGAGATCAGGGATCTCACCATGAATGAAACAAGTATGTCTTCCTTTGTCTTCCTCTTAATCCATGCCATGCCACTCAAACATCTCTTCCCCTTTTGTTATTATCCAAATAGGGAACGTATGAAAATAATGATCTTGACTACCACGAACCAATACCACACATCCAATTCATCCTTCTAATGTCTCAAATTACCCTCCATGAAGTTTTCCGCAACTAAAAATGAACTTGAAACAGCAGAAATCTAAACCATCAGTAGTAATACTAATCAATAGTAGTAAGAATCAAAAACTTTCCATTGAGTGGTGCATGAATATCAAATGATTCTTGAAATCTGTAAGCTCCTTGTAATGATCACTTGTGAAGAAAATCAAATATAACAAACTTGATGAAGAAGTAAAACAACCCAAACTTGTATCTTATGTCTTGTTTATCCACGTGACGTTGAACTTATACTGCTAACCAAAAATATAAGTAGATCGCAACCTCTTGACAAAATCCTCATCTTCAATGAGACACTGAGCACTACAATGTAACTCCTTTAAGTGATAGTTAACTAGGTCTTCATCCATCCACTCCTTGACCTATGAAAACTAGATTTTGCAAGTCCTCGTCAATATCCTTTAAGCACGAACAAGTTATCTACAAAGTGTAACACCCACTTTGAGATATGATAAGAACAAAAACCTGTGAAACTCAACTACAACATCAAATAAATGATATTTAACCTTCTTCGTAATCAATTCTTCAATAAATCCAAAGATGAGCTTTTTAAATTCTTTTAAGAACAACTTCCAATCTCCTCTTGTGTGTGTGACCAAACCTCTGTGTGTCGTCAAAAACCAAAACACTTATCATGCTCAACTTCCCCTCAAGTCCAAAACCATACGAGAATCAAAAATCATTCGTTGACCAATATCAAATAATACTAGCAGTAGTAATAACCTTTCTCCTTAACCTTTTTCAATGTACACTATATATGGTCTCTTGACATCAAACTCAACCACCAATATCTCTTCAATAACCCGTCGTACAAACGTCAAGAACGAGCAGTACATTGACAAGGAGCAGTACTTTGACAAAGAGCAGTACTTTGACAAAGAGCAGTACTTTGACAAAGTGCAGTACTTAGTTTGTAGGGGACCAATATTAACCATATAACATGAGAAGTACCTTGAAATATAACAGTACAAACTTGTGGAAAACTAGAAGAGGGGGTTGAATAGTTTTACTAGTTAAAACTTCCTTTTAAACTATTTAGATCGACTTATGTCAATCTATTTGGTTGTGTGTGTTGGATGTTGATAAACAAGCATATAAAGATATGTAATGAAAAGATAAGAGTAAGAAGCACAAAACCACAACGCGAGTATTTATAGTGGTTCGGCTACGAGGACACCTTCCTTGCCCTACTCCACTCCCTGAGTCACCTACTCGAGAGTTTGTAAACACTACACCAATCTCCTTATGGCGGAGAAGCCTTCACAACGTCGCCTACCCTTTTTCCGATGCTAGGCTAACCACCGGGTTCTTTCACTCCAAGGTGAACCAAACCTACACAACGTCGCCTACCCTTTATAAGGTACTAGGCTAAGTACCTAGTTCTTTCACACCAAGGTGAACTACACCTTCACAACGTCGCCTATCCTTTATTAGGTACTAGGCTAAGCACCTAGTTCCATTGCAATGGAGGAACTACTACCACACTACACCAATGACTAATCCCAAAGGAGATCTACTCCTTTACAACATCATTAAGGACATCAATATCCTTAGATCTAATGCTAGTCTATCTAGTACATCGAAACACACCATATCAAATGTACATCTAAGGCACCTTTCACTAATGCCTTTGACTAGATCTACAAGACACCTTTCAATAATGTCTTGTGTCTTCACTTCTAAGCACCTTTCACTAATGCTTCGAGTCTTGACTTCTAAGCACCTTTCACTAATGCTTCTTGTCTTGACTTCTAAGCACCTACCACAAGTGCTTATGCTATAGACGATAGATACCCTTCACTAATATCTTCGTCTTGACACTTGAGACACTTTCACTAATGTCTTTAACACTACACTTCTTTGAAGAAAGAAAGGAATCATCAACAAGAAGACTTCAGTAGCCTTGATGATGAGGAAGCTTGGCAACTCATGGACTTTGAGTTTGCTCGACTTCAAAGGTGGTGATCTTGCCTTTAAGAGGAACCTAAAAGATTACACAAAAACAAAACTACAAACATAGATCTCTTGGATCTAAGGTTAGTGAGATTTAACTTAGGGGAGAAAGTGTGTTGGAAAGGGGTGATAAATAATGAAGAAATGGCTCACTATTTATAGAGGAAAAATCCTACTGTTCCTCGGATCCCACGGATCCCTACCACAAGGGATCCGGCTAGCACAAAGCTAGAGATCCGTGGAACGCTCCTCTTTGCCCATGGGTATTTTGGTTATGGGTCATGGGTCATGGGTTGAACCATGGATCTTTGGCTAGATACAATGTATCTTTGAGTGCAATGCACTTAGTCACTTGGGTATGGGTTGATCCATAGGTTATGGATATTATCCATGTATGATATAAGCATGATGTCATGCATCGGGTTATGGGTCAAGATCCATGGGTTATGGGCTTTGGGTTGTACCCAACTCCATTCAATGTATTTTCCCAATGGGTTGTGATACTTAAGTTTCTACCCATTTATATTACCCAATATACTACATACTAGTTATGTGTATATTTTATCCAAATATGTAAACACTAGTTGTTGTACATATGTATTACTTAAGTCATAAAATCACTTATACTTGTTTTAGTGTTTTATGTGAAAATGTGAATATGTTAGAAACTATTAGTTCAAACCATTTACGTATTTTATTTGTTTCGTTAATATGATTTTACGTTTGTTATCGACAAAACATTAGAAGATCGTAAAATATAAATAAACTTTTTTACGGCTTATTTGTATTAACAAAACTAAAAAAGCAGCAGTACCTTCGAGTATCAACAGCAGTACTTTGAACAAGGAGCAGTACTTTGTCAGCAGTCATATTCGACAGCCTATAACTTTTTTATAAAAGCTTAGATCGACAATCTCTCTAGTGAAAAGTTAGATGGCTATATAGAGAACGTCCACCCAAAATTTCGTTACGATCCAACGGTTAACGAAAAAGTTATGATCATTTCAAAACAGTGCTGTAGTAACCTTACGGAACTTTTTCAATTTATGCAGCAGACTTCGACAGCTTATAACTTTTGATTGAGAGCTTTAATTGACAATCGCTCCGGTGAAACGTTAGAAGGATATACTGAGATGCACCAGAAACAATTGTATCTTGATCCAACGGTTCAAGAAAAAGTTATCACTGTTTGAAAACAGCCCTGAACAAAGATACGAAAATTTGTAACAACTTCGAATTTTGCATCTTTTCTTCGAAAAACCTGGTAGATCCCTATATCAAGAGCTCCCCGCTCTGATACCAATTGATAAAATCGTTTATAAGCTCAGTTAGGGATCAATAACAAAGACTAATAACATGTACAACGAAATAAACTAATCAATTCTTTGTTATTGAACAAGGTTTTATTCACTATTACCTCCAATTATACTAATAACGAGGTTAACTACCTTTGACGTTTATAGGAACACTAATGCCACTTGATTTGATTCCTAGGCATCTTTCACTAATGCCTTTGACAAAACGCTTGGCACCTTTCACTAATTCCTTCGTCTTGACACCTTTAGCATTATTCACTAATGCTCTTGACATGGACGTTAAGCACCTTTCACTAATACTTTCGTCTTGACTCTTTCGGAATTCTTCACTAATGCCTTTGACACAACACTTCTATGGAGAAAGAAAGAACTATCAACAAGAGAACCTCAGTAGTCTTGATGATAATGAAGCATGGCAACTCATGGACTTGAGCTTGCTCGACTTCAAGAAGTGGTGATCTCGCCTTTAAGAGAAACCTAGAGAATCACTCAAAAACAAAAGACAAACTACATAGAAAGATCCCTTAGGATCAGTGGTTAGAGAGTTACAATACTTAGGGTAAGTATGTGTGAGAGTGGCAAGCCAAAAGGAAGAAATGGCTAACTATTTATAGAGGAGAAATGCTTACTGTTCCCCGGATCCCACGGATCCCTCCCACAAGGGATCCGTCTAGCGTAAAGCTAGGGATCCGTGGGATGCTCCTCATTGCCCATGGGTATTTTGGTTATGGGTCATGGGTTATGGGTTGATCCATGGGTCTCTTATTAGATACAATGTATCTCATGAGTGCAATGCACCTAGTCAAATGGGTATGGGTCAATACCATGGGTTATGGATATTTTCCATGGGTTATAGTTTTTACCCATTATATAATACATACTAGTTATGTATATATTTTGCCCAATATGTAAACACTAGTTGTACATATGTATTACTAAATCATAAAATCACTTATACTTGTTTTAGTGTTTTATGTGAAAACGTAAGTGTGTTAGAAAACTATTGGCTCAAACTATTTACGTATTTTATTTGTTTCGTTAAAATGATTTTACGTTTGTTATCAACAAAACTTTAGAAGATCGTAAAATATAAATAAACATTTTTATGGCTTATTTGTATTAACAATCTCCCCCTTTTTGTTGATGACAAAACATATAATTATTTTAAGGAAAAACTAAAAAGTTCGTAAAAGTTTGAATTGGAGATTTTACTCTCTTCTCCCCTTTTTTGTCGAAACAAAAAGAGCGTCGAAAAGAAACTAACACGTTGTTTTAAGAAAAACATGTAAAAGAGAAAAAATGTAAAAAGAGCAAGTGATGGGAATTGTTCTCGTTTTAACTCCCCCTTGACGAGTCCATCCCTTTGTGAGGGTGTCAAGTAAATATAAACTAATAAGCTAATGAATTGCAATTTTGTTTGCAAGTGGTTTCGTCCTTGTGACAATAAATGCTTCCCCTTGAAGATTGCAACTTTCCAATGGGATGTCATGAAGAGTAATCCAAATAAGGATTAAGTTGCAAGTGGTTTTGCAATGTATGGTCTGACACAAAGCTCCCCCTAGCTTAGGGTGTCAAGTTCTTCATGTGTATTTTGAAAATCTACAAAATAGAGGTTAGAGAACAAGAGTATAGTGCATAATTTTATGCAAATAAGACTCAAGTTAGTAGTAAATTGTTTTTCCGTACCACAGATCCCACGGTTTCCTTTGTGGAGGGATCCGTCTAGGCATTTTGGAGGGATCCGTCTGTTTGGTGACAGGTTATTCAGCAGAGGTGATATATCAAGCAATGCTAAATATAAGATCGAGATATGTGTACAAACAACAAACATATACTCATAGAAATATGGCAAATAAGTTATCATTCAATAAAACAACGAGACAATTAACAAATCTATAAAACTAAGAGAATGATTTAGCAATACATTTTCTACTAATAAGTTACTAAAGCCTAGAATGCAACAAAGTGCTCGAGTCTAAGAATGAGTAGACTTGTTGATTTGGTCAAATCTTTCAAGAAGATGATTAAACATGAAATGTAACTCATTTCTTACTTCTTGAACAAGGGGTGATTAGACAATTTGGGCAATTATTGTCTTGATTGGGAACCAGAGGAAAATGAATGTTTTGAGGAGGCTCTACAAATGATTGTGGGGTTTCATTTTGAGGTGTGGGATGAGGTTCTACTAAAGGCGAGGGTGGTGGTAGTGGAAATTCCTCCATATGATCATGTCCATGATTTTTCCTTGTTTCCCATGATGGACTATTCGGTGTTGTGGGTGGTTCCCTATTTAACAAGAAAGTTGGTGAGTGGGAGGTTCTCAATGATGAATGCTCTAATGAATATAGATTTGGGTGAGGAAGAGGCTCGTTAAATCTATGCTCAAGGAATGAGGAATTAGACGGCTTGCTAGAGCTAGCTATGTTTGGTTTTGAACTAGATGACCCTTTTTCTAGTCCAAAAGGTTTGATGCTAATTCTTGCGGTTCTCTTAGAAATTGTTGAATGGGTTTGTTGAGGTGGAATTCTAGCATTGTTATCTCTTACGGGAGATGATTCGGTGGATGAAATTTCATGGATCATATGACCCTTTCTTTTGGACGAGCCTTTGTTTGAAGAGTTGTTGCTAAGAGCTTTGGTGATGATGAAGGTAAGAATGCAATACGAGCTTCTAACTACTAATTTTTTGAGAGCTAGGTGAGAGTGATGACTAAACCTTAAGAGTGTTTGGTTTATAAAGGATGATTTTGAATTAGGAAATTAAATTCTTGGCCACTAAGAGGATTAAGCATGCACTTAGGATATTGATAAGCTCTAGGAAGGTATTAAATGACATCTAAAAGTGGTTTGATAACCAAAAGGTAGCTTATCTTTGAAGAGGGAAGCTGATTTAAGCTTTCTGTAGACATGGATCCCGCGAATCCCTCTCACCAGGGATCCGTCTGGTTATAAAATAGGGATCCGTCTGTCAGACAGGTTCTTGATGAAATGATTATGCTTTTTGTGAGATCAAGTAGCTATGTATCTCGAGGCTTTGACTTTATTTTGATGTCTTGAGTGGTGGATGTCTTAAATGCTCAACCAAAAAGGGGTGAGGGTGTTTAATGATGGTTTTGGGTAGAAGAGTGGTTTTTAGATAGGCTAACTAAGTACTTGAGAAGAGCATTATTTGTTTTGAGATGGAAAAATGGTGGTAATTAGTCCTAGAAGTTAGATGATGTCTCAAGAAAAAATTTAATAAAATCTTAAAAAATAAGGAAAAATGAAAAACTAGTTTCAAGCTTATTTTTGAGTTAATGATGACTAAAATCAATTTGCTAAAATTGATGGATATGTGAAACTAAGTGTTATGAGATGTGAGAAATAACGTGTGAGCGTTGGAGCGGAATTATGGTAAGTTTTGATGAGTTGATAAATCAAAACCATTTTGAAATAGATCCTAAGTAAGCTATGGGTGAGTGTGAAGCTTTCAAATGTTTGAGGAAGACTTAGTTGGTTCTAATGTCTTATATTTGACTAGTGTGAGGTGATCTAGTGAGCTATTTTTTATGTAAGCAAGTCTGTATTGCTCATCTGTAGTCACGGATCCCACGGTTTCCTTTTGGGAGGGATCCGACTAGTTATATTGCTGGGATCCGCCTGCTGCAGATCAGAAGGCTTCCAGCAAAAGTGCAATTTTGCACTCATAGCAATGCATTTCTCCAAGTTGTTTCTACAAAGACTAAATGCAAAGACACATCAAGTATAATGCCTAGCATATGTGGGGGGACTAAAGGTACCTAAAGATGAGTGACGACGACTACTTGAAGAAGTTGTAAAATCTCATCCTACACGTTCCTAAGTTAAGTTTGTTCAAAGCCAAGTTATGACAATAGCTACATACTACATCCTACACTACATAATTATTTGTTTAGAAGTTACAACCCATTGTTTCAAATTTTTTTCACTAATTAAGGTCTTATGACCTTACCTTACTCCTCCACCACTTCCCATCTTCACCCCTCATCCACTCTTTATCACACCATCTCTACTTCTTTTTCTTTAAGAAGTTGGCGAACCACTTGAGGATTCCCTTGGTTTGTTGCCATTCGGGTGATGGGCTAGGAATGTCCGGCAATTGGTTGATGTAATCCAAGGGGTCGAGATCGGTATTTCCAAGTGGGTTGCTACTACCTTTTCCTTCTCTTTGCCTCTCCCTTTCATCCGAGGAATCCGTGGGTGGGTGAGGCCTTTTACCTTCCACCATAAACCTTGTAGTTCTACTCTCGGTCAATGATACCATAACTTTGTTGCAAAAGCTATGATCATAGGATTGCGGAGAGGGATCTAATGCAAAGATAAATTTAGCAAGACGGGTTAAGAGCATTGCGTACCGGAGCACCATTTTGTCCATGCTTTTTACACTTTCGATTCTCTTAATTATGTAGTCAGCAAGGTTGAAGCGAGTCTCGGTCACTAGGAAATATATCATGAAACTTAGACATGCGTTGGGGTGATCCTTGTTTCCTACTAGGCACAATACATTCTCCTTTACCACATTTTCCCATTTCCTATACAATGCGTACATCTCGGAGAGCTCCATTTGGAAAGGATCCATATAGATCACGTTCGAATTCCTAGTGACCCTTGAAGGGGATGCTCTTGGCATGAACACGGTGTCCCTCACTGTTTTTGCTTCCGGGATTAACGTGTTATAGATTTCATGATGATCAACCATAGCGTGTAACTCTTCCATAGACCACTCATTAGAATACATGCAAACACCTTGATATGGAACCCCTACTATTCTACCAAACTCCACAAGCGAAAGAGTGTACTCATGCTCATTTATGATGAAGACAATTGAGATGGACCCATCATCATTTCTAACTATCCTCATTGTCTTGTAGAACTCGAGTACGAAAACCGGGAAAATTTGTTCATTTATGTCCAATAAACAATCAAAGCCAATGGCACCAAAAACTTCTCTTATGTCGGTGTTAGCAAGAAATGATGGTTCTACTACTCGACCTTCATGAAAAAGTCTCTTTTCGATTATTTTAAAGGCTTTCCTATCTTCCGGCTAAGTCCATCTTTCCTATGGTACATTGGTATGTAATGAGCACTATCTTGATAGTCTTTTTGTTGGTTACTTGGCATGATTGTTCCTAAACAACACAACCACAATGTGGTGTTAATTGTGAATAGTAACCTAAAGGGTTTGATCACAATTTTGCTCAAATCATTTTTATTGAATTCAAGAAATGAGTTTAATTTGTATTAACAATGTTAATTCTTTGATTTGGATTATCTTAGAAAACAATGTGGTAACAAATTATGATAAACCCATTTGAACCCAACTTCTAAAAATGAAGAAATTGTAATCCTAGAAATCAATAAATTAAATTAACAATGTAGTGAAGATTATACTTACACAAGAGATTGTTAAGCTTGAAGGAGATGATAAAATTGCTCCTGTGAACAGTAATTGGGTTTTTGTTCGTGAGTCTTTGAAGGGAAAGTGATTGTGGAACTTCCACAGTGATCATTACTAACTTATGATGTCTTCCGTTGCACGGATCCCGTGGATCCCTCTCATTTGGGATCCGGCTAGTTCAAACTCAGGGATCCGGCATGACAGCAAAAATCAGTTTAAGCATTTCTTGATAACTTTGGTTTGGGACTTCTAAAACCCCTAGAGTTTGATGTTTAAGCTCTATAACTTGTGATTTGAGGTTTTGACGATTTAATACTAATCCTATTTGACGTGGTTCCCTTTTTAAGAATTAGTCACAATTCTTGGAAGGTTTATCAAAGATTATGATAAAATCCCATTTTATCATAATATAAGAAATTTCACATGGGTATTCAGTGACATAGATGAAGTGTCAATAATTCCTTTGTGATGAATAATGATTGAGGTTATCGAATAACCAAGATATTATTATTACAAGTTAGTAGTGTAGTCTATACCGATCAATAGAAGAATACTATTCTTGATGACGACTTTAATATAGATAACTACTTAAGCAATTACTGATAGAGATTAATTATGTAACTAACAATAATAAAATGTAAATTATTAACGATCATACCTTTGCTAAATATTCTTCTTAAGGAGAGAAATATTTAGAGGAAAAGCTTTGTGATCTTCTTGAAATCTCCAGATCCATGTGTGAGAAGAACAATGCTAAACATTCTTTTCACGAAAAGAAATATTTAGGTAGTTTCTTCATGATCTTCTTGGTATGACCAAATCCAAGTATGAAAAATACTTAACAAAGAAAGTGTTAGAATATTCTATCATTGTCCAACAATAAACTCTATAATGATTTTTAAAACATGACTTGAAAAATCCTTCTTTGTAGTTTTGAAACATACTCGAATCGTATCAAGTTTTTAAAGTACAACATACTCTAAGAAACTTGGTAACGAAGCTCTGATGCCAATTGTGGAAAACTAGAGGGGGGGGGGTTGAATAGTTTTACCAATTAAAACTTCGTTTTAAAACATTTAGATCAACTTATGTCAATCTATTTAGATGTGTATGTTGGACGTTGATAGATAGATATATAAAAGTATAATGAAAGATAAAGAGTAAGAAGCACATAACCACGACACGAGTATTTATAGTGGTTCGGCTACAAGGACACCTTCCTTGCCCTACTCCACTCCCCGAGTCACCTACTCGAGAGTTCGTAATCACTACACGACACCAACTCCTTATGGCGGAGAAGCCTTCACAACGTCGCCTACTCTTTTTCCGGTACTAGGCTAACCACCGGGTTCTTTCACACCAAGATGAACCACACCTACCACAATGTCGCCTACCCTTTATCAGGTACTAGGCTAAGTACCTAGTTCCATTACAATGGAGGAACTACTACCCAACACTACACAACACCTAATCCCAAAGGAGATTCACTCCTTATTACAACACCATCAAGGATAACACCATCCTTGGAAATAGGCAATCACTATATGTATAACGATGCACCTCATCGATTACACGACCTAGGCATTCTTTACTAATGCCACTTGATTTGATTCCTAGGCATCCTTCACTAATGCCTTTGACACAACGCTTGGTACCTTTCACTAATGCCTTCGTCTTGAAACCTTTAGCATTCTTCGCTAATGCTCTTGACATGGGCGTTAAGCACCTTTCACTAATGCTTTCGTCTTGACTCTTTCGGCATTCTTCACTAATTCCTTTGACACAACACTTATATGGAGAAAGAAAGAACTATCAACAAGAGAACCTCAGTAGTCTTGATGATGACGAAGCATGGAAACTCATGGACTTGAGCTTGCTCGACTTCAAGAAGTGGTGATCTCGCCTTTAAGAGGAACCTAGAGAATCACACAAAAACAAAAGACAAACTACATAAAAATATCCCTTAGGATCAGTGGTTAGAGAGTTACAATACTTGGGGTAAGTATGTGTGAGAGTGGCAAGCCAAAAGGAAGAAATGGCTCACTATTTATAGAGGTGAAATGCTTACTGTTCCCCGGATCCCACGGATCCCTCCCACAAGGGATCCGTCTAGCGTAAAGCTAGGGATCCATGGGACGCTCCTCTTTGCCCATGGGTATTTTGGTTATGGGTCATGGGTCATGGGTTATGGGTTGATCCATGGGTCTCTTATTAGATACAATGTATCTCATGAGTGCAATGCACCTAGTCAAATGGGTATGGGTTAATACCATGGGTTATGGATATTTTCCATGGGTTATAGTTTTTACCCATTATATAATACGTACTAGTTATGTATATATTTTGCCCAATATGTAAACACTAGTTGTACATATGTATTACTAAATCATAAAATCACTTATACTTGTTTTAGTGTTTTATGTGAAAACGTAAGTGTATTAGAAAACTATTGGCTTAAACTATTTACGTATTTATTTGTTTCGTTAAAATGATTTTATGTTTATTATCAACAAAACTTTAGAAGATCGTAAAATATAAATAAACGTTTTTACGGCTTATTTGTATTAACAATCTCCCCCTTTTTGTTGATGACAAAACATATAATTATTTTAAGGAAAAACTAAAAAGTTCGTAAAAGTTCGAATTGGAGATTTTACTCTCTTCTCCTCTTTTTTGTCTAAACAAAAAGAGCGTCGAAAAGAAACTAACACGTTGTTTTAAGAAAAACATGTAAAAGAGAAAAAATATAAAAAGAGCAAGTGACGGGAATGGTTCTCGTCTTAACTCCCCCTTGACGAGTCCATCCCTTTGTGAGGGCGTCAAGTAAGCATAAACTAATAAGCTAACGAATTGCAATTTTGTTTGCAAATGGTTTCGTCCTTGTGACGATAAATGCTCCCCCTTGAAGATTGCAACTTTGCAATGGGATGTCATGAAGAGTAATCCAAATAACGATTAATTTGCAAATGGTTTTGCAATGTATGGTTTGACACAAAGCTCCCCTAGCTTAGGGTGTCAAGTTCTTCATGTGTATTTTAAAAATCTAAAAAATAGAGGTTAGAGAACAAAAGTACAGTGCATAATTTTCTGCAAATAAAACTCAAGTTAGTAGTAAATTGTTCTTCTGTACCACGGATCCCATGGTTCCCCTTGTGGAGGGATCTGTCTAGGCATTTTGGAGGGATCCATCTGTCTGTTGACAGGTTATTCAACAGAGGTGATATATCAAGCAATGCTAAATATAAGATCGAGATATGTATACAAACAACAAACATATACTCAGAGAAATATGGAAAAAAAATATCATTCAATAAAACAACGAGACTGATAATGTACCCTACGAATAGCTTGAAGGACACTCCTCCGAGACGTGTCGAAGCCCTTCTATTCGAAGGCCCAAGTTAGGATTCCAAAATACTCATAGGCGTCAAACCATTCGTTATCACGAAGGTTACCTAAGGGGAATTCGCCATTCGAAGCCCTAAGCCCTTCGGGGTACGGTTGACGAAGGAGTAATGGATAGGATAACCTCCTGACTTGGTCAACCCCACGATCTCCCTCTCTTTCCTGGCTTCCCCGCCAAGCTTGAGAACGTGGGTCACTAAGCCCTAGCGGTTACCCACAATCATGGGACGCCCCCATGATCTCCGACATTTGCGCAGAAGTGCCTCTAACCCTATTTCTTCCACTATAAATAGGTTGGACGGGCAATGGATTATGATATGCTCATTTCACACTCATCTCTTTACTTACACACACTTATACAACCATAACTCATACTTACTCTCACGCCGGAGGTGGTTCGCAGGATCCTACCCCTGCGTAATCACTTAACGTAGTGTTTCATATTTCTTATTCTCAAGTGAAAGGCAAGTCTTGGCTAGAACATACACCCCTCATACCTTTGATCATCATCGAAGCCTGGTAGTGCAATCTTTTGTACAATCAGAGACAATTCACAAATCTCTAAAACTAAGAGAATGATTTAGCAATACATTTTCTACTAATAAGTTACTAAAGCCTAGAATGCAACAAAGTGCTCGAGTCTAAGGATGAGTAGACTTGTTGATTTGGTATAATCTTTCAAGAAGATGATTAAACATGAAATGTAACTCATTTCGTACTTCTTGAACAAGTCCTTGGGTGATTAGACAATTTGGGCAATTATTGTCTTGATTGGGAACCGAAGGAAAATGAATGTTTTCAGGAGGCTCTACAAATGATTGTGGGGTTTCATTTTGAGGTGTGGGATGAGGTTCTACTAAAGGTAAGGGTGGTGGTAGTAGAAATTCCTCCATATGATCATGTCCATGATTTTTCCTTGTTTCCCATGATGGACTATTCGGTGTTGTGGGTGGTTCCCTATTTAACGAGAAAGTTGGTGAGTGGGAGGTTCTCGGTGGTGAATGCTCTAATGAATATAGATTTGGGTTAGGAAGAGGCTCGTTAAATCTATGCTCAAGGAATGAGGACTTAGACGGCTTGCTAGAGCTAGCTATGTTTGGTTTTGAACTAGATGACCCTTTTTCTAGTCCAAAAGGTTTGATGCTAATTCTTGCGGTTCTCTTAGCAATTGTTGAATGGGTTTGTTGAGGTGGAATTCTAGCATTGTTATCTCTTACGGGAGATGATTCAGTGGATGAAATTTCATGGATCATATGACCCTTTCTTTTGAATGAGCCTTTGGTTGAAGAGATGTTGCTAAGAGCTTTGGTCATGATGAAGGTAAGAATGCAATATGAGCTTCTAACTACTAATTTTTTGAGAGCTAGGTAAGAGTGATGACTAAACCTTAAGAGTGTTTGGTTTATAAAGGATGATTTTGAATTAGGGAATTAAATTCTTAGCCACTAAGAGGATTAAGCATGCACTTAGGATATTAATCAGCTCTAGGAAGGTATTAAATGACATCTAAAAGTGGTTAGATAACCAAAAGGTAGCTTATCTTTGAAGAGGGAAGCTGATTTAAGCTTTCTGCAGACACGGATCCCGCGGATCCCTCTCACTAAGGATCCGTCTGGTTATAAACCAGGGATCCGTCTGTCAGACAGGTTCTTGATGAAATGATTATGCTTTTTTTGAGATCAAGTAGGTATGTATCTTGAGGCTTTAACTTTATTTTGATGTCTTGAGTGATGGATGTCTTAAATGCTCAACCAAAAAGGGGTGAGGGTGTTTAATGATGGTTTTGGGTAGAAGAGTGGATTTTAGATAGGCTAACTATGTACTTGGGAAGAGCATTATTTGTTTTGAGATGGAAAAATGGTGGTAATTAGTCCTAGAAGTTAGATGATGTCTCAATAAAAAATTTAATAAAATCTTAAAAAATAAGGAAAAATGAAAAACTAGTTTCAAGCTTATTTTTGAGTTAATGATGACTAAAATCAATTTGCGAAAATTGATGGATATATCAAACTAAGTGTTATGAGATGTGAGAAATAACGTGTGAGCGTTGGAGCAGAAATATGGTGTGTTTTGATGAGTTGATAAATCAAAACCATTTTGAAATAGATCCTAAGTAAGCTATGGGTGAGTGTGAAGCTTTCAAATGTTTGAGGAAGACTTAGTTGGTTCTAATGTCTTATGTTTGACTAGTGTGAGGTGATCTAGTGAGCTATTTTTGATGTAAGCAAGTCTGTATTGCTCATCTGTAGTCACGGATCCCACGGTTCCCTTTTAGGAGGGATCCGGCTAGTTATATTGCTGGGATCCGCCTACTGCAGATCAGAAGGCTTCCAGTAAAAGTGCAATTTTGCACTCATAGCAAAGCATTTCTCCAAGTTGTTTCTACAAAGACTAAATGCAAAGACACATCAAGTATAATGCATAGCACATGTGGGGGGAGTTGTTAGGATTTAGTAAATCCAATTATTAAAGTGTCGGTGACCTCAAGTATATGTAATCGTTAGAAAGCTCGTAGTTGTAGTTATTTAATGTTAAGTAGTATTTAGTTAAGTAACACTGTGAAGGACGGACGGGTCTTTACCCACTGTATGCCTGATCCACAGCCCGTAGGTGGCGTTTTATGTAAGACTATAAATACCCTCTACCTCCCAAGGTAGAGGGTTGGAGCTCATAATATTATTTTTACTTTCTCTCACTAAGTTCCCAAACCTCTAACTTTTTCTCTCTCTAAAACCTTATTGTATACGCCTATTTGTGATCATGGTTTGATGTGTTTGTGAAATACAATATGTTACAAATGGTATCAAGAGCCATGGTTTGATTATCTCTCTTACATATCCTTGGATTTCTAGTGGTTTAATATGATTTTTAGGTTTGAAAAAGTTTAGTGGTTTTTGCATCATTTGGATCATTTCTTGTGTTAAAGTTTGAATTTTGAGTGTACTTTTGTGTTTAGAATCATTGTAAGTGTTTGGGTTTTGAGTTGGAAAGCTTGAATCACTGTGGTTAGGCTTGTTTTGGATTGAAAAGGTTTGTTTTTAAGTTTTTCTACCTAGCGACTTGGTTCTCGGATAAATATTCTTCGTAGCGACTAGCTTCATTATTTGGTAGCGACTTGTAGTTGAAGTGGTAATGTTTGAGTCCTAGCGACTTGTGTATAGAGACAAGACGACAAACAGTACAAAGTAGTGGAGACACCACTTCGGCTAGCGACTTGGTTGACATAGCGACTTGTCTCTATTATTTCTAGCGACTTGCTTTTGTTGTTACTAGCGAGTTACTCTTTAGTGATTTGACTTTTTAGCGACTTGTTCTTTAGCGAGTTGTTCTTTAGCGAGTTGTCTACTTAGCGAGTTGTTTTTTAGCGACTTGTCAGCTTAGCGATTTGCTGTTTTAGCGACTTGTGTTTAGCGACTTGGTTCATAGCGACTTGTGTCTAGCGACTTGATTCACAGCGACTTGAGCCTTTAGCGAGTTGCTACTTAGCGACTTGGTGTCTTAGCGACTTGTCTTCAAGGGTTATAGCGACTTGGTTGATTTTGTTTCTAATACGGTTTTCTCTTGATTCAGTAAAATCCCGTGAAAGAATCCATTTCCCGGTTTAATCATAGAGTTTTAAAATCTCGTGAAATCTGTAATCATGTCTACCAACATACCTACAATCATCTCTTCTGTTGCTGAGGACGTTCAAGCAGCTGGATCAGATACTCATCCACCTATGCTTGACAGAACTGACTATGACTCATGGGCTCAACGAATTAGGTTGTACTGTTTGGGAAAAGAAAATGGAGTCAACATTCTCAAGTCAATTGATGAAGGACCGTATCAAGTTGAGACAACCAGAGACATACTTGATACTGCTGCTGATGGCTCGGTAATATTAGGACTGGACAGACCTAAAATGTATGATGAACTGACTGATAAGGAGAAGAAGAGATACGATGCACACATCAGGGCTTCTAACATCATACTTCAGGGTTAACCTAAGGACATTTACAAGCTGATCAATCGCAACACTGAAGCTAAGGCAGTTTGGGACAATGTCAAGATGCTTCTCTTGGGTTCTGAATTAACTAAAGAAGACAGAGAATCACAACTGTATGATGAATTTGAGCATTTTAAGATGAAACCAGGAGAAAGTGTCTATGAATATTACGTGAGATTCCACAAGCTTGTAAATGACATGAGGAACATCAAATGACCATGCCAAATATTCAGCTGAACTCAAAGTTTGTGAACAACATGAATCCCGAATGGCACAAGTTTGTCACCTCTGTGAAGCTAACCAAAGGATTAAAGAACACCAACTATGAGCAGCTGTATGCCTTTCTTCTTCAGAATGAGAGACATGATATGTTTGAACGAAGGATTCTTGAACAGTTCAAATCTAAATAGGGAGAACCAAGTTCGTCAAATGATTCAACTGCCTTCTACACCAATGTTGGAATTACCACCAAATCTTCTCAAGTCATACCTACTAGAAATGGAAATCACAAACTCATTCCCTATCCAAGTTTCAAGCAACCTGATGCTAATGCAGTCATGGAACACTTCATCAATCAACTAGCTCTTATGGTTAAGCAAAACTTGAACCTCACTCCACATACTAACAGTCTTCACACTAACAATGAAATCAGGACTGCATCCAATCTACACAATCATGCTATTGTCAAAGATGGAAAGGTTATGGTGCAACCAGTTCAAGAAAGACATTATGAACAGGGAAGAGGTGGAGTAGGTGGAGGATATGTGGCTGATAACGCTACACGCGTCGTTCGGGGTCAAAGGAACTTCCTTTTCGTCGAGCAAGTTTTTCAACACCCTAGGCAGTGAACCTAATCGTTGTAGTGTAGTATTAGGGTAAGCCACGGGTATTGATATCGTTCTCTAGGGGAATAGGAATGCTAGTGAGAAGTTACTACGCTAAGGTTGGGGTTGAGGAAGATTATTTTTTTATCTTTTTTTTTATTTTTTAAGGAAAGGAAAGGTACGAATCTCGGGGTTTGGATTTGGGGGGTTGGTATTGCTACCAATTACTCTACTTATCTAATTATCTAATCTAAGGTGTATGTAGTCTATTTCTAATTATTGTGTGCTCGTATGATAGTTTAAAGATGTGTTTACTTAGGTTTTACTACTCCTTAATTATCTCCTATTGGTGGTTGAATTGTCATGATATGTGTCTAAAAACACATATATTTTACCTTGTTTAAACCCACAAAAAGGATCAAAAGCACACAAATGACCATAAAAATGTTACAAATATCATTGAAATGTGTTTTTATATATTTCAGATGCAAAAGGATTGAAAAAGATTGAAAAACTATAAAGTTTGCATAAATGACAAGTCTAGTCCCTCGAGTTTCAAAAAGTGACATATTTGGTCCCTGAAAGTTTAAATTTTGGAAAATAATAAATTCTGGTCCTTACACTAATGAAACTTGGCAAGATTGACCCTTGGAATAACTTTGAAAGATTGACAGTTTTGGTCCTTATATTATGTGAGATTTACAAGACTAGCCCTTTGAATACTTTTCAGAAGTTACATGTGTGGTCCCTGGAATTTCATAATGTACACCTTTGGTCCTTAAAATACACCATGGCTCCATAGTTAATCCTAAAATCCAAATCTTATGTTAACTACTTAAGCCCATGATCCAATACCCCCTTTATACCTGGTCCAGTCCAGACCCACAACCCGGTCAAACACCCCTTAAACCCGGTCAATAGTATCACCCTACCATCCCCTTGCTCTGCAAAACAACCTGCACACTCAATCCCTGCAACACCAGGAACCCATCACCAACCCATCACTCTCGGTCAAGAAAGAGAAGACACGAAGAAAGAGAGATGAAGACTTTTTTTAGTTGTAGTATATAAAGAATCATGTATGCCATGGATATAGTAGTCTAAGAATGGGGTTGTTCTAGCTCTTTTTTACTTTCAGTTGTAATTTAACTTTAATGTAGTTTCAAGTTCAATTTAATCACCAGTTTGATTCAATTTCAGTTTTTTCCAGTCCTGCATTTCTTTTTCCTGCTTTTAGAATCGGTTATTCTTAATTTACTATTTTGAGTATTTGGATAAGTTTGTTTAAGCTGAAATGAGTTATTGGTAATAATCTCAAGTAAGTTTTTAAGCTTCCCAAACCAGAAAACTGATTTTTTTAAGCATTCTCAATTCAAGTTTTTGGTTTTCAAGTTAAGTGTTGTGATTTTGTATGATTTTCCAAATCTGTCTCTTCAGTAATGGTCTTAGCTGATATGTGAGTTTAGATTGTAGTTTTATTTGCTTTGAATTAGTTTCTCTAGGTTGCTTGCATTATGGATTTTTCAGGTCTCATCTTCAGATCCCCTCTAGTGAGCATTTTGTTAGATTAAATAGGACTACATAATGCTTGTTCTGTCCTGTGTGGGTTGCTGCATTAGTATTTAGGCGGTTCAGGTAAGTTTACTCATTGCTTATTTCCAGAAGTTGTAGAGATTTATATTGTTTAACTTTTATAGTATTAGGTAGTTCTAGCTTTAGTTAGCTTTAATTTTGTCTTAAAAGTGAGTATCTTGCACCATGTTTTATCTGTCAAGCGGTCCATAAGCCCTTTTCTTCTGCCCCTCATAAGCTCAATTAAGCTTAGAAGCTTATCAAGTTTGTCTTTTTAAGTTCTTGGGTACATGAATGTTGGCTGTGATAGCTTATTTCAGGATGTGGAGTTGATTTGTAAGCTTATTTTTGCGTCTAAAGTTCCCCCATGGGACTGTTTTATGACTTCATCACAGCTTCCTTTTGGCCCCTAACTGTTTTTCTTACATAACTATGCTTGCGTAACTTTGTTTCTGTAGCTTGACTAGGTCCTGAAGTTAACTTTTCAGCTTAAAAACAAGCCACTTGGGGTTGGTTTTAACCCTCTGTTACAGCAGCAGCATAGTTTTGTAAGTCTAGAGCTTATTCTCTTTTTCTTGTTGCTTATCCATGATCTCTTAAGCAGCTTTGAGGACTAGTGTTAGCCTGTAGTAGCTTATAGGACTTGTTAGTAGCTTTTTAAGTTTGTTATAGCTAATTTTCCCTTGGACTGCCCACTGTCCCAAACAGCCCCTTAAGTTTTTATTTTAGCTCTCTCATTAGTCCCTAGTTAGTACCTAATCTGTTTTAGCTTAATCTTAGATTTATAGCTTTTGTGTTCCCTTTAGCAGCCTACTTAAACCAAACAGCCCCTTAAGTTTTTATTTTAGCTTATGTTACTTAAACCAAACAGCCCATTCATATTTTTTTTATGTCTGCTGTAAATAAGTTGTTCAGCAGCTTGTTTTCAGGCTTTTCGAAGTGTATATTTTGTTAACAAATGCTTATTTGAAGTCCTTCTTTGAGCTCCAAAAAAAAATCAAAAGAAAAATCAAAAGAAAAAAATATAAGTTGAAAAATGGAGAAGCTGGGACTCGAACTCAGTACCTCCTGCACAAAGACCACGCACACAGCACACACCTCTCTACCAACTGCACTAGGGACCTTCTTGGTTATTTAGTTGCAACATTAATTCTTTAAGTGGCATTTCACAGTTTTTACTTTTAAGCAATTTTAGCTTATTCGTGGCTTATTTCCAAAACAAGCACCTGTTTTCTTATTTTTCCTAGAACTAGCATAACTCAAAGTAGTTTCTGTGAATTTTTCAGATTTTTCCACATTATTTTAATATTTTTAATTAATTAATTAGTATAAATTCGTTTTTAATTCGTGATAAATAAAATAAAAGTCGAAAAAATATCCGGCTTTTTCCTAAAATTATTTTTAGTTATTTAGAATGTAGGAAAATTGTTTTCACACTCGTAGGACTTAAATTGCATATTTTTCACTTTCAGGGCTCGGTGAGTTCCCGGTTTTTTTCGCGTTTTAATCGATTTTAAATATAGAATTAAAATGACTTCAAAATCTTTATTAGATTTAATTTCCTTAGTGTAATCAATCATAACCTTTTCCTGTTCAATATTCACCCGATCACAGATTTGTTGTATTACAGTTTTCACACCTCGTTGGGACTTAACGACCCGGGGAAACACTAAACTCCTCTGGACTTAATTGCATTGCGTTTTCAAGCTGTCTGGCTTTTATTACGGTTGACCATTCACAAGTGGTTGACTTGTGTGATAAAACCTGACCGTTTGGGAGCCGATCATGTCACGTCCTTATTCTTAGTTGCATTGTGTGTCTAAGGTTGTAGGGTATGCGTTTCTCCCTAACTCTTTGAACTTACCAAAGGGTCTCGTCTACAAAACCCACTAGGGATAATAAACTCTTACTCTAAGGCACTCTTTGGATGGTTTAGCTTACAACTACTCAAGGAGTTATATTCTAAGGTTCACAAAGATTTAATCAAGCATTAAGTACACAACAAATGACATATCGCATTACTAGATCATTAATCAACTAAGATAAGAGACAACCAATCAATATTCAATAATTAAGTTTCATACTCCCTAAGCAAACACACAAGTAAATTAGCCGGACATGGAGAACATGCAAGCATACACACAAATAATCAAAGACATAATTGTATTAATGAAGTAAAACACTTATCTTGGTGTAAGATAGGGTTTGGAACCCTAAAATACTGTACAAGACAGCCTTGGTTCGGTTTAAGTTTTTACTCCAAAAGACTACACACACAATACTGAAAAATTCGGATTATATATATAAGATTACATCTGCGACGGCGTCACCTTATGTTTTGTGACGCTGTCGTGTCGTCGTCATTAGGGTTTCGTCTTGGCCACGTTAGACTTGCGACGGCGTCACCTTATGCTTGTGACACCGTCCTCTTCAGCTTCTGACGCCGTCTGGATTGCATCTAGGTCGTCTGAGTTGCGACGGCCTACTCTTTTATATCTTGACGTCGTCACTTGAAAATAGGAGTTTTGGCTTCTGTCCCGTCACAAAATCCTCCGACGGCGTCGCGTATAAGCTGTGATGCCGTCACCTTATGTTTTCAGCAGCTTTGAGTGTCTCGATTCTGACTTTGGCCATTCTCTTCGTATATTCGCGCCTTTTCGTCCAAATAAGTGCCATTCCAGCATTTTGCCTTCAAGAGACCTAAAAAGTGAAAAGGAACGATATTAAGCAATAACGGATACAAAAGTGATCAAATAAGGGCTTAAACGACCCCTCAAAAAGGTATCTTTTAAAACCTTGTCAAATATCCCTACACTTGGTATTTGCTTGTCCTCAAGCAAATGTGCTTTTAGCCAATTAATTTATAAGTTAGGGGTCATGAAGCATTGGTTTAAAACAGTCCACAACACATATAAGCCCCGCAAAAGTCATAACAAGCACGGAAATCACATACTAGCACCTCACATGGGGTGTTTGGATACTCACATCTCTCTCGGGTGTATATGCAATATAACAAATTGGAAATGGAAGATAAACACTCATTAACCGGTCCTAGTACATAGATTACCATAGGCTTGAGAATAGATCAAACCTCCATCGCTTTGGCGTAAGCACCTAGGAAAGACTATCAAAGAGATCTTTAAAGGGTTGTAACGTTAGGCTTACGGTAGGGAAACAAAGGGTTTGATGGGATAGGCTATATAGTGGTGGCAATTCAAAAATCTTATTGTTACAAGCATACGAAGAATGGCGTTGCTAAGCCAAGACTGGACACTCTAGACTCTAGCTAACTGAAATAAACAAACATAAATTTAAATGATAGATGTAGGATGGTAGCCCGTATGTTTTTTTTTTTTTTTTTTTTTTTTTTCACTCTTTTTTTTTCATACACTTTTACTCTACCATCCTCTACGGTAACAT
Source organism: Chrysanthemum seticuspe (assembly GCA_019973895.1). Lineage (NCBI taxonomy): Eukaryota > Viridiplantae > Streptophyta > Magnoliopsida > Asterales > Asteraceae > Chrysanthemum > Chrysanthemum seticuspe. The sequence goes on along the minus strand of BPTQ01000002.1, from coordinate 149,816,559 downwards.
CAAAATGATAGGGATTTATAGGCACATCCCTACACTTGAGTTTTTATTACTCTAACACTAATTTGACCCGAATTGAAAAGATCAAAACACTTGGGGTACATTATTATGCAAACAAAGGGAATTTGAATTTAACGTTCCCTTCCCGTCATTTCATAAACTTTAACTTTTCCCATGAATCCCAATCGTCCCAAAACAGTATACAAAGGATATGACTCGACTTAGCAACTCATGCAAGCAACTAGATAATGAAATTAAGGGTTTAGGGTGATAGCAATAATGCATCAAAAGTGAGTGCATACAAGGTAGGCTAAGGCAATTTGGGTGTATATTTGGGGGTGGGGTGTAAACAACGCTCTTCATTGATATTCCGGAAAAACCGAAACATCACGACAACCGCGAAAAGGATAGGCTCTGAGGGGTTAACTAGGGGTATCGTGTACTAAAGATGAGTACAACGCAAAGGGTGTGGGGGAATTACTCAACCAATGTGGAAAAAGAAATTATATTACGGGTATCAAACAAGGGTTATCCTAATGCCTCTTATCATTTATTTATTCCTAACTACACAAGTGTAGTGTTACTAGCGATCTCAGAATGCATCACAAAACAAGTTCTAGAATCTAATATACTACCGGTTTACACTCTAAGCATTAAAGATGAATGCTTTAATTCCTACTAATCTAAGGGCGATCCTCACATTTTGGGTGGAATTTAGGTGGTAAAGGGTTTTTTGTGCTAGTCATGCAACTTCCTATCCGTGAGACGCTTTTGTTAAAACTAATGGCCCACTCCTATATGTCATGAAAAATTTTTAATTTGGTGCCAAAATTACCCTAACCGACATTTTCTCATGGTTTATTACACAAATACAATTGGACAAAGCAAATATTCAAGGATAAACATAGTTTCAAAGTTCTCGTTTTATTTTCCCTCCCTACACTTAAACTGAACATTGTCCCCAATATTCCCCGAAAGTATCAAAGTTAAGATAATGGAAGGTAATTAAAAACGAAAGAAACTAGTACTCCCCTGATTAGCTCGGTAGGATCCGTGTGTGAAGTAGTGGTTAAATCCTTTCCAAGAAGAATTTATGCGTGAAAAGCTCCTTCCAATCTTATGTAACTTCTTCTTGATAAATTAAACCTGCACACTTGAAGAAAACAAACGAAACCTTCGCGTAAAATCGGCGGTAATAATATATATAAGACTCGATTTAAACTAGGATATAATGCTTGTGGAATGGATGTTTACAGAATTTCTGGAAAATTAAGACCTGGAAAATTCCAAAAATTTATAAGTAGCTCAGAAAACGAGAAAAAAGTAATTTGTTGTTTTTACTCCTTCCTGACGCCGTCAGGTTGCGATCCTGACGCCGTCAGGTTATCCTGACAAAAACTGGTCTGCGATTTTCTGCAAAAAAATTCTGGAAAATTTACATCTTTAGAATCTGGAAAAATTTCTGCAAAACATCCATTATGACTCGATACAAGCATTTGACTCGAACAAACACACATATATATCTTTTAGTTAATTGTTATTCTCATGTTTACGTTTCTTTTGAAAACGTGTGTAAACCTCCCTACACTTATCCCTTATGTAAAATACCTTTATATGCAATTAAGACGAGGTTAAAAATAAAATAAAGCATTTTTACAAATTTAAACATGAGAGTAAACAATCAATAAAAGACATATGACACTAACAAACAAACAATTAAGCATTGGTTGCCTCCCACGAAGCGCTTTTCTTTATTTAAGAGTCTTGTAGCTAGACTCGTAGTCGTGCTCCTACGTGACTTCATTACCGCCACCTTATTCTAAAACAATATCCTCATCGTTCACCATTTCATTATTATCCAACTGATAATGCTTCACCCGTTGTCCATTAACGGTGAATTCTCTCCCATCGTGGTCTAGTAGCACCACCGCTCCATTGCTCATCTGCTTTCTTACGGAAAAGGGTCCATACCATCTCGATTTGAGTTTTCCTGGGAATAATCTCAGTCTTAAATTATACAAGAGCACCTTATCTCCTTCCAAAAACTCTTTAGGACTCTTTATTCGTTGATCATGCCATTTTTTTGCCCTTTCTTTGTATGTGATTGATGATTCATACGCTTCCAGCCTTAGTTCATCTAATTCTTGAAGCTGTAAGAACCGATTGGACCCTGCTTCAGAATAATCCATATTGCAGGCCTTAAGTGCCCAATATGCTTTTTGCTCAAGTTCAATAGGGAGGTGGCACGCCTTCCCGTATACCAAGCGAAAAGGGGTTGTTCCGATAGGTGTTTTGTAAGCAGTTTCAAAAGCCCATAGTGCCTCATCCAGTTTGAATGCCTAATATTTTCTATTCTGGTGGACCGTCTTTTCAAGTATCCGCTTTAATGCCCTATTTGTGTTTTCCACTTGTCCATTCGTCTGAGGATGATATGCAGTAGAAAATCTATGTGGGACGCCATACTTCTTCATCACCTTCTCCATTTGAGCATTGAAAAAGTGAGTCCCTCTATCACTGATCAATGCCTTAGGAATCCCGAATCATGCGAAGAGCTTTTTAAGAAAATGGATAACTACCCTCGCATCATTAGTCCTAAGGGCTTGAGCCTCTACCCATTTGGATACATAGTCAATAGCTACGAGAATGTATTCATTTCCTCCGGAGGATGGAAAAGGTCCCATGAAGTCTATACCCCAAACATCGAATATTTCGCAGACTTGGATATAGTTCTGAGGTGATTCATCCCTTCGCGAGATGTTTCCTGATCATTGGCATGCATCACACGTTTGAACTAATCTCTTAATGTCTCGAAAAATAGTAGGCCAATAGAATCCGGCATCGAAAACCTTTCGTGCCGTGACATTTACACCGTGATGTCCTCCAGATGGTCCCGCATGACATTCTTTCAGAACTCGATCAATCTCTTTACCGGCCACGCAACGTCGAATGATTTGATCGGGGCATATGCGGAATAGGAAGGGCTCATCCCAGAAGTAATGTTTTAGCGTAGTGAAGAATTTCTTTTTATCTTGCTTGGTCATGTAATTTGGCAAAACCCTACTGGACAGGTAGTTAGCATAATCTGCATACCATGGCTCAATTTCCTTAATGGCCATTAGCCGTTCCTCGGGAAAAGAGTCGCGAATCTCGGTGTGATCGAATTTCTCAAGATCAGGGTTTTCCAAGCGTGATAGATGATCAGCAGCGAGATTTTCAGCCCCCTTTTTATCTCGAATTTCAATGTCGAATTCTTGAAGTAATAAGATCCACCTAATGAGTCGGGGCTTAGCATCTTGTTTTGAAAACAAGTAGCGTAAGGTGGAGTGATCGGTGAAGACGACAGTTTTAGAGAGAACGTGATATTTCCTGAACTTATCGAAGGCAAAAACTACAGCTAAAAGTTCTTTCTCGGTGGTCGTGTAATTCTCTTGCGCTACATTCATGGTTTTGCTAGCATAGTAGATTTGTTGAAAATGCTTCTCTTTTCTTTGGCCGAGCACAACGCCTACATCATAATCACTAGCATCACACATGATTTCGAATGGCTGAGACCAATCAGGGGTGACCATTATAGGCGCCTGAGTGAGATCTGTCTTTAGTCGGTTGAATGCTTCCTTGCATTCTCCTGAAAAATCAAAAGGGGCATCCTTAACAAGAAGCTGTGTCATTGGCCGGGCAATTTTTGAGAAGTCTTTAATAAACCTTCGATAAAAACCCGCATGACCTAGAAAGCTGCGAATGGCTTTAACGGTGGTAGGATATGGGAGTTTGGAAATTGCTTCGATTTTTGCTCTATCGACCTCAATTCCATTTCCAGTGACTTTATGCCCTAAGACAATTCCTTCTTTTACCATGAAATGACATTTTTCCCAATTTAAGACCAAATTAGTTTCCTCGCACCGGTTCAACATCTTCCTAAGGTTGGAAAGACAAAGGTCGAAAGAATTTCCAAATACCGAGAAATCATCCATGAAGACTTCCATGCTGTCCTCAATTAATTCGTGGAATATGGCCATCATACATCATTGAAAGGTAGCGGGTGCGTTACATAACCCGAAGGGCATTTGCTTGTAGGTAAACGTCCCGTAGGGGCATGTAAATGTAGTTTTTTCCTGATCTTCAGGGGCAATGGGAATTAGGAAATATCCTGAAAAGCCATCAAGGAAACAGTAGTATTAATGCCCGCCTAACCTTTCGAGCATTTGGTCAATGAATGGCAGAGGAAAATGATCTTTCCGGGTGGCATCATTCAATTTTCTGTAGTTAATACAGACACGCCAACCAGTAACCGTTCTTTACGGCACCAACTCACCCTTTTCATTCTTCACAACCGTCATTCCTCCCTTTTTTGGAACCACTTGGACTGGGCTGACCCATGGGCTATCTGATATGGGGTAGATGAGACCTGCATCAAGAAGCTTGATGACCTCCTTTTTCACTACCTCCTTGATATTAGGGTTAACCCATCTTTGCGGTTGAATGGTTGGTTTGTAATCTTCTTCCATGAGGATTTTGTGAGTCCAGAATGTAGAATCAATTCCCTTAATGTCGGCAACACTCCACGCGATCACTCCTTTGTACTCTTTTAAAACTTCCAAGAGCTTATCTTTCTGACTAGTGGTTAGCGAAGAGCTTATGATGACAGGGAGTTGGTCCTCTCCTTGAAGGAAGGCGTATTCCACGTGACTCGGGAGATCTTTTAGTTCTAAGGTAGGGGGTTCTTTGATTGATGGTTTTAGCTTGTTCTCTGGCTTTTGAAGATCAATAGGTTCAATTTCTTCCCTACGTGGATAAAAGGAAACAGATCCAACCATCTCAATTTCTTTGTCGTTGTATATTGTGTTGTTATCATTATTCATGAATTCGTTTAATAGATACTCGTCAATGCAGTCATCTATGTCATCAACAAATTCATCAACTTCCTCAACAAAATATACGGGGTGATCGCAGGAGGAGGAATGCCTCATAGAATCCTTGATGTCGAAGGTTAAGCTCTCGGACCCCACTCGTAAAGTGAGTTTACCATCATGAACATCAATGATGGCACGAGCTGTAGCCAAGAAAGGTCTTCCAAGGATTATTGGGACTGAGTTATCTTCCTCCATTTCTAAAATCACAAAATCAACTGGAAACTTGAATTCTCCTACCCTTACAAGAACATTCTCACAAACTCCAATGGGATATTTGATGATCGATCAGCTAATTGGATACTCATCCTGGTTGGTTTCAGCCCTGAATATCCGAGTTTAAGAAACAGGGAGTGAGGCATCAGGTTAATGCTTGCCCCAAGATCCGCCAAGGCGTTTTTCATAGAAAGCGCCCCTATAGAGCAAGGAATGGTAAAACTGCCCGGATCTTCTTTCTTCTTGGGCAGGGTTTTCTGGATGATAGCTGAACATTCTTCTCCTAATGATATCAACCCTTCAAGTTTCTTCCGATTAGATATTAACCTCTTGAAGTATTTGCTATGTTTAGGGATGTGATAGAATACATCGAGGAGTGGTATGTTGACGGACGTTTGTTTCAAATAAGACAATATTCTTTCATTGTCTTCTTCAGGCTTTTGATTCTTTAGACGAGAGGGATAGGGAATCCGTGCCAGAGTTGGTCGTTGGGCTGGTGTTGGTGTTTGAGGAGGGGGACCGTGAGGGGTTGGAAGGGGTTCAGGAATTGCCTCATTTCCTAACACAGGTTCCCTTGTGGTGGGGTTCCGGTCAGGATGCGGGGGATCCTTGGTAGTAGTTCCTGATCGAGTGGTGATGGCGCAAGTTGGATCGTGAAGGGCTGGGCCAGATCCGCTTATTCTTTCGTGGAGGTTGGCGAATTGACTTTCTAATTCAACTTGCTGCTCTTGGATAAACTCCTCAAGACCTTTTAAGAGTGTGGTCCCTTCCATGGTAAACTGCCCGAGTTCTTCTTCAAGGCATCACGGATGGTGTATTCAGATCCTTCCCTTCCTTCAATTCTCCATTTCAAATTGCCCCAGGGATCACATTCATCGTTTTGATAGAACGTGAGGAGTGAAGGGTCATCATAAATATCATGACTGGAAAGGAAGACGCTCTCTTGGCGTGTGTCATCACACTCATCACTCTCGTGTGGCCCTCCACAAATGTCGCATATGAGGTATGGGTTAATTAGCCTTTTTGGTTCTGGCGGTTTTTTGAGGTATGCAAGCTTCTTCTGTGCTTTCTTAATCCGATCATCGAAAGATAACTCTTCATTCGAGAAAGTAGTGATACTTAGCGCGTTTACTGGCTCATTCCAATGGTTGTCTTGGTATTGAATGTATTCCTCAATGCGGTTCCACCCTTCTTCTGCAGTGAGGTTCGCAATTCTTCGGCCAGTTGAGAAATCAATCCCTTTTTGATCCTTTCGGGAGACATTGTCGTAAAAGATTTGAACAAGCAACCAAAGGTTGATACCATGGTGTGGGGCTTGTTGAATAAGATCTTTGTAACGACTTCAGGAGTTAGTGATAGATTCTCCATCTGTTTGATGGAAGTGCAGAATTTTGCTCCTAATTGATGCAGTTCTTCCAGGGGGGAAGAGCTTCTTGGTGAACTTGGTTGTGAGTTGTTCCCACGTGAAAATAGACCTTGGAGGGAGCTTATCGAGCCACTCCTTGGCTTGCCCTTGAAGAGAAATTGGGAAAAACCGGAGTCTAGATGTCTCCTTGGATGCCCCGTCGGCATAGATAGCATCAACAATTTTTAAAAACTGTTTGATGTGGTGGATTGGGTTTTCGCTGTGGGATCCATGGAATTGACATGCATTTTGGATCAGCCAAATGTCAGAGGCACGCAGTACCTCATTGACTTGCTCTGAAGGATATACAATGGAACTGGTGAATCCAGATGCAGAGGGGGAAGAGTATTCCCCGAGGGATTTTGCTTCAGGAGGATTAATGGGTCCATTGATCGGAGTGGCAGGAATGTCCTCGCCATTTTGGCTTAGATCGTCAATGATGATGGTTTCAGGGGATTGTGGGGAATGAGGGGACTCTTCATCAGATGTGACTTCATCAAAGTTGATGGAAGTGCCATGAGGTTCCGAATCATGGAGAGCTTTTCTTCGCCTATTGAGCTCTCTTTCGGGTTCTGCAAAAGGTTCAAGAAGAGTTTTGGTAGAACTGCGGGTTCTAAGTTGTCTAAGGGGGTTGGTAGGGGGAAGTGGCAGTTGGTTATCACCTTCCATGCTAAAAAGATATGGGATTACGAACAAAGGTCACGAAGAAGGGGGATAGACTAAGAGAAAGCTAAGAATGAGAAAAAAGTTTACTTGATAGGAATCAAGTAAAGAAACCTAAACGAGGTGGACTACTAACTAGCTATTATATTCCCCGGCAGCGGCGCCAAAAACTTGATAACGCTACACGCGTCGTTCAGGGTCAAAGGAACTTCCTTTTCGTCGAGCAAGTTTTTCAACACCCTAGGCAGTGAACCTAATCGTTGTAGTGTAGTATTAGGGTAAGCCACGGGTATTGATATCATTCTCTAGGGGAATAGGAATGCTAGTGAGAAGTTACTACGCTAAGGTTGGGGTTGAGGAATATTATTTTTTATCTTTTTTTTTATTTTTTAAGGAAAGGAAAGGTACGAATCTCGGGGTTTGGATTTGGGGGATTGGTATTGCTACCGATTACTCTACTTATCTAATTATCTATTCTAAGGTGTATGTAGTCTATGTCTAATTATTGTGTGCTCGTATGATAGTTTAAAGATGTGTTTACTTAGGTTTTACTACTCCTTAATTATCTCTTATTGGTGGTTGAATTGTCACGTCCTTATTCTTAGTTGCGTTGTGTGTCTAAGGTTGTAGGGTATGCGTTTCTCCCTAACTCTTTGAACTTACCAAAGGGTCTCGTCTACAAAACCCACTAGGGATAATAAACTCTTTCTTTAAGGCACTCTTTGGATGGTTTAGCTTACAACTACTCAAGAAGTTATATTCTAAGGTTCACAAAGATTTAATCAAGCATTAAGTACACAACGAATGACCTATCGCATTACTAGATCATTAATCAACTAAGATAAGAGACAACCAATCAATATTCAATAATTAAGTTTCATACTCCCTAAGCAAACACACAAGTAAATTAGCCGGACATGGAGAACATGCAAGCATACACACAAATAATCAAAGACATAATTGTATTAATGAAGTAAAACACTTATCTTGGTGTAAGATAGGGTTTGGAACCCTAAAATACTGTACAAGACAGCCTTGGTTCGGTTTAGGTTTTTACTCCAAAAGACTACACACACAATACTGAAAAATTCGGATTCTATATATAAGATTACATCTGCGACGGCGTCACCTTATGTTTTGTGACGCCGTCGTGTCGCCGTCATTAGGGTTTCGTCTTGGCCATGTTAGACTTGCGACGGCGTCACCTTATGCTTGTGACGCCGTCCTCTTCAGCTTCTGACGCCGTCTGGATTGCATCTAGGCCGTCTGAGTTGTGACGGCCTACTCTTTTATAACTTGACGTCGTCACTTGAAAATAGGAGTTTTGGCTTCTGTCCCGTCACAAAATCCTCCGACGGTGTCGCGTATAAGCTGTGACGCCGTCACCTTATGTTTTCAGCAGCTTTGAGTGTCTTGATTCTGACTTTGGCCATTTTCTTCGTATATTCGCGCCTTTTCGTCCAAATAAGTGCCATTCCAGCATTTTGCCTTCAAGAGACCTAAAAAGTGAAAAGGAACGATATTAAGCAATAACGGATACAAAAGTGATCAAATAAGGGCTTAAACGACCCCTCAAAAAGGTACCTTTTAAAACCTTATTAGTGGCTAATCAAAATCGTGGGAGAAATACCAATCAAGGGCAAGCAAAGCCAATCAAATGCTACAACTGTGGTGGTGAGGGACATATTGCGAGGAACTGCACATCCCTAAAACGTCCACAGAATGCAGAATACTTTAGAGACAAGATGTTGCTTGTGCAAGCTCAGGTTAATGGAGAAGATTTGGATGAAGAGGAGTTGTTGTTTCTTGCAGAAGGGAATGCTAAGACATATGATGCTGATGTGGATGAACAGCCAATTCAGGAAATAGGTCACAATCATCAAAATGCCTTTCAAGTCGCAGACTGTGATGCATTTGACTCTGATGTCGATGATGAACCTACTGCCCAGACAATCTTCATGGATAGCATCTCACCTATGGTCTTTTCAAAGGTCTCATCACCACAACAGCCTGGTCCATCCAAAGAATCAATCATCTCAGAGGTATTAAAACTATACGATGAGGTGGATGAGCATAAGCTACATAACGAAGTACAAACTCTTGGAACTTATGAATTAGATATCTATAATGAGGGTAATAGCAATATTGTCCCATATGATTAATATGTGACACAAAGTGAAAGTGAGATTGTGCCAAGTGATGTATCTTCTGCAGTTAATGATGATTATGTTTTTGATGAATACACTGCTTGTGCCCCTGATGATTATGTTATCTTTGAACTGAACGCCTATAAAGAACAAGTTGCTATATATGAACAACGTGCTAAGTTTGAGTTAACTAGCCGTGAGCAGGAAATGGATGACCAAATGCGTACAATCATTAGAAAAAGTAATTTTAGAGAAGATGTGTTAAAACAAGAGTTAAATTCCTTACAAGAAAAGCTTTCTAAAACTGTTAAGCAAAAGCAAGAACTTCAAGATAATGTTAAAGTGCTTAAACAAGAATTTAATGCTAAGGAATCAAAACTTTTGAATGATTTTTCCAATCTAAAAACTTTGAAAAACAAGCTTGAAAATAAGTTGTACGTACAAGGGAATACCATTCAGACTACTCACATGATCACTAAGCATAGAGTCTTAAGCGATAAACATAGTATTCCCTTCGTTGAGAAACCCAATCCTAAGTATGGTAAAATTGCTAGAGAGGCTCAGAAGGTAATATATGATGGTAATGAAATCCTTAAGCCTAGGCAGAAATCTAGTTGCGCTAAGTGCACTGAGGAAGATATGCAATTTGAAGAAGTCAATAGGGAGAAAATGGATAAGAAGCTAAAAGATCCTAAGTGTAAAAAGCAAAACATTACGTTCAAACCCCATGATTACACAAAAGAAAATTGGATCTCTCTGAACAGGTTTAAGCCTCAAACCCAATTAACCCCAGAACAAATTTTTTAGAAGAAAGATATAGATAAGCAAAAGGCAAGTAAACTTGTTGAAACAAACCCTCCCCTTGGGAAAGTGCCTGCAGCTACTATGTATCCTCCAAATACACCAATGCATTTAGTTCCTAGAACTATTTCCACTAATAGCAAGACCTTAATCATCCTGTATGTTGTTTATCAACTATTTGTTGATTTTGAGAAAACGTGTAAGAAAAGGATCACACCCACTGGGATTACTAAAGGGGAAAGGGGTTTTGAACAAACTAAAGAATGTTATTTAACTGAGGTCATGCCTTACTTTAAACAATTAAAAGGTCAATTTGAGAGTCTTCAAAAAGGAATAAACTCAGATATTAAAGAAATGGAAAAGGAATTTGATGCAATGATAGTTGAGGTCAATGATTATGAATAGGAACTCAAATATAATGAAGTTAAAAGGAAGAACTTGCATATCTTAAATGAGAACTTGATTTCAAGTTGTGTTGCTCAAGATGTGTTTTATACTGTGACTAAGTATTCTATTACTGCATCTCAATTTCATGAATTATCTATTGCTTTGAAAGTTTCCCATGATCGTGTCATTGAGCTTGAAAACAAAAACTTAGAACTAAATGAGAAAATTGATCAGGATGATCACGATAATTTGGTAAAACATCTTTCTAAACTAGAAGTTGAACATTTTGATCTGCAACTAAAATATCAACATCTCAAAGAAAATGTCAAAACCTCAAACATCAAAACATCCTCAAATGTTCCAGAGTTTGATGCAGTTTTTCAAATGAACAAACATGATGAACAGATTCAAGCTCATTGTAACACGATCAGAAAGTTGAAAGCCAAAATTTCACAATTAAAGGGTGAAAAGTACAATGTGACTGGCCCCCAAATGCCTCCTCCTTTAGATTCTCAGTGTTCTCAAACTTTTCATCTTCAAAACTTGGTTCATGTTTTACAAAAGGAAAATGAGAGTTTTCTAGAAGAAAATGAAAAAGTTAAACGATACTTTAAAGAGTTATATGATTCAATGAAAGTCACTCGTAACAAGAATAACGAAAAAATAACGTCTTTACAAAAGGAAATTGAGAATCTGAGGAGTCAGGAAAAAGGGAAAATGCCACTTGTCTTCAATGAGAATGTTGCATCAAAGTCATCTGCAGACTCTAAATATATTGTGACTGTTAAATACATTCCTCCTCATCTTAGGAATAACGAACTTGTATTTCATAATTATCTTGCTCGCCTTAAGGATAGTCTTGAATGTCTCCGTGAGATTGTAGAAGAGGACTTCATAAATAAGCCACTTGATAGTGAAATTAGGTTTGCTTGCATTCAGGCCAAACGATCTCAGGAGATGTTAGAATGTTTAATAGCAACATGTCCTAAATCCTTAGGTGCGAAAGATAAAGCTGTGATGCCTTGTTCCATGCCTAGTGCTAAGTATACAAACCATTCTATGCCCAGCATTAAGAAAGTGAACTTTAATGTGCCTTCAAGTAGTTCAGATCCCTGCACTTCTAGTTCAGGAATGCAAAAGGTAGCCCAACCAACTAATGTTCCCATAATTCCCTCTACAGGAGTAATCAGTGACATTAAAGCAAGCGGGTCAAATCCTCCAGGCAATACAAAGAAAGATAGGACCTCGCAAGCTAAGAATGTGCATTGGAAGAGAGTAGAAGACCACCCTAGGAACACTAAGTTTGAGTTGAATAAAACGAATCGTGTTGATTCTAGTATTAGCTATAAGCGTACTGTAATTAATTCGATTTCTGCTACTTTTGGCAAAACATGTAATGATGATTTCTTGGTTTCTATTACTAATCATGAATGTGGTGTGAATGATTTGATTAATGCTGTTAAATGCCCTGTTAAGATTGTTAATGCCATAAAACATGTTAAGAAGGCTAGAAAGCAGTGGAGAAAGAAGGTTAGAAAATATTGGAAACCCACAGGAAGGAAATTTAGTAACATAGGTTATCAGTGGATACCTACTGACCACAAGTTTAATCTTAATGAGTTGTGCCCTAAATTTTCCAAGTCAATGCCCATTAGAAAATGGATGCCTACTGGTAGAACTATTCGTTTAAGAAGTGAACATACTTTGAATAGGTCAAATACGGACACTAGCACTGCATCTATCCCTGATGATTCCATTGTTTCCATTTCTGATGTGGGTGTTACAATCACTGTTACTAACCAAATGGAACCAATTCTTGCATGGGGATCCCAATTATCCAGTTATCCATTCTTGTCTGTGTTCAACTGCAGATCGTTCAAATCATTCTGTGGTACCTGGACTCAGGATGTTCCAAGCATATGACTGGAGATCGCTCGCGGCTCATGAACTTCGTGAGTAAATTCATCGGGACTGTTAGATTCGGGAACGACCATTTTGGAGCAATTATGGGTTATGGAGACTATGTTGTTGGCAAAAGTGTAATCTCCAAGGTATATTATGTTGAAGGTCTTGGTCATAACTTATTTTCTGTTGGTCAATTCTGTCATTCCGATCTAGAAGTGGCATTTAGAAAACATACTTGTTTCGTTAGAGAACTTGATGGTGTGGAACTGTTAAGAGGACCTCGTGGTTCAAATCTTTACACCATCTCTATCGAAGATATGATGAAGTCTTCTCCAATCTGCTTGTTGTCAAAGGCATCAAAAACAAAATCATGGTTATGGCATCGTCGTCTCAATCACTTGAACTTCGGAACCATTAATAATCTTTCCAAAAAGGATCTTGTAAAAGGCTTACCCATATTAAAGTATAAAAAATATCATCTTTGTTCAGCATGCCAATTGGGAAAAAGCAAGAAATATGCCAACAAACCCAAACCCACAAACTTAGTAATGGAAGTTCTTCATACCTTTCATATGGATTTGTGCGGACCAATGAGAGTGCAAACGATAAATGGGAAGAAATATATTTTAGTCATTGTGGATGACTACTCTCGATTCACTTGGGTAAAGTTTTTGAGGACAAATAATGAAACTCCAGATGTCATCATCAAACTTATCAAGCAGCTTCAGGTTCGACTCGACAATACTGTTAGAATTGTTCGAACAGACAATGGCACAGAGTTTGTTAACAAAGACTTAAGTCAATTTTATGAAAGTGTTGGAATCAGTCATCAAAGAAGTGTTCCTCGAACTCCTCAATAGAACGGTGTAGTTGAAAGACGAAATCGAACTCTTATGGAAGCCGCAAGAAAAATGCTAATTTATTCAAAGGTTCCAATGTTTCTTTGGGCTGAAGCCATTGCCAATGCTTGCTACACCCAAAATCGTTCTCTTATACACACCTCTCATGAAAAAACTCCATACGAACTTGTCCATAAACGAAAACCTGATCTCTCCTACCTTCGAGTGTTCGGTGCTTTGTGCTATCCAGCGAATGACGGTTAAGATTTAGGTAAATTAAGAGCTAAGGCGGACATTGAAGTTTTTGTAGGTTATGCATCAAACAAGAAGGGTTACCGAATCTATAACAAAAGAACTCGAGATATCATGGAAACTATTCATGTCACGTTCGATGAGCTGTCAGGGCAAATGGCTCCAGGAGAATCAAGTTCTGGACCCGCATCACAACCTTCATTAAGTAGTCCTATTGGTTCATCTCTTGTACAAAATCTCTCACCAGCAACTCCTTATGTACCTCCTTCAGAAGATGATTTGAGGAAATTGTTTGATCCAATGTTTGATGAATACTATGAGCCAATTGCTAATGATCTGTCAGTTCCATCAACAGAGGCTTCTCCTATCCCTGTCAATGAAGTCAACCCTTCAGTTTCTATGTCATTAAGTCAAGAAGCGTCTGCTGCTGAACACTCTGTCTCATCAACAAATCATCAATCATTGAGTGTACATCATGGAATTTTGTCTGGCACCTATGATGGAGATAATCCCTTTGCTACTCCTGAAGATGCCCCCTTTTAGAACATATTTTCTCCTGATCCGTCATCAGAACCATCTTCATCGGGAGAAAACGACTCTGCTACTTCAGTTCCTCAACAACAACCACATGAACACCTTAGAAAATGGACACATGATCATCCATTGGACAACATCATTGGAAACCTTTCTCGTCCAGTATCCACTCGTAAACTACTTGCAACTGATGCCTTATGGTGCTTCTTTAATTCCGTACTATCTAAGGTCGAACCAAAAGACGTTAAAACTGCCATGAATGAAGACAGCTGGTTCAATGCCATGCAAGAAGAAATTCATGAGTTCGATCGACTAGATCTATGGGAATTAGTACCTGCTCCTGACTGTGCTATGATCATTGCTCTAAAGTGAATCTTCAAAGTAAAACTTGATGAGCATGGTGATGTGTTAAAGAACAAGGCTCGATTATTTGCAAAATGATATCGTCAAGAGGAGGGTATTGACTTTGAAGAATCATTTGCTCCAGTTGCACGTATCGAGGCAATCAAAATCTTCCTGGCTAATGCTGCAAGTAAGAACATGGTTGTCTATCAGATGGATGTAAAGACGGCTTTTCTTAATAGAGATCCTAAAGAATTCGTATATGTCAGCCAACCGAAAGGTTTTGTGAATCCAGAGCATCCTACTCATGTCTATCGCTTGAAGAAGGCCCTTTACGGTTTGAAGCAAGCTCCAAGGGCATGGTATGATACTCTATCAAAGTTTCTTCTATCTACTGGATTCAGCAAAGGAGCAGTTGATCCAACATTTTTCACCAGAATGTCAGGCAAACATTTAATTCACGTTCAAATTTATGTTGATGATATTATTTTTGCCTCGACTGACCCCAATGAACATGACCATTTTTCTAATGAGATGGGTTCCAAATTTCAAATGTCTATGATGGGACAAATGTCATTTTTCAAATGAAATTTTAAAGAAATTTGGATTTGGTACTTGTGACACCGTTGACACTCCCATGATAGAACGTACCAAACTGGATGAGGACCACTCACGGATCATGGTAGATCAAACGAAATATCGTAGTATGATTGGATCCCTGATGTACCTTACTGCCAGCAGACCAGAAATTCTGTTCGATGTATGCATGTGTGCTAGATACCAGGCTAAGCCTACTAAAAGCACCTAGAAGCGGTTAAACGGGTCTTTCGGTATCTCCAAGGAACCATCAATATGAGAGTTTGGTACCCGAAGGACACTGGTATGTCACTAACAGCCTATGCAGATGCTGATCATGCATGATGTCAAAATACACGTCGAAGTACGTATGGAGGTGCTCAGTTTTTGGGTGATAAGCTTGTGAGCTGGTCTTCTAAGAAACAAATAAGTACTTCTATATCCTCTACAGAGGCTGAATACATAGCCATGTCATCTTGTTGTGCTCAAATCCTATGGATGAGATCCTAATTATCTGACTATGGATTTGAATTCAACAAAATCCCTTTGTATTGTGATAACAAAAGTGTCATTGCTCTCTCATGCAACAACGTACAACACTCAAGAGCAAAGCACATCGACATTCGACATCATTTCATCAGGGAGCAAGTGGAAAACGGTGTGGTGGAACTGTATTTTGTGAGGACTGAATACCAGTTAGCAGACATCTTCACCAAAGTTCTTCCTAGAGAACGTTTTGAGTTTATCCTCCCACGACTTGGTCTAAAGAGTCTACAACCGGAAACACTTAAACGTCTTCAAGAGGAAGAAGAGGAGTAAAAGGTTTTTTCTTCATCCATCCCTCGTAAATAGTTATTCAAAAAGCAAAATACAAAATTTCAAAACCAACAAAAAGCAAATAAAAAAATATAACAATTTCAAAATCCATAAACATTAGAAAATCTTGAAAAATCCCAAAAATATTGTTATTTTGTCATGCTTTCCTTATTCGATATCATCTACGGACTTTGTGTTGACATTCAAAGAATGTCACGGGTTTTTAGATGTTCTTCGAATGTACATAATTTGTTTTCAAAAAAAAAAAAAAGAAAAAAAAAAAAAAAAAAAAACTTGAGAGAAAGTGAAACAAAGGCTTATAGTCATTTCAGTCTATAACTCGTTTTTAAAGAAAGAACAGAGCCATGCTTTATCTTATTTTTCAAATCTCATGCTCTGATTCTAAAAACAAATATTAGTTATATTTTTTAAAACTATGAAAAAAAACTCGATCTCAATTTTTGAAAATCATCTGAACTTGACATTTGTCAAAATATCTATCTCTCAATCAACAACTTATGTCATTGATTGAGGGGGAGAATGATTTCATTTAAATCAAAAGGTTATTCGTCATACAACTTATTCAAACCAAGGTTTATGTCATGTTTTCAAAAGATACTCAAGCGTGTTTTTGGAGTTTAAAGTCTCAGCTTTGATCCTTATCGATTAGATGTTTTCATAAGCAAGTCACAATTCTCCTCAAAAAGCTTTCAAAATCAATTTAAATCTACAGAGATCACAAATTTCAAATGATTTGAAAATTGTGATCGGGGGAGAATTTGTGATTTAAATTGGATTTAAACTGATAATTCGATAAATGGTTTTATAGTGATCTACAATCTCTTCTCCCCACATGTGCCAAACGATTTCAAATTTTCCATGCACATGTTGAGGGGGAGCATCTATTTCAAACCAAAAAGGATTGAAACGTGATTAATTTGTTTCAATGTGTAGGTTTTCCCTAATATGTGCAAAACACTTTCAAATTTCTATGCACATATTAAGGGGGAGCAACTTTTTGAAAACCACATCCTTTCCAAAATTATCCTTAACAAAGTATGAAAAATACTAATTTTGAACAGGAAAGTGATGTTGATATCTTTTAGAAAATGGTAATCAAAGAAGTGAATCCTTCCTCTTGCCTCCGTGTGCCAAAACGATTTTAAATACATAATGCACATGTTGAGGGGGAGCTCTGTTTCTAAAAATATCAAAAATAACTCAGGTACAAAATGCTCTGATAATATATCACAAGTATCTGGATTGATTTTCAAATGGTTTTCAATTGGTTCCAATGGCAGATGAACAATACCAAATAGACCGACCAAATTTACTTTATGTATGGTGATATAAGGATGGTTAGGTTAGGTATTCGTTCCCACGATCCTGCTAGAGCCGGAGGGATCTACCCAGGGACAATCCACTAGATAGTGTAGTGTCCTTAGGTATGATGAAAAAAAGGAGAAAAGTAAGATATGGGAAGAGTGCGGATTGAGAAAGAGCTAGAACTGGAATAAACCCAACAAGGTTCTAGTTATGAAGTCTCGGTAAGCACTGAAGGGGTTGAAGAATGAAAAATAATTGAATGAGAAAAGGGTGAAAATAAATAGCCTTCTAATTATTCAACCTTAGGGCAGAAACCGGGTTCAATACATATGCTACTGGTGGTTACTAAGGTAACACTGGTATTGAAGACAAGACGTCATAGACCCAGTGACGCACTGCACTTCAAGTTCCCAAACCACTCAAGTTCCTCTTAAAAGGACTTGTTTCATTCTCACGGGGAACCGACATTATCTATCAACTTACTCTTAGAGATTGTTGATATTGAAGAAGGAGACCCTCTCACTAGTCTCCGGCATAGGAACCAAATGTGCACAATTGAGTCTAGAGCCACGAGATCATCAATAAATCTCTTTAGGACATTATCAATGAAGATTCTCTATTTCACACAATGTGGAAAGAGAGATTATATTTTAAGAGTCCTACGCATTATCCTTGTGGTATTGCCAGAACATCTGAGTGATATGTAAACATTTTCACAATGACGGATAGAAAACCTTCTAGAGCCAACATCAAACAAGCTCTTGGTAGGTGGCATGTGAGATATATCCAATAGATCAACCATGTGACAACTGAACAGAAACAATGGGGCGATTCAAAATTATGAATCAATCCTGGTTTAGGTTATGGATTGACGGATACCTTTGAAAAACGGGTCGGTGTGCTTAAAATTCTTTTCTCTAGCACATCAACTGTGTATTAATATTTCAAAAATAAAAGGTGTTTATGATTGATAATTGATTTTCCTTAAAACCTTAGTTGTATTGCAAAAACAATTTATGAAGCAATACTCGATTGTTTTTCAAATCTTGTTTCATCAATCAGTGAATCTCAAATTCGCTGGTTCACTCACTTCATGTTGTCTTCTTTGAGACGTTCCGGTTTGAGAACAGCTAGAGCAGCTACGAAACCCTGTCAAGGAGATTCTTCAGATTTATACTTGATCACAGGCAGTACTTGTACTGATCAACGGGGAACCGTGGGCCGTGTACCTCAATTCAATGAAAGTGATCAAAGACACTTTCGTGCGCTTTATTGCTAACTGTTGTATGCAGGTATGCCCGACGTGTGCAGCTGATCAGAATGGAGAGGTCAATCCATAGCCGCATGCTCACACAACACATTCATTTCTAAAGAAATCATGATAAGTGCATCAACAACTCTGATATTTTCATTCCATGCTTCTGCTACACTGCTGCAAATATCATGAATCAACTAAAGCTTCCGCTACTCTAATGAAAAGATTCATGATCCAGAATGTGAGCATGTCGGTCTAAATGTCACAACATCACACAATGTCAACACCACAAAAGAAGAGTCAGAGATTTATGGTAGCTGATGATCTCAATGCTGGCTCAAAACTCATTATCACGTGGATCAGTTAAAGACCTCCACTTGGATTAACCAAACATGCAATAATGAAGAATCAAAGACTACGGGCTACAGAGCAAAGAACATTAACAAGAATTCAAGAACAATCTTAATGTAATATCAGTTTGTACTCAATGTAATTTGAGGTGACCTCCCTTAGGGGGAGATTGTTAGGATTTAGTAAATCCAGTTATTAAAAGTGTCGGTCACCTCAAGTATATGTAATCGTTAGAAAGCTCGTAGTCGTAGTTATTTAATGTAAAGTAGTATTTAGTTAAGTAACACCGTGGAGGACGGACGGGTCTTTACCCACTGTATGCCTGATCCACAGCCCGTAGGTGGCGTTTTATGTAAGACTATAAATACCCTCTACCTCCCAAGGTAGAGGGTTGGAGCTCATAATATTATTTTTACTTTCTCTCACTAAGTTCCCAAACCTCTAACTCTTTCTCTCTCTAAAACCTTATTGTATACGCCTATTTGTGATCATGGTTTGATGTGTTTGTGAAATCCAATATGTTACAGGACTAAAGGTACCTAAAGATGAGTGACGACGACTACTTGAAGAAGTCGTAAAATCTCATCCTACACGTTTCTAAGTTAAGTTTGTTCAAAGCCAAGTTATGACAATAGCTACATACTACATCCTACACTACATAATTATTTGTTTAGAAGTTACAACCCATTTTTTCAAATTGTTTTCACAAATTAAGGTCTTATGACCTTACCTTACTCCTCCACCACTTCCCGTCTGCACCCCTCATCCACTCTTTATCACACCATCTCTACTTCTTTTTCTTTAAGAAGTTGGCGAAGCACTTGAAGATTCCCTTGGTTTGTTGCCATTCGGGTGATGGGCTAGGAATGTCCGGCAATTGGTTGATGTAATCCAAGGGGTCTAGATCGGTATTTCCGAGTGGGTTGCTACTACCTTCTCCTTCTCTTTGCCTCTCCCTTTCATCCGAGGAATCCGTGGGTGGGTGAGGCCTTTTGCCTTCCACCATAAACCTTGTAGTTTTACCCTCGGTCAATGATACCATAAATTTGTTGCAAAAGCTATGATCATAGGATTGCGGAGAGGGATCTAATGCAAAGATAAATTTAGCAAGACGGGCTAGGAGCATTGTGTACGGGAGCACCATTTTGTCCATGCTTTTTACACTTTCCATTCTCTTAATCATGTAGTAAGCAAGGTTGAAGCAAGTCTCGGTCACTAGGCAATATATCATGAAACTTAGACATGCTTTGGGGTGATCCTTGTTTCCTACTAGGCACAACACATTCTCCTCACATTTTCCCATTTCCTATACAATGCGTACATCTCGGAGAGCTCCATTTGGAAAGGATCCCTATAGATCACTTTCGAATTCCTAGTAACCCTTGAAGGGGATTCTCTTGGCATGAACACGATGTCCCTCACCGTTTTTGCTTCCGGGATTAACATGTTATAGATTGCATGATGATCAACCATAGCGTGTAACTCTTCCAAAGACCACTCATTAGAATACATTCAAACACCTTGATATGTAACCCCTGCTATTCTTCCAAACTCCACAAGCGAAAGAGTGTACTCATGCTCATTTATGATGAAGACAATTGAGATGGACCCATCATCATTTCTAACTATCCTCATTGTCTTGTAGAACTCGAGTACGAAAACCAGGAAAATTTTTTCGTTTATGTCCAATAAACAATCAAAGCCAATGGCCCCAAAAAACTTGTCTTATGTCGGTGTTAGCAAGAAATGATGGTTCTACTACTCGACCTTCGTGAAAAAATCTCTTTTCGATCATTTTAAAGGCTTTCCTATCTTCCGGGCTAAGTGCATCTTTCCTATGGTACATTGGTATGTAATGAGCGATATTTTGATAGTCTTGTTGTCGGTTACTTGGCATGATTGTTCCTAAACAACACAACCACAATGTGGTGTTAATTGTGAATAGTAACCTAAAGGGTTTGATCACAATTTTGCTCAAATCATTTTTATTGAATTCAAGAAATGAGTTTAATTTGTATTAACAATGTTAATTCTTTGATTTGGATTATCTTAGAAAACAATGTGGTAACAAATTATGATAAACCCATTTGAACCCAACTTCTAAAAATGAAGAAATTGTAATCCTAGAAATCAAGGAATTAAATTAACAATGTAGTGAAGATTATACTTACACAAGAGATTGTTATGCTTGAAGGAAATGATAAAATTGCTCCTGTGAACAGTAATTGTGTTTTTGTTTTTGAGTCTTTGAAGGGAAAGTGATTGTGGAACTTCCACAGTGATCATTACTAACTTATGATGTCTTCTGTTGCACGGATCCCGCGGATCCCTCTCATTTGGGATCCGGCTAGTTCAAACTCAAGGATCCGGCATGACAGCAAAAATCAGTTTAAGCATTCCTTGATAACTTTGGTTAGGGAGTTCTAAAACCCCTAGAGTTTGATGTTTAAGCTATATAACTAGTGATTTGAGGTTTTGACGGTTTAATACTAATCTTATTTGACGTGGTTCCCTTTTTAAGAATTAGTCACAATTCTTGGAAGGTTTATCAAAGATTATGATAAAATCCCATTTTATCATAATATAAGAAATTTCACATGGATATTCATTGACATAGATGAAGTGTCAATAATTCCTTTGTGATGAATAATGATTGAGGTTATCGAATAACCAAGATATCATTATTACAAGTTAGTAGTGTAGTCTATACCAATCAATAGAAGAATACTATTCTTGATGATGGCTTTAATATAGATAACTACTTAAGTAATTACTAATAGAGATTAATTATGTAACTAACAATAATAAAATGTAAATTATTAATGATCATACCTTTCCTAAATATTCTTCTTAAGGAGAGAAATATTTAGAGGAAAAGCTTTGTGATCTTCTTGAAATCTCCAGATCCATGTGTGAGAAGAACAATGCTAAACATTCTTTTCACGAAAAGAAATATTTAGGTAGTTTCTTCATGATCTTCTTGGTATGACCAAATCCAAGTATGAAAAATACTTAACAAGGAAAGTGTTAGAATATTCCATCATTGTCCAACAATAAACACTATAATGATTTTTAAAACATGACTTGAAAAATCCTTCTTTATAGTTTTGAAACATACACGGATCGTATCAAGTTTTTAAAGTACAACATACTCTAAGAAACTTGGTAACGAAGCTCTGATGCCAATTGTGGAAAACTAAAAGGGGGGGGGGTTGAATATTTTTACCAATTAAAACTTCGTTTTAAAACATTTAGATCAACTTATGTCAATCTATTTAGATTTGTATGTTGGACGTTGATAGATAGAAATATAAAAGTAAAATGAAAGATAAAGAGTAAGAAGCACATAACAACGACACGAGTATTTATAGTGGTTCGGCTACAAGAACACCTTCCTTGCCCTACTCCACTCCCCGAGTCACCTACTCGAGAGTTCGTAATCACTACACGACACTAACTCCTTATGGCGGAGAATCCTTTACAACGTTGCCTACTCTTTTTCCGGTACTAGGCTAACCACCGGGTTCTTTCACACCAAGGTTAACCACACCTACCACAACGTCGCCTACCCTTTATCAGGTACTAGGCTAAGTACCTAGTTCCATTACAATGGAGGAACTACTACCCAATACTACACAACACATAATCCCAAAGGAGATTCCCTCCTTATTACAACACCATCAAGGATATCACCATCCTTGAAAATAGAGAATCACTATATGTATAACGATGCACCTCATCGATTATACGACCTAGGCATTCTTCACTAATGCCACTTGATTTGATTCCTATGCATCCTTCACTAAAGCCTTTGACACAACGCTTGGCACCTTTCACTAATGGCTTTGTCTTGACACCTTTAGCATTCTTCACTAATGCTCTTGACATGGATGTTAAGCACCTTTCACTAATGCTTTCGTCTTGAGTCTTTCGGCATTCTTCACTAATTCCTTTGACACAACACTTCTATGGAGAAAGAAATAACTATCAACAAGAGAACCTCAGTAGTCTTGATGATGACGAAGCATGTCAACTCATGGACTTGAGCTTGCTCGACTTCAAGAAGTGGTGATCTCGCCTTTAAGAGGAACCTAGAGAATCATACAAAAACAAAAGACAAACTACATAAAAAGATCCCTTAGGATCAGTGGTTAGAGAGTTACAATACTTGGGGTAAGTATGTGTGAGAGTGGCAAGCCAAAAGGAAGAAATGGCTCACTATTTATAGAGGAGAAATGCTTAATGTTCCCCGGATCCCACGGATCCCTCCCACAAGGGATCCGTCTAGCGTAAAGCTAGGGATCCGTGGGACGCTCCTCTTTGCCCATGGGTATTTTGGTTATGGGTCATGGGTCATGGGTTATGGGTTGATCCATGGGTCTCTTATTAGATACAATGTATCTCATGAGTGCAATGCACCTAGTCAAATGGGTATGGGTCAATACCATGGGTTATGGATATTTTCCATGGGTTATAGTTTTTACCCATTATATAATACATACTAGTTATGTATATATTTTGCCCAATATGTAAACACTAGTTGTACATATGTATTACTAAATCATAAAATCACTTATACTTGTTTTAGTGTTTTATGTGAAAACGTAAGTGTGTTAGAAAACTATTGGCTCAAACTATTTACGTATTTTATTTGTTTCGTTAAAATGATTTTAAGTTTGTTATCAACAAAACTTTAGAAGATCGTAAAATATAAATAAATATTTTTACGGGTTATTTGTATTAACACCCTGTTCAAAACATAACAGGTAGTACTGACTGCTCAGTCCAGAACATGGTAGGTAACTTAGAGTCAGCAAGCATAGATCTTGCTGCTTCAATAAAGGTTATGTTCTTCCTTTCAGCAACTCCATTATGTTGAGGAGTTCTGGCATTGCCATAATACCTTTTTATCCCCTTAGATCCACAAAGTTCAATTAATTTGGCATTTTTGAACTCTGTTTCATTGTCACACCTTATGACTTTAACCTTTTTGTTCAGCTGGTTTTCAATCAGGGCAATAAATGTTTGAAGAACTTGAAATGTTTCATCTTTAGTTCCCAAAAAGAATACCCAACAAAACCTGTTGTAATCATCAGTAACCACCAGACAATAATACTTGTGATCAATGCTTCTGATAGATGTGGGACCAAAAGGGTCCATGTGAAGAAGCTGTAGAGGTTCTGATATTGTGCTGACTGCAGTAATGGACTTGTAAGAAGTCTTATGATGCTTTCCTTTGTTGCAGGCCACACAATTATGCTCATTAGTGAAAAATTTGGAAGGAAGTCCATGGACCAAACCATGTTATGCCAGCTTGTTGATAGTTTTGAAATTAACATGAGCCATCCTTCTATGCCATTTGTTAGATTCATCCAAGGATGATTTTGCCACTAAACAAGCCAAATCTCCTTCAGGCTGGACATCATTAAGATTGAATGTATATAAATTATGTCTCCTAGGAACCTTTAGCACTACTTGACTGTCATCAAGTATCTGAAAGTCTTTAGAAAGCACAAGACATTCAGTATCAGTGAATAAAACACTATTCTTCTTGTCACAGATTTGAGACACAGAAAATAGATTGAAGTTTCTGAGTTCTTCCACATAATGCACATTTTCAAAGTCTAGCTTGGAGGTCCTAATGGTTCCTTTCCCTGTTATCTTGCCATCACCTTCTCCAAAAGTAACAGTCCCTCCATGTAGAGAAACAAAATCATGCAATCTTTCTCTGTTCCCTGTCATACTCCTAGAACACCCACTATCAACAATACCTAAATCTTTATTTGTATGAGGATTATCCTACACATTAGAGAAGAATATATAACAACATTAGTATACATGGAGACCCAAGTCATGACTGACTTGGGCCTGCCTTGTGGATCATAAATGAAAAACCTGTAGATTGATGAGATCCACCATTGTTCTTGGATTCCTGAACTGAGTGAGGTTTGCATTGTCTCCAAGAGCAACCTGCTGAGGACTTAACAGTAGTATCCCATCTTGCCCCTTTTTTATAGAATGGGTCATTATTAACAGGTCTATATTCATTCTGAAAATAAGTACTGGTAGGTCTGATTAATGACTTAGAAACATTTCTTCTCCAATATGGTGAAAAAGGTCTATCAGCAGAAACTGGCTTACTAGCAGGAACTGGGTTACCAGCAGAAACTGGCTTACCAGCAGAAACTTGGTTATCAGTAGAAACTGGCTTACCAGCAGGAACTGGTCTACCAGCAGGATTAGGTCTGTCAGTCCTCACATGTTTTCCAGTAGGAAAAAATGGAGGAATATTAGTCACATCATTCCATATTGGTCTTTGCCTCTGTTGGTTAGTACAAACACCCATTCGTTTCTCATAAAAATAACAATCTTTAATAAGATGAAATGTACTACCACAAGTAAAACATGATTTCTTCTTAAAAGGCTTGTTCATAACATGAGATGTCTGATTTCAAACAAACTTATTCAAACCACAACCAAAAACTGAATTGTTTTTAACCGAATTAAAAGAACAAGAAATATTTTTAAAAATAAGCTATCTTTGAAGAAGATTCATCAACAGCAACTCTTGGGGCAAGGTCAACTAGCAAAGGCTTGGGTGAGGCAGACTTGGGAGTTGTAGACTTTTCACTTGAATCACAACTGCTAAAGTCTTTGGAATGGGTCTCTGAGGTCCTATCACTGGAAGAACAAGAGACAAAATCATTAGTTTCACTGCCGGTTTTTGATAAGTCATTAGACTTTTGGCCATAATTCATATGTGATTCATCCAAGTATGAGTCTGGGGAGGGTGGCCTAACAATACCATTAATTGAGGAAGGAACAAAATGCATTTCTCCTTGTTTAACAAACTTAACAGGTTTTCGATACTTTTTTTCCTCATCATCAGTGACATGGTCAAAAACACTATAATCATTAGGTTCATATACTTCATCTGGACCTATATAGTCCTTGAAGCCAAGCCCCATTTTAGTTTTTACAAACATAGAACTGTTCCATAATTTATCTAGATTCTTAGCTTGTTCATGCCACTCTTTATGTCTAGCCACCTCTTTTTCTAAATTAGCCTTTAGATCCTCTTTTTCTACATTAACCTTTACATTTTCATTCTCAGTAAATTTTAACAAGTTAGTGGTGTTCTCTAAATCTCTTTCTAGCACCCTAATTTTCTCTTCGAGGGCCAATTGATTTTGTTGGAACCAAGCCTTTTGTTTTTCCAAAGTTTTAACAGTTTTCTTATAGGCCTGAAGCTGAATAAAGTTTTCTTTATATTGGCCATCAATGTCATCAAATTCTTTTTTAAGGGCATCATACTTATCATTACAACCAAATATACAAGTATTTACCTAAGATGAGATACCCATTAGGGCAAACTCCTTAGCTGCATCTCCAGACTCAGCAATCATTCCAATCTGAGAAGAACTGCTCTCTTTGTCTTTAGTCACATGTGCAGTCCAGTCAAGCATTGAATCCACAGACACCATAGCTTTAGGATCCTCCTGTTCCTTGAGCTTGAATGCAAAGTATCTTCTCTTGTCACTTCCCTTCTTATCTGGGCATTCCCTGGCAAAGTGACCCAATTGATTGCATTCATAACACATGACCTTCTTTTTGTCAAACCTGGCTGCCTCCCTTTCCTGGTAATTGATCTTCCTACGAGACTTCTTCTCAAACCTGTTGACTTTAACAGCAAGCATAGCCATCTGGCACTTTATGTCCAACTCCTCCAAGTCCCACTTATCCACCTGATCAAAATCCTCATAGGCCAACTGCTGTTGAGGATCAGTGTCAGCAACAAATGAGTAAAGCACATCCTCCATGACATTACTAGATTTTGATTTTCTAGATGCAAAAGAAATGTATGTTGTGGTTGCTGCTGATGATGAGGTGGGGCTTTCAGCATAGGACATCTTGGTGTTAGCACTAGTAGCACTAACAAAAGTTGAGTTTGTTGGAGTGAGAGAATAGCTGGAATGACCCCTGATATCAATTTCAAGAGTTCTAAGCTTGTTGTACACATCATCAAAGCTTAAGTATTCAAGGCCACCCTTTGCCTTGAGAGTAAGAGCAACCTGTTTCCAGGAAAAAGGTATAGCCCGCAATAACTTGGTGTTGCATTCTTCATTGTCAGGTTTGGACCGCATCTGATTAAGCTGGCTCAAGATTTTCTAAAACCTGTCATACCCCTTGTGTATGCATTCCTCTTCAGAAATCGTAAACTCCTGAAAGTCCTGCTTGAGCATTGTGTTTCTCATCTTCTTGGATTCTTCGTTACCTCCAAACCTTGCCTTTATTGCTCTCCAGATTTCCCTTGCACCATAAAGATGATGGAAATCACTCATATGCTCATCTGGAAGTGCTTGGAGTAAGGTAGTTCTAGCCTTGGTTTCCCTCTGAAGTGCAATATGTTCTTCAGTAGTTGCTGCTGGAATAATTATCACATTTCCATCAGTATCTCTTCCAGTCTTTTTCTTACTGTTACCTTTCAAGACAATGTTCCAGAGATGGTAGTCACTGTTGGTGATCCAATTTTCCATCTTCATTTCCCAGATTTCATATTCGTCCTTCTTCAGATAAAGAAACTTTGCATTGTTATTTGACATGGTGGTGGTAACAATCTGCTGAACTGCTTGAGTCTTGGTGCTGCTCTCAGGATGTTCCTTATCACTTTCTGAGTCCGTCATTGTAAGAGAGTTTTTACGGTTTTGAGAGAGAGTAAGGTAATCTTCTTTGAGAGATTCTCACCAGGCTCTGATACCACTTGATGGATCAGTCCCAGATAGATCTTTCGAGCCTTTAACAAACAAATAGAATACCTGTGTAATCACAAGCAAACTATAGAGAACCTCTAGTAAACTTATGCTCACGCGGAATATGAACAAAAGAGTTAAAGAAGATTGTAACAACTAAAATTTTGATCCTCTATGGATCTATATTAATTCACTAATAATGTTTTTAAAAATGTACATCAACCCTAGCCGCAGGTTTCTTTTATACTATAAGAAACCCTAATACAGCTGCTTACAAAACGTGTAAAAGATATGCATTATCACTTTCTAAAATAACTCATTCGTATCCTAACTAATTACTAATAATACGGATACTATTCGCAGAAACAAAACTATGAGCAGTAACTGCCCTATCAGCAGAAACTGTTCTATCAGTAGAAACGAAATAAACTATCAGCATGAACCTGATCAGCAGGAACCATTCAATACTATTACAATAATTCCTAACAGTATCTTGTATCGAATGTTTTCCAAGCTGCGTGTTCCATAGACTTGCCAGACTTTGACGAGCTTGGGCCAGTTGAAGATCCTGGTTGATCAGATGATGGTGGAGGAGGAGGTGAAGGGTTATCCTTGCGAGGCTTTGTCATTCCTGAAGACCTTGCGGCTCTAGACGATCCTGCAGCTTCGGGTGGTGGAGGAGGAGGTGGGTGTGGAGGAGACCCATGTAGTGTCTTTGGGTAGTCTTGTCTCCTCTTTTTCTTACGTTTGTTTTCAGCCATATCCTCCACAAACTGAAAGTAGGTGTCACAGTCAATGGACCTCTGAAGAGCTTCATACAGCTGCTTGTGTTCATCATGCTCCTTGTATTCGTCTGTCTCGTATATTCGTTGCATGAGAATCTCTTTCATGTCAGAGGTAGGAAGATCTTTGAATTGTGCATGCAGAGGTGCTTTCATTTCCCTTTCAACTGCCTCTTTAACATGTTCTTCTATTGCATTCGTCACCTGATAATCGAAATTGAGATTCTCCAACTTGGACAAACGAGATCCATGATGTTTAACTACTTTCGACATGTTATGCTGTTTCAGGGCTGCAATTCGTTGTAGAGCATCTTCTAATCGCAGCTCTACACTTGTGCTTGTAGGTGGTGGTGGTGGGAGTGCATGTTGTAACGATGGTTGTTGTTGCTAAGGTTGTTACAAGAGGTGGAATTGCTGTTGAGGTTGTTGGTGTAGGAATAGACATTGTTGGAACTTTAGATGAGTCTTGTTGAATCGTGACCGAAACCATAGAGACGACCTCTTTCTCTTCATTTGTCTTTTCAACTTCAGCATCAGCATGTCTGTCTTTAATGAATTGGTATCCAAAGGTGAGATCTTGTTCAAGGTTTTAATAAGATGATAGGGTTCCTGTAGATCTGTTTGGTTCATCCAGGCGTGCTTGGTTGTCAGTTCTATGTTTGAGGTTTTCCTGAACACTTGGATAAACATTTGATACGAAATCATTTGCAGCAAAACCACTATCATGAGAAACAATCTCCTTTTCCTTATTCCCTGAATCAGACCCTTCACCGGTACCAGCTTCAGTGTGAGTCTCGGTCTGGACTTCCGGATCATTCACATCTACATTACCACCCTCGGTATCCTGAAACTCTGAATCAGTGTCACTAGACTTGACATTGAGTTCAGTATTCAGAGTATGTTCCACTTCAGCTTCCATCATCTCCGTTGCTTGTGATGATTCGGTGCTACGCTTCTGGAGGATGTATCAGGTTGTGGTCTTATGAGCTGGAGAGGAAATGTTCAACAATGTCTGAGCAACCTGTTCAACTTCTTCAATACCCTTACCCTTTTGTTGGGGTAGGAGTAACATTTTTTTTTAGAAAATCATGGTCTAAAATTGTTCTTCTTTTGTACAAAGATACCACAAAAATTTGGTTTATAATAGGAGTGAGCACAAAAACCGAAAAACTGAATTAAAACTGAAAAACCGCACCGAAAAACTGAACCAAATGATAATCCGACGAGGGCGGTTTTGGTTTTAGAAAAACCGAATGTTTGGGGCAGTTTTTTGTTGCTTATGAAAAACCGAACAAAAAAACCACCCCGCCCAACGTTTATTTATTTTTAAAAGATTTTGAATAATCTTATTTACTTAATTATTTTCACGAAAGATTCAGTATATCTCTTGGACTTTTTCAAAACTTGTTTAAAATGCTAAGACTTCAATGTCATATTTTTATAGATTTTTATTTTGTTATTTCGTGCTTTATTTGATAGTTATGGATTAATAGATGTTATGCCACTATTAATCTTGTTTGAATAATGTTGTATGGAAACAAAATTTTTATGTTTGATTGGAACGAAGCTGGCTATAATTTTTTAATTGATGGAAATTAGAATGAAATAATAATGAAATAGGTTACGAGTTATGAATTGTTCGTAACCAACTAATCGATTTATTGAGAAAAACCGAAAAATCGGACCAGAAAATTGAAACCAAATGATTTGCAATTTTGCAAAACTGAAGTTTTCGGTTCAAGGTTTAGTTTTAACCAAAAACCGCCAAAATCCGTCTCATACTCACCTTTAGTTTATACATTGAAGATGCTTTAAGCACGGCAATATATGTTGACGGAGGGATATGAACGGGGATGAAGCTTCAATGGAACTCGGATGATCCTTGGCCCCTCCAAAAAATATTCATTATTAGTGTATTTTGTTTAATTTGTTAGTGTAAAATAAATCTATTTGATATTTGACCTCTTAAATTCAATAGTTAATGCTTCGCTCCTCTAAGAAAATGGTTTAAGCTCCATATCTGGACGTGAATCATGTTTTGAGGATCTGGAGTAGCAAGAAATAATGAGTATGAATTAATTCTGAGTCATTATGAATTAGGGGCGTTCATGAAGCAATTCGGTTTGATTCGATTATTTAAAAGATTTGAATTACTCATTGCGAAGCGAGTAATTTATTTTACTACCCGAAATCGAATCACACCAGCAGGGTACCCCTGAACATGCAGTTATACAAAAATGAGCGGTTATCCACGGTTCGGATCACTGTTAACCGTTATATGCGTTTAATCGAGCTTAATCACATGAACAAAAATTGTCTAAAACGTAAAATGTCATTTTGGTAAAATTAATTATGATTAATATATAGATTAGAATAGGATTTACATAGTGGTAGAAGGCAAACGAACAACAAGCTGTGCCGCTAGCCTATAAATGTCGAATATACATTTTTTGTTAATATTTTATGTATGTTTATGCGAATGCAACTATGGTGACAGAACAACGTTAAAATGACTTCTATCTATATAATCAATAATTATACAACTATTTAAGTATTTAGTTAAAAACACTTCTATCTATATAATCAATAATTATACAACTATTTAAGTATTTAGTTAAAAACATTATGTATATGATCCACGGTTCAGTTCGATTAACCGTGAATATCTAAAAATAAAAATTGAAGCCGAACCGTGATACGCGGGTTTTTTCGATTTTGATGTTTTTCGATTTTGGCTTATTTTTTTATTTTTTATTTTTTCAGATTGAAGGGTTCGGCTCGATTTGTCAGTTTCTCCAATTATTGAACACCCCTAGTACCCTACCATGAATTATTCGTTTGTTTATAGACCTAAACTCTTTTACTTTAGGCTAATACTAATGGTAATCATAAGTTTTGTGGCCATTCATTGTTATCTCAGTGTCACTTCACATTTTTCTCTTCAAAACTATACCAAACCATAATTTGTTAATAAGTCAACCGCAACCACAACAAAAACATACATCACAAAAATAAATAAACAAAAAAATTACACGCATAAACAAAATAAAAGTTGTGATTTGACAGACAACCATAACTTAAAAAAAAATTATATGACAACTTAATCATGATCGATTAAGCTAGAAGAAACAACACGGTCACATATTCAGTTAGTTGAGTGTTCACCCTTCCATTTAAGATTGGCCTTATAAATGAGGTGCCCCATTTACAACGGATCAAAGGTCCACTATACGGTGTCAGTATCGCCCGTTGTAGATGATATTCTTTAATAATTCGTCATATTGACCAACTATACGGTGTCAGTAATCAGCATGGCCCATTCTTTAATGTTGATTGACATCTTTTCCCTCACCACGAACTTCATCTTTATCATCACAAAATGAATAGAACACTATTACATTATTATTTTTATATATATAAAAAAAAATCAATTTCAAAACACTTTGTGTGACCTTATACATAGAGTTAAATACGATTTTTGTGATCCATTGAAATAACCTAATAGGTATTAAATTAGTCACAAATATACACGAAGCTATAAGTAATATAAACTGATCTTGTTATCTTATCATCTTACGCATATAAAAGTGAATTGTTTAATTAGTAGACGAATACTCGTACATAGTAATGAGATTTTATATTGGTAAATAGTTATACTGATATTTTGTTTACACAAAATAGTTAATTAAAATATCATTATAATTGACCTTGTGTGAGGCTATCATTGATGTGATGACAACGGAGTCAGACGATGGTATGAAGGTATCTCATGGAATGCTTCGTGATGGGGTATGTTGACAGTCTTCCATGACTTCGTTGCCCCTTTTTATGCCTGAGTGCCATGATTGGATCATGTAAACACTTCCTATCTGTTCCCCGAGGGTTTCCTGTTGTATTTGATTGTTGTTGTCTACCCTGGATGGTCTATCAGGGTGAGGGGGTTTATTTATCCATGTAATGGGGTTATCCTTGAGGGTTTTTGCTATACGATGTCCAGGCCCAGGCAAGGGAAATATTTAGTCCTACCCTCTATGAGTACCCTAATGTAAGATTTAACTAGGTATGTACTTGTGGTTGAGTTTTGAGTTAAGTGTAGAGTAGGTGTATGTTGTTTCTAGGGGAGGTGCTATGAGGTGGTGTCAGGGTGTCTTCTTGAGCTAGGATTATGCTATACCAGGATGATTACTAGGTAGTGTTTTGGCCTGATTATTATATGTAAAATAATACAGAAAAGGGTAAGTAGGTTGGTATGCATTTACCTAAGAACTGGCCAACCCTCTTGCTTTACGAGTTGCTCCAGGTAAGCCGACATGACTTGGCATGACCTGGACGCCTTGCGGTTCCTTTCGCTGGACGCTTATACAGTTCCCTGAACTCTAAATGCTCGAGGTATTTGTGGTTGCACCGGTGGCCCACGAACATGATGTTTCTCGTGAGACCGTGTAGGCTCTTTTTGGGAAGGTGATATGTGCAGGTTGACATGGTCGTTGTTATATGTGTTTCCCTTAAAGACTTCTTTTTGTGGTTTTTGAATGACTGTTGCGTCTCTTTTTCGGGTGTTTGTTGTCTCTTTTCTTTGTAAAGGGAGTCGCCCACCCGGATAGTTCTGAGGGTGTGGTTTGATATGTCCGAATTTGAGGGGTTGTTCACCAGACATGTTTGGTTGAGAAACCAATAACAAAATAAAAAAATTCATGATTTTTTAGTTAGAAATTAGTGAAAATAAGTGAAAAATTTAGAAAAATTTGTGGATATTTCGTATCATGTCCCCACGGTGTCGCCATGTTTACGTATGCTATGTAAATCGGTTTAAGAGATGGGATGGGAATGGTTTTGTTGTTTGGTTTCTCGAGTTGAACAATAAGAACCCGATGAGATTGGTGAAGAAGAGGCAGCTCGGGTAACACTTAAACAAAGACCATACTTTACTGCTTTGAGACAGTTTTTGCCCAAGTGTGTGAAACAAAGAGATGGGATGGGAATGGTTTTGTTGTTTGGTTTCTCGAGTTGTGTGTGTTTCCTTCTATTTATAGTGAGGGGATTAGGTTTTAGAGATGAACCCTTGTTGGATGATCAATGGCTGCCAAGGAGCCAGGTGCTGATCATACAGAGAGCAGACAAGGGGGGACAGGTAGACTGCCCTCATTGGCTCGTACAAAGTGGTGCTTATCGTGCGTCCGCACTGTACAATGTCAAATGGTACATGTTCACCGTTAGTGACAGTTGGGGAGCAGTAGTACTATTGGCTTAGTATAGCCTGATGAGTTTTCTCTAGGCCTTGCGTGGCCTGGGATTTAAGCCGTGCAGTTATTAAGTGTTTATTGACGGGCTTAGGTAATAGGATTGATTCGAGCGTGTATTTAGTAGGCTTGGGTCACTAATATTGTACACTATCGAATCCCAATAACAAAATGCAATTTAACCTCTAACATTTATAACAAACCTAATAACAAATGATTAAAGACCCTAAAAAAAACATCTATCGACTACCATTACAACCTGATACAACACAAAACACAAACAATACCACGTAACAACTCTGCCAACAGGTTACCTAGATCACACAAAATTAAGAATTTATGGCCACAAAATACTTTAGAAACATTATAAAACCCACAGTTGCGAACACATATAGGCCTTCAAGAGCTACTACAAAGCAAGCATATCAAGTAAGCCGAAAATTACAATTACCATATCATCTCTCCATAAACAACCAAAAATAGCCAACACATAAAAAAAATGACATACCTTTTTCACTTAACACTACAAACTAAAGAAACCCCATTCATCACTTAAAAAAAATCCTAAACTATACATGTATAAACATCATCGGAACAAAAAATTGTTAAATTAATTCACATAAACTTACAATTTCGAACAAAGATTAACCCACTACATGCAATTGAATCTTATAATGTAATCTTCCTCTACTTAAAATCCTGAAATTTATTTGGCAACAATCAACATGCAATTGAACACACCAGAAAACATACAATCTCACAATCATACACAAATACTCTCTCTCTCTCTCACACACACACACACACACAGGTTGAGTTTGTAACAATGAGCCGATTCAAAAGTGTTGTTGGAGAGTATGTATTTGGGACACGTAACTATCATTTATGACACATATAAACATAAACCCAAAACGACATATTTTTTGGCCAACTTTATTTCCAAACATGAAACGACGTCTGTTCAAACCTAAGGAAATAATTTTAAAAAATAATGAAAACGACGTTATTTTGTAACAATTTAAAACGACGTCGTTTCCCATGGTAAATGTATAATAGAGTAATTTCTATTTCAAAGTATTAGTTAGGGGTATTAAGGAAGGTAAATTAGACAATTAAATCTACTATCTTTTAAAAACTATTAAGTTTTCAAGAAATGAGTTTAAATGCTTTATAAGTAGTATAGATTTAGGCATATTGTGAGTAAAAGTTGATATCAACATACGCTTTGTTTTATAGAACTATGATGTTCTCTACATGCTTTTTATATAATTTTGTGTCATTCAATTCCTTTTTTTACCAAACAAATTTTATTAAAATAAACCCACCCTATCAAAAAACTAGAGAAGGATAAGGAGGATACAATGTTACAACCAGTGGCGGAACCAAATTATGGGGGCAACTATTTTTTTTACAATAACAAATGTGGTAAAAAAAACTATGACCAAAATGATAAATAAAGTATTGTTACTTAGAGATGAAGGATTTATAAGGTTTTAGAGTGTTGAATGTTGGCCTTTAATGTGTGGATGATTTCTAAATTCTTTTACGGGATGATTAACAACAAAAGGAGATCTCAAGCTATTAACGGTATTTTGCATGATGGAGTTTGGATTTCGGACCCGCCTCTCATTATGGAAGTATTACTTAATTACTACAAAGACAAGTTCCAAGCTCATGATTCTCAAGTGGTATTTTCTCCGATGATCCATTCTTTTACTCTAAATCCTCTTGATCGCAATTATTTGGTGTCACACATCTCGTTAGATGCAGTGAAAAAAGCTGTTTGGGAGTGTAGAAGTAACAAAGCTTCCGGTCCTGATAGTTTCTCTTTTGCCTTTATAAAGAAATATTGGGACCTCATGAAGATGGATATTTTCGAGTTTTTCAATTCTTTCTTTGTTTCATGTTCGATGCCTCAAGGTGCCAACTCTTCTTTTTTCACGCTTATCCCGAAGATAAGTAACCCTATTTCTATTAAAGATTTTTGTTCCATTTCTCTCATTGGTACTCATTACAAGATCATTGCCAAAATTCTTGTTAATCGGCTTTCTAAAGTGATCGATAAGGTTGTTAGCAAATAGCAGTCTGCCTTCATTTTAAGTCGTCAAATTCTTGACGGACCTCTTATTATTAGTGAGGTCATCCAGTGGTACAAAAAACAGAAGAAAGAGATGTTAATCTTCAAGGTGGATTTTGAAAAAGCTTTCAATTCGGTTAGTTGGAAATACGTGGACTTTGTTCTTATTAGTCTCGGTTTTGGTTCTAAATGGCGTTCATGGATTAGAGCTTGTCTTCACTCCTATAGAGCTTTTATTTTGATTAATGGTAGTCCTACTTCCGAATTCGCTATTAAACATGGTCTAAGGCAAGGAGATCCCCTATCTCCTTTCTTTTTTATTCTCGTTATGGAGGGCCTCCATTGTTATGTCTAATGCGGTAAGTTCTGGGCTTATTCAAAGGATCAAACTTGGCTCTTCTAGTATTACTTTATCTCATTTATTTTATGTTGACGACGTGGCTATTTCTACCGATTCTTTGTGACATTGACAACATAATATGGGTTATTCATGTTTTCCACCTCTCCTCGGGCCTTAGAATGAATATCCACAAATCCAAAATCTATGGCATTGGAGTTTGTAATGATAAAATTTTGTCTATGGCTAGTAGGACTGGATGTGCTGTGGGTTTTTTTTTTCGTTCACGTACCTTGGGCTTCCAATTAGTGCTAAAATGAATCTTACTTCCAGTTGGCGGGTTTAATTGATCTCTTCCAAAGGAGGCTCTCCTCATGGAAAGCTTACTTGTTATCCATAAGAGGGTGTCTCACCCTTATCAAAGTTCTTTTAGGTAGTCTTGGCATATACTACATATCAATTTTTAAGGCTCCCAAGATTATTTTGAATTCAATGGAAAAAATGCGTTCTAGATTCTATTGGGGCGGTTCTCAAGATTCCAAAAGCATTGCGTGGGTTAAATGGCCTCATGTGCTCTCTCCCTTTGAAAAAGGAGGTTGGACATCTGTAGCTTAAAGGCTTTCAATCTCGCTCTTCTTCAAAAGTGGCGTTAGCGGATGTTTTCTTCCCCGAATACTCTTTGGGTTAAAATTACTAAGGCGTTACATGGTCAAGAAAGCGGTTTGGATAATCAAGGTTGTAATTTTAATGGCACTTGGTCTAAGATTGTAGGTACTTCTAATTTTCTCATTCGAAACATATCATCCCTCTTAATTATTTTCGTTTCAAGGTGGGATGTGGCACTGACCAACCTCCACAGCACCAAATGATTCAAGCGACTCCTCATGAAACTACGACAGATCTTCTACTGAAGACTCTGGAGTTATTAAAAGAACTTAAGGAGGAGTCGGCTATGTCCTCCCAAAATAATCCAAATGAGAAATCCATGGAAGTGTTGTTAGCCGAAGAGCGAGCTGCTAAATTAGATTCCCAGATTGCGTTTGAAAAATCTGTTAGGGAATCAATTGCAATAGAAAAAGCGGCCAAATCTAGCTCTCGATTCCGTTTCATTCCTGATGACGATGATGATGAAGATATCCTTGATATCTTACAATTTTATAACAATTCATCAAGTTCATCAGCTGAGACTCCTTCCATGATCCATCAGGGAGAAAAGACTATGATGGAATTACTAGCAGAAGAGCAAATGTTAAGCATCAAACATATGTATGCTAGTCCTTCTAATCTCCCTCAGTCTGTTGTTATCACACCTGATATTCCCACTCACTCTCTAAACATGGGGGATGAGCTTCTTAGCACTATTCCAGAAATGGAATCGTCTAGTGTTGAGGACCTTATCCCAATCCCGAGAGAGTCACAGGGAATTCTCGAGCATCTGTGTGATATTCCTTTCCCTCTTGAGTGTTCTCGAGATCATTTTGAAACTTTCTCTGATCTTAGCGACGATTGTGCTTCCTATGGAAACATTGAGTACGTTGAGGCATCACTTCCACAATCTGATGCTGATCCCCTTCTTGAGGAGTTCTCCGGTGAACTCACTCACATCAATCCACTCTTTGATTTCGAAGCCGATCTGGGAGAGACTGAAAGTCTCATTGATAATGATCATTCACTCACTTCTTATCCCAACAATCCAATTGAGAATGTTGATCACTTTGTTCCCGAAACATTCAAAGCTACTTTCACTAATCCTCTATTTGAATTCGACTCTGAATTCACTTCAATTTCTGAGAATCCACTCTTTGATACTCAGATTGAGGATAGTGATGAGCCCACAATGGAACAAGAATTCACAAATTCACATCATGTGAATGATTCTCTTCACGAGGAGTTCTCCGGTGAACTCTCTCATATCATATCTCCGCTGGAGTATGATTGCTTGGATGGCAAAAATCATGATCGGGGGGAGAGAATCTCAATTTGCATAGTTATGACAAATCTTCCCAACTTCCCTCCCGAGATGCCTTCCAACCCAAAGAGCTCTACCAACAAAATCCAAATAAGTGCAACTGCACTTAATCCTGAAGA
Source organism: Chrysanthemum seticuspe (assembly GCA_019973895.1). Classification (NCBI taxonomy): domain Eukaryota; kingdom Viridiplantae; phylum Streptophyta; class Magnoliopsida; order Asterales; family Asteraceae; genus Chrysanthemum; species Chrysanthemum seticuspe. Next base: position 149,778,566 of record BPTQ01000002.1, on the reverse strand, counting down.
AGAAGATCTAGTCATGATTGTTATCATGATTTTCCTTCTTTTCTTCACCTACTCGGTGATTTCCTCTCTTCTTCACTCCTTCGGGAATGAGGACACTATCTTTGACCCCGGCATTTTCATTTATCATTTGTGAGCCGGGTCTGTCTTTCTCTTTATCTCATCGGTGTGGAACTTTCGCGTACTTCAATGTTTGTCCAAACATCTTGAATGAAAGTCCGATGGAGATTGTCTATTCCACTTTGCTTCCCCATGAACAAATGAATGCGGGGTCGAGTCAAGCTAGCGACTCGGTAATCAAAAACAGTAGCTGAACATGGGTTTTCACCCATGTGTCCACCCTAGTGTGGGGGAGTTACCCCACATGTTATATATATATATTATCTAAAAAAAAAAAAAAAAAAAAAAAAAAAAAAAAAAAAAAAACTTTCTAAATAATGGCCGTAGTATTTCCCTTTTACGTTCTTTGTTTCGGCATAACCGCCGGTACTTTGAATATTGAGGGCAATATTCATTTCTAAGTGTGGGGGGGAATTCTCACGAATTTCATATATTATTTACCCAATTCCCCCGTTTTTGGCCAAAATTTTTTTTTTTTGGAGTAAGTGTTTTACACTTTCTCATTTGGTTATCAGTCCGCCATGTCTGTAAGACAAAAGGATTGGCTAATCCAGGAGCAAACGGCTCTTGGTAAAGATGTCTCAAATCCGTTTATATGGCTTGCAATTTGCCCAAAATTGTATGGTTCCTCAGCTCCCCATCATCCTCAAAAGATAATGAGTTGGCTAGCCCGCAAGGTTATGGCTTGTGGTAAAGGCAGTGGAAAATCCATAATTGGTAATCAGCTCACCAAAGATAATGTTGATAATTTATCTAAGAGTTGGCTAGTCCAGAAGGGTACGGCTTCTGGTAAAGACAAAATCAAATCCGTTGAAAGCTGGTGGTTTGCTCAAAATCACATGGTTATCGGTGTACCATGGTTCTTACTTGAACTGAAACATTTGGCTACTCCAGAAGTAATGGCTTTTGGTAAAGAGTTTAAAATCCATTATGTTTTCTCAAATCATTGCTAGGGACTAGCAATATCTCAGTGTGGGGGATTGATGAGTGTGTAAATACTCATCATTTTTGTATTTCCTAGCTCTTATCCCTTGGTGTCAAAGCAATCCGCTCTTATCCCTTTGACACCAAGGGATAAGAGCGGATTGCTGGCGATGACTTGGTGAAGGGAATCTATGAGAGAAGGTTCTCGACGAACCTGGTTCCGATCGAATAGAGCGCGGAGCCAACGAGTTCAGTCGAACAACGTAACGAGTCTAAGGGCGCTTGAAAGGAATGGACGCGCGAAGGAAAATGAAATATGAAATAAAAAGATGCTTTGGGAGTGTGAGATAGGCGGACGGGGAGTACGCAGCCGAACAACCGCAGGGGCTTCCAGCAGTGATAGCTGAACTAACCAGATGGGCCGCCCAAAACCTGGAGCTGACATTGAAATCGGAAATCAACGTCGGACCCCGGCTATCCGAAGAAGGCAGACTGAAGCGGAGGAGCAGAAAATGCAACACAACAAGGGGCGAACCAAAGGCTTGCGCGAAGGAAGAAGCGAATCAATCAGAATGGAGACAGGGAGGAGAGGTAAAAGATATATTTTCGAGCCTGAACATATAAGCAACCTTCTATCTGGCCTCTGTACCAGTAGTGGAGTGGCTTGCTATTTTCAATCAGAAAAGGAAGATTGAGCAATGCAAAGGAGAAAGAAGTTGTCCCCTCTTCTCTGGGAACCCGCCGCCGCATATGTCGAAAAAGAGGGAGCGGGGAAGGAAGAACAACCATTTTACTTTGGCACATGAGGTGGCGGGTTTGGCTAGGTAACATAATGGAAATGTATCGGACTGCAAATCCTGGAATGACGGTTCGACCCCGTCCTTGGCCTCGAGGAGTGGTGAGCAGCACGGAACTTGAATCAATCTTTTGGCATATAATATAGGGGGCTAGAAATCCACAGACAACATTCTGGAACTTCCAAACCAAAGAAATGCAACAGGAAATGAAATGTTACGCTTCAATAGAATGAATTCGGTAGTATTCTACCCTATGGTAGATCGAAGGTCCTGTGCCACTTGAACTCAAATCTATCTTACCTTTAATCCATCGTTGTCCAGCCAAGCCAGCCCATAACAAAATGTTAGACCGGCTGACACAACCGAATTGATTGAGGAAAAGGAAAGCCCAGCGACCAAGCACTCCCGCCCCCAAAAGCGGAGACCGAAGAACCGCCAGGTTGTCGAGGACACGTCTGAAGAGGAGGCCGGCGGCCTCTTAGTTTACCACCCTACCCACTAATGGACTATGAGGGGGGAAGGTGAACGGGAACCGACCGAAAACCCGAACCGCTTGACCCCTTCATACTCGATTCATTAGGGTTGGGGATGGATGGAACCAATCAGAAGTGAAAATCGCGCAAGCGAAGCCGGGAAACGGACCGCAGCGCAACAACTAGGACTCGTGTCGGAGGACTTTTGAGCGTGAGCTACCACTCATGCAGCGACAAGGACCCGCCTCGAAGGGGCCACCAACCACCCGAATCACTGTAGCAAACCCTCCCTTTACTTTACTCAATGGATAGCGCTTATTCTCTTTCAATCAACAAAATGAGAAATGGGGGAGAAAGAAAGAGGTCTTTATTGAAGAGGCTTTGCACCCGGAATAGGACTAATGCAGATCCAGAAGAATGGGTCTGGGCTTTCGAAAAGATGAATATGCAAAGGGTAAGGTAAAGAGAAAGTCTTTTGAACAACCAACCTGACATAAGGATTCTAGCTCGCCCACTTAGAGCAGATGGAGATTCTCGGACGGGGAAAAGCGGCACTCGACATCTATTAAACAAGACCAAGAACAAAAGCTAGGAAATACAAAAATGAAGTGAGAAACAATACTCATTATACGAAGAGTCGTAATTGTTACAAGGAAATGGATTCCTTGTTTGACAATCCGAGCTAGAGTGAGAACCTCCACAATACTCACAACAGTAAAACTGATGTGGTTGTGAGTGGTATGTGTTGTAGTCAAAATTGTTATCAGGAACCTGCTCATAGACAAGCGTGTTTCCTGATTGACAATCAGAACTGGAGTGTGAACCACCACAGTACTCACAACAGTAAAACTGCTGAGTATCACAGTGTGGTAGCTGATGGAATAAATCAGCTGTGTTATGGTAGGAATAGGGATCTTGGTTATAGACAGACCCGTTTCCTGATTCCACCATGCAACAACTGGGGCAATTGCCACCATTATAAGGACCACCACACCATTGACAATCAAGAAGGTGAGGATAAGACATAGAAAGAATCAAAGGTTTTCAGAGGGGTAGGGATGAAGAATCAAAGATGTGAGAGGGTAAAGATGAATATTTTTGGTGTTTTTGAAAAACATGACGATAAAAACAAAGACTGAAAATATTTTTGGCGTTTTTAACACTTCAGAAAAAGTGTTAATGAACTTTTTGAGATTTTTGAAAACTTTACAGAAAACTTTTTACAAAAGATGGGGTATGTGCAAGAATGAGTCTGAAAATGGCTAAACACACGCTAAAGCCTCCCCGGCAGCGGCGCCAAAATTTGATTGCGTCCGAACCAGTCAAGTCAAAACAGACTTAAACAGCTCAGACACAGATACAATGAAGATCAGGGAATACAGTGGATTCCCAGGTCGTTAATTCCCACGGAGACTCAATGGTGTGTTAAACACATGATCAGACGATAGAATGACCACTAATGATAGCGATCAGAAAAGATTTGAAAAGGATCATTACACTACAGAAAAAGGAAATAAATAACAGCGACTTAAATGCAAATTAAGAAAATTAAAAAGATAAAAGATATTAAATAAACGCTATCACTATTTTTAAAGTGATGAACGTTTAAAACCTAAAAACTTAAAACTTACGTTTAAATAAAAATATCGTAAACGTACAAAATAAAAAGTGAAACTTATACAATATAGATCCTAAAAATATGAAAAATACATTTTTACAAACCTAATGATATGAGAAAATTTATAGAAAAAGAAATTTAATTTTACAACTATTTATGTAATTATTATTAATTAAAAACTATTTTAACTATTTAATAAATACTCTAAAATAAAGGAAAATACAAAATAAGACTAGAAAAATAAAATTAAGACTTAGGAAAATCTAAAATATTATAAAACTAATTTTAAAACTGAAATTATATTTTTTAGACTTTTTATGTATTTATTATTAATTTAAAACTATTTAAAACTAATTTAAATTAAAAAATACCAAATAAAAGGAGAAAAATATGGAAAAATACTTTTTAAGCTTTTTACATTTATCTAAACTTAAGAAAATAGAAAAATTATTTTTTAGAACCTTTTCTTAATTATTTGTATTAAAAGCTATTTAAAAATACTTAAAAACTAATTTAAAATAAGAAAAATAGCTAAAGACCTTGGAAAAATCTGAAAATTTAGGGAAAACTCTAAAATATTACTAGGAAGCTGGGAAAAATAGAAAAAGATGTGCTTATGTGGAGGATTAAGCAAATGCTATGGAAAGTGCTTATTAATAAGCACTTTAATAAGCTAAATCAAAACCAAAAGGCACCAAACAGATAGGGAAGCAATAATAAGCTAAAAGGACCAAAATGAAGTGAGAAACAACAAGCTCTAACCACTGATAAGCTAGGAAATAGCAAATAAGCACTTGACTTTTTGACAGAAAAACAGAAAATGGGACAACTTATAAGCTGTTAGCAGCCCTACCAAATAAGCTCAAAAGTGAAAAACAACTCTTGATACTTCAAGAGGAACAGGATGGCTTTCCAAAGAACCAGAGATCAAGAGAATTGGACAAGTATTAAGCTCTATGCAAGCTTGTGAAGTTGGCCCAAGAACTGTGCACAGGACAGCAATTGCAGAACAGGTGGCCAAAAGAAGCAGTTAAATAAGCACTTAAACAGCTGAGAAAACAAGAACTATTATTTTTGTATTTTTCTTAAGCAACAAGACTACAAAACCTCCAAAAATCATAGGCTCAAACTCAGTATTAAACTCCTAGTGAAATTCCAAAGTTTATTCTAAAACGACTATTTGAAATTTTTGACTTTTTGAGAAAACTAAAAAGTTGACTAAGGTGGATTTTGATCAGACTTTAAGCACTGATGATGTTATTTTAAGACATGTTAAGACTGAATAAGGCAACATTAACAACTTTTGAACAAAAAAATCAAGATCTGAAATTCTAAAATGCCAACAGTGGGCTGTAAAGGTTTTTAAAATGGAATTTTGACTTTTGATGTTGGCAAGCACAATTGAAAGACTCAAATGAGTTGGAAATGGCTATACAACCATGAACCAACAGGTACTAGACACAGAGCTATCCTCTAGTGCAGTTTAATGGCTAATTCCAAACACACCTTTTATTTGACTGTTTGAACTTAAAATGAGCATACCACTAAACTAGCCAATTCCAATGATCAAACAGGGTTTACATAACTTAAATAAAACTTTATAAGCAAGATTTTACTAAATGTGACCACAGAAACAAGACATGCATAGAAATGCAAAATGGCTAAAAAAAACTAAATGTAAGACAGATACTCACATGTGCTCAAATGATGTGCAGACCAGAACCAAAACCATTAATACACTAATCCTAGTCTATTCCAACCTCTGCAACAACCCTGCATCATCATTTTCATCTCCATTTCCACTTTTGAGTCAAGGTTGACTTTTGTTGACCATTAACCCAAGTTACTAGAAACTTAATGATAAGCTTATAAAAAGCTAAAGTAAGCTTGAATAAGCTTACTTGAGTATAACAGGAACTTATTAAAACCTTGAATAGGGAATTTGTAACTTGGAATTTTCCACAGTAACCAACAAACTTGAAATTAAATGAAACTTGAGATTAACAACTAAAACTTGATCAAACTGAAAGTGTAACCTTAATTTAAGACTTAGGAACAATTTATTACAACATTTGAGTTAAATTAAGACATAACAAAAAAATACGACATAAAAGTAAATTTAAAACTAAAACTACTACTCTTTGAAACAGCTTCTTCTTCTCTTTTTTATAGCTCCCAAGCTTTCTATCACCTTGCTGAGATAATCCCACCACAATTCTCAACCCTTGGATGACTAGATGCAATATTAGCCATTTGATCAATTTGGCGCCAAAATGGGTTTAACAGGTGTAGGGATTGAGTGAGTTGGGTGAGAAGCAATAAATGGTTTTTGTAGTTTTAGTGAGGTGGAGGGGACAAGATTTTGGATAGGAGAGGAGGGGGGATGGAATGGTGAGTGTTTTCAGGGATTTGGTTGGGGAAGAAGAAAATGGCGGGTTGGGTGGATTTTGACCAAGGTTTGACCACGTGGGATGGTTGTTGACCGGGTATTAATAACACAAAAGGGGTAAACGGGTTGGGTGTTGGGCCAAAGGGTTTGATTTGGGCTTGGGGTGTTTATTAGGATCCGTTTGGTTTGTGAAATTATAATCATAAGGACCAAAGATGTAATATTTCCATTCCCAAGGACCAAACATGCACATTATGAAAAGTAGCCAAAGGGGTGTTGTTGCCAACTTAAAATAGTCCAAGGGTTGATTTTTGATTTTTTTGAAAATCCCAAGGACTAATTTTGAACAATTTTGGATTTTTAGGGACTAAAATGTAATTTTCTCAAAACTCTTAGATTTTTCACCAAAGGACTAAATATGACAATTTGTGATTTTAAAAAGACCTTTGGTGACTTTTCTTTTGAAATTATGTGCACAGGGACTGTTTTTGACAATTTATGAAACTTGGGGGACTGAAACTGCAATTTTTGCAAAATTGATATGTTTTTCATCTGATTTTGATATTTTTGCATTTAAAACACATAAAACACTGATTTGTGATAATTTGATCATTTTGATGTGTTTCTGAGTGTTTTCAGATGATTTTGCAGTTTATATTGTACAAAAATGATGAGTATTTACACACTCATCAGGCACCTATATTCGTTTTTGGAGAGATATTTGGAATGGTGATTCTCCTCTTCTTACTATGTACAATAGGGTTTATAGATTAAATCAAGACAAAGACTGTTTAATCTTCGATCGTACTGTCAATGGTCAATGGCATTAGAATTGGTCTAGGGCTGATATTGGCGTCCGAAACATAGATTATTTGAGAGACTTACTGATGGAAATAAGTCAAATCTATCTTAGTATGGATGATGATTCATGTATTTGGTCGTTGGCTGATGATGACCTCTTTTCTGTAAGGAGTTCTCGCCGTCTTATTGATTCAAAATTTGTAACACCCCAACCCGACAAGGGTAAAGATATCGCAAATACGGTTTCATATCAGAACTTTAAATACTATACAATAGCGAAAACCTTTACAAAATATTCAAAAAGAAAACATAAATAGCTAAACTTCAAAATAAATCTAAGATCTCTATGGTCTAATCTTGCTCTCGTCTCTACTCTCAACCCAGATCAGCTATCCCATACGCTCATCTTGAATGCTTAAAATACCTGCCGCAGGAAAAGAAAATGCGGCTGAGCTTACAAAGCCCAGTGAACAGATATAACGAAACAAAAACTAAACAAAACAAATATACAAATAACGAAATCAAAATAAAAAAATAATGATGAGGGATCTTTTAGAATTCTGCGGAAGCACAAATATACAGAAATCCAAACAACGATATAACAAGTTTAAACATTTCATAGCACATTAATGACACAAACACAACCACATCAGGACAGTCAAACACTTAACATATCAAGAATAACAGATTACTTATAAACCAAACGAAGAGTCTAATAACTAACAAAAACAGTTACCAACAAATAAACATGGCATTCATATAAATCAATTAATCTGCACTTAACACACTCAATCAATAACGCAGCAACAGAAATAGCATTCAAATCATGGCAGTCTCACGAGCAAATAGAACACTAACGTATAAGCAAGTTCACAAAATTAACTGAACAAATTATACATACTAAACTTATAGAATACTCACTTTCACACTAGCACATTCATCTCACAGGTCAAAGAATTCACATAACGATAAACTAACATGACATCAGATGACAGCATGCGAATCATATTTAAACATATTAATCATAACCTAGCATTATAAATGGTAATCACATAAACATACAAAAGCATACACATATAATATAACATATAATAAGCCGAGCACATAATTATAAACACTTGAACATACCGACTCATAATCAGAATACTTAACATAGAAATAACAGATAAAGATCTAGTTAACTACCACGAGCCCAAAAACATATTATATCAAAAACATCGTAACTATATAGAAACAATCTCAAATAATCCGGAGTAGCTAGCTCCCAGAGTTTTATGAAGACGCGCATTGCACACGACATCATTCACCTAGACAAATCATATCAGACAACTGATCAGATCTAGGATGCATCCATACGCCCCACAAACATATATTGATAATATAATATAACTTGAGCTCATAACAAATAATAGATAAGGGACGTAGCAGAACTTCACTCTACTGCCCTAGAGTCATGTCAATGGTGCATCACTGACACGGACATGGAACCCCCATGACTAGTTAATAATTGGCTCGGGTGTCAAACTAACTTAGGTCAAACAAAATTTCCATTATAACACAGGTCTTAATCAAACCCAAGGTTCAACAAATAACATATCAGACAATTCATATCATAAGGTTCATATTCAAATATAACAAGGTTCACCAAATATGCATGTCAAAATCTTCCTAACATAAAGTTCAAGTCAGGTATCACATGGTTCAATAAAACATAAGTTTAGATAAGCAACAGGTCAAACAATCAGAAAAGGGTTCATAGCAATGGCATCGGAAACCCTAATAAGAAACGTAGGAAAGCTAACGAAAAGAACATCATAAGGAACCTTTACTGAAAAGGTCAGAATATCTGTACCTTAAAGCAAATGAGAGGAAAACAACGAATGTAGGAATACGAAGGTGTAACGCCGCGTCTCCTTCAACGAATCTACACGGATTATGATTTATTTAATACTTATTAGCATCATTAATGTTATAACGGATTAATCTCATTAATATTCTTAGAGTTGTCAGAATATTCTCATTTTTAGTGACAGACGGAATTCCAACATTTTAGAGTATAAATCATTAATTAGCCAAACTTAGGATTTGGAAATGACAATTAGTAACTTAAGGGCTTAATATAATAATTATCTTATTTGAGGACTTATATGATCATTTTTCAAAGTATAGGGTTTACAAATGTCAATAACGGATTTTAGGACTCTCTTTCAAAACAGTTTACCAAAACCTTTATACCCTACGTGATTAACCCAAAACTCACACTTGTCGAACCCATAATTACTCAGAATTACATATTACACTTTTGACATTTTTAATTTCACGATCTAACCTTATACTATCATATTTTACCATTTTAGCCCAAAGGTTTTAGAATTTACAAAACATACCCTTTTTAATTTAATAACTATTCGAATGGCCCTCTAAATATCCAAAATTACACGTTTAACCCCCATACTTATTTTATACGTTTAGTACCTTATTTTTACTATTTTACATAAATAACCTTTAAGTTTCATAATTTACAAAACCAACCCAAAACTTTTATTTAAAACCGAATTATGCATAATTCAAGTACAAACCCTAAACCTAGGTTTAACCCATCATTAGTTCATCATTATTACTGCATTAATTACTCTTAATTATAACAAACAAACCCTAGTTTTTATAAACCCTAATCGTCCCTTTTTATTTTCTTTCCTTTTTCATACGCTATCGAACAATAAAACCCAAGACAAATCACACAAGCTTCGAATTCATGAAAATGTATTTTATTCAGGTCGTATAACATATAAGAGCTTCCATAAAAATCAGGTCATGGTCCTAAAAATTATTATAAGCTCGTTCGCTATTTTATACGCTTTTAGGGTTTTAATCCAAAACAATTTCATACGATTTGTTAACTATGCATGAATAATTTTTACAGGTTCTATATGATTTTTAGGACTGAAAATAATATTGGAAACATACCCTTGATGAGAATCGAACGCTAGAACAAAAGAAACCAAAAACTTCTACTCGGCGAAACCCTAATCGACCAAGAAAATCACCACGATCGATCCAGCACCTTAGAACCTCAAACCAGATTTTTAACACCTTCTTTACCTTCAAACTTGTCCAAGAAAAATAGCTCTAAGCCTTGGGAAACGAATGTCGAATTGTTTAGGGTTTTAGAGTCGGTTTTAGTATAAATCGTTATTAGGTTTAGAATAAACTGTATAATGTGTATTTATATGATTTACTAATTTTCTTGTGGGATTAATATTATAATGGACTTAAAATAAATGGGATCTTAATTTATAAATTGTATTGGGCCTTTATTAATTTTATTACTTAATAAACACATTCGGCTATTTATAAAACATAAAACTAATTATATAAAATTATAAATGATAAAAATAATCTTTACAAAGTCTTTAAAATTTATTTGGATCATATGTGATATTTCTTAATAATTTTCTGAGTTTACATAGCTTATTTGGTATTCTTTAAATTAATTATTCTTACTTTTTGATCATAAGGGTATTTTGGTCTTTTTGTGAATTTTAGAAATTCAGGTTTTACAAAATTCCTTCCCTCCATATTGCCGTTGACTTCCTGGGATAATTTTCTTTCGCTTAAAGTGAATATTTTCTTATGGAGGTTATCTTTGGACCGGTTACCTCATCGTTTAAACCTTTCGTCTTGTGGTGTTGATATTTCTACAATATCGTCCTGCAATGGTAACGTGGAATCCGCTGATCACATTTTCTTCGATTAAGATTTAGTTAAGGAGGTATGGTCTCTTGTTCGTAAATGGTGTGATTTTTTTTCCTTCATTTGCGTCTTATGATACTTGGAAAAGCTGGATTTGTGTGTGGCGTGCTCCTAAAGAAAAGTCTCGTTGTTTATATATTTGTGGCTTTTTTCTAGTGAATATGGATATATCGTAACAACATCATTTTTATTGCTCAACCGATGAAGAAATGTGATATCTTTAATAATATTCTCGCCTCGACATTTTCTTGGCTTTCTCACAGGGGTCGAAAGTTGAGTAATTGTGTTGAATGGCTGAAAAATCCTTTGTTGCTTGCGGGTTCGTGATGGTTGTTTACTGGTGTTGCAAGCTTTTGTTTCCTATTCGGGACGTTAGCTTCTTCATTTCTTTTTTGTCTTTTTTCCTCGGGCTTGTTTGGGTCTTCGTCAAAAGCACTCTGGAGTGAAAACCGTAGGCTCGGCCACCGTGAGAGGGGATTTTTCTCTAGTCTCGGATTTTTTGTAATTGGCTAGAGTTTTTCATCCCTTTTGTAAGCCTCTCAGTTAAAGTCTCGGGTAGAGTCTAGTTTATGTTGTTAGTGTCTAGTCTGTACTGTTCTTGCTTCTCGCGCCTTGCTAGTAGGAGCCTTTTTTCTCATATTTATATATATAATTCTTTTTGCCGTTCAGAAAAAAGGAAGCTGTTATCGAACATTATATAAATAGGTGATGAGTTGATTCCACACGTCTCCATCATAAAGTGGGCATGAGATAGAGTCATATAACTTTTGAGTTAACATCATGTCGTCGCTTAGAATATCTTCAATCGAGGTAGAAAAAAGCATCAAAAATGCTTTTTGAAAAGCTTTTTTCAGTGAAGTGATTACTCTTTTAAGTCTTTAAAAAAGCATATAAAAGCTTTTTGATAAGCTTTTCTTACCGGAGTGATTACTCTTTTTCGTCAAAGACTTAACGATCCCAGGTCTTTAAAGATGACTTTATCTAGAAAAACTTCACTTTAGCCCTCTTGTTTCCTGTAATAAAACTTATACATTTGTTGAAGTAATGTTTACAAAAACCTTTTGTGGCCCATTTTTTATTGGTAAGCCTGGGTCCGGATAAAAGAATTTGTACCGGACCCGGAACGTCTCTCACTCCCTCTTTCATTCACCAGCACTCTGTCAACCAAAAAAACCCGATCGGTAATCCTAACCCGATCCGACACCGAAAGATCTATAGTGATTTATGTGAGTGAAAGAACAATATCATCTACAGGAATAGGTTATTTAAATGGGGCTAGAGTCTCTTTGTGAGAGTGTAAATATTTTTATTGTGGTGTGTGTGGCTATATTCTTGCCATTTGTTACCTGCTATCACTCTCCTTTTTTCTCAGCCACATGTTAGTTATTTGTTATGGTTTAAAGTGTTTTTTTTATCATTGAATTAGGTTGGTGTTTTTTGATCTTCTGAGTTTGCTTTATTTCATGATATAATCGATGCTGTTAGATCTCAAGGTGGCTATTTGTTATGGTTTAATGTGTTTTCTTCATCATTGAGTTAGGTTAATTTTTTTTATCTTCTGGATTTGCTTTGTTTCATGACATAATTGATGTTGGTAGGTCTGAAAAGTGGTTATTTGTTATGGTTTAAAGTGTTTTATTCATGATCAAGTTAGTTTTGTTTTTTTTGAACTCTTAGATTTACTATGTTTCATGAAATAATTGATGTTGCTAGGTTTGGAAGTAGTTATTTCTTATTGTTTAAAGTGTTTTGTTCAACATTCACATCGGTTAGTTTTTTGTTTATCTTTTGGATTTGGTGTATTTCATTAGATAATTGATGCTACTAGGTCTGGAATCCTTCATTTTTTTTATTAGGTTTGTTCATCTTTGAGTTACATGTTTTTTGTGTATAGTCTTAGAGTTAGCAGTTTTGTGATTTATTTCTTTAGGGTTTTAAATACCTTTATGCGTTCCTGTTAATTTTATGTGAATAACATGTCTTAGATTTATTTGAGATTATCATTGACTATAACTGGATGTTTAAAGATAGTGTAAAAGGCATTTGTATTTAGTTTAATGGATGTTTTAAAATTGGGATGATGAGTAAACAATATGTAAAGTTGGTAGGATAGCCATTTATATTTACTTGAAATTATGAATGCCGATAAGTGGTTTCTAACTTTTTTTTGGCTGTTTATTTTATAGGCTTATCAAGGGCATTATTTTGGCGAGGCAGCATAACATGAATTGTTGTTGTAGCACATGGGTGCTATTTGTTCTGTGTTTCCCAAAAATTATCGCCTGATTTATAGATGCATCCATTCTTTCGTAATTGGTGCCCTATGTGAGCCTATATTTGAAAGCCTTTGACCATGAACGTGTAGGCAATGATGATTTGTCTGTGTGTTAGCTATTTCATGAGTGTGCCTCACGCATTCCCGTATCTTGGCGGGGTAACTAGGAATGTTACGTGGTTGCAGCCATGGCGGGTGCGTAGAGTGGCTCCAGGAATTGTAGATCTGAGCCTCATTAAAAAACAATTTGTATTATGTCTGAAATTTTTGTTTGCTTTTTCAAAAAAAAATGGTATAACAAAAGTTTGACATATGACATAACGTAGTCTGCAACATCAGTTACAAGGGCTTTAATAGTCCATCGGCCATTGTTGCAGTTTAATTGAAATTATGATGTTTTAAAGCAATAGTGAGTCAGTTGGACTATTAAAGTCCGTGTGACTAAAGCAGCAAAACACAGGCATTACAACAGTGCAAAAGGAGATGGTAAGATCTTTTTCCAACACCTTCTTAATGATAACTGTTTGGTTTACATGTATTAACCACTATTTATTGCAAGAGGCAATGTCTTTTAAATTTGGCATGCGCGTTCCCGTATCTTGGTAGGGTAACCACGGCTGTTATGTGGTTTCAGCCATGGCGGGCACGTAGAGTGCCTCAGAAAATTGGAAATCTGAGCCTCATTTTGGATGTTAACAGCGGCATCGAAACTAATTTATGCCATCTATTGAATCTGTTTGATGCATGTGGAACTAAATATGCCAACATGCATATCAGTTCTTTTATATGAAACTGAATCTGCCAACATTTGCTAAAGAACTGTTCATTCTAGACTTTTTGGCCCGTTTGTTGTTGGTAAGTAAAGGTCCGAATAAAAAAACATGAACCAGACATGGAACGTCTCTCAATTCTGTCTGTTACGCCATGCTTTAATAAAAGGTTTGTGATTCTTTATCTCTTGAAATGAAATAATGCAATTTTTCTTCTTTTTACTCAAACTAACAACAACTTCTTTTTAAGCAGGCATTGGGGTAAACAAATATGTTGATCTACGTTCGGCCAATAAAAATTACACCTCTTACTGGTGTGCTATGTGGAAACTAAAAACGTGATGAAGATAGTTTCTTGATCGTTTATGAGCTCTAGGGTTAAACAATAATAAAGATATTACATTGCACAGCGGAATAAACATAAGAACACTTTGTTATTGACACAAGGTTTTTCCACATCTTCCCCAATTATATTTGATCAGAATATAACGTGTTACCTAACTGTAACAGGGATCAAAGACACCTTCGATCTTAGGGATAACTAAACTAGTTCTAGGCATTTACAATAAACCACGCCCTAGAACACACACACCCCTTTGACTACATTATGGAAGACTTCTGTTGATAAAACCTACACCCCATGTCCTCTTTATATACTAGAGGATTATGGTTTAAAAATCTCTACGAAGGACTAAATAATAAATCTTCTTCTGCAAGCAAGTCCTTCCATCTTTTTATAAGTTTCATCTTTGTCACTTTAACCCTTGATGTTTCATTCTTTAATGTTTTGTATCATCAAATCAAAAAAACCCAACAATTTTCCCCTATTTGATGATGACAAAACAAATACGGTTCTTGTACGAACTTCCCTAGCAGAAGTAGCAGAAGTTGAGATAATTAAATCTCACCATGAATAAAACACTCTTGTCTTCCCCTTAATCTATGCCACGCCACTCCAACATCTCTTCCCCTTTTTTGTTATCAACAAATAGGGAATATAAGCAGTAGAAACTTCCCCTTGAGTGGTGCATGAACATCAAATGATTCTTCAAATCTGTAAGCTCTATGTAATGATCACATGTGAAGAAAACCAAGTATAACGAATTTGATGAAGAAGTAAAATATCCCAAACTTGTGTCTTATGTCTTGTACTATCCATGTGACGTTGAACTTATACTAACACCATATAGGTAGACCGAAATCTCTTGATAAAATCCTCATCTTCAATGAGACACTGAGAACTACAATGTAACTCCTTTAAGTGATAGTTAACTAGGTCTTCATCATCCACCCCTTTACCTATGAAAACTAGATTTTTCAATTCTTCGTCAACATCCTTTAAGCATGAACAAGTTACTTTTAAACGTAGTAAGTCATTTAAAAATATAATAAGAACACGCATCCAAGAAACTCCACTTCACGTTCAAATAAGTGATAAATAATCGTCTTCGTAATCAATTAATTAATAAAACCAAAAACGAGCTTTTTAAAACATTTAAGAACAAATTCCAATCTCTTTGTGTGTGTGAACCAATCTCCTCATGTGTGTGTCGCCAAAAATCCATAATAATTATCATGCTCGACTTCCTCAAGTCCAAAACTATACGAGAACCAAAAATCATTCATTGTCCGACATCGAATAATATATATTATTGTATCCTTAATACTTCTCCCCCTTATCTAATCAACCATTCACTAAACGCAGCAACTCCAATATCCATGAGAAAGAAAAACCTTTGTATCAACAGCAGCTCAATCAATACTTCACCGATACCAAGGAGCAGTACCTTGCGTCCAACAGCAGTACTTTGACAAGGAGGAGCAGTACTTTGACAAGGACGAGCAGTACTTTGTATAAAGTCAAAGTACCTTCGTTTAGCAGTACTTTCGGATAAGTAGCAGTACTTTGAATGATTTAGGGTTTCGACAACAGTACTTTGAGTATAAACAGCAGTACTTTGAGTAAACAGCAGTACCTTTGTCAGCAGCCATATTTGACAGCCTGTAACTTTTGCATAAAAGCTCAGATCGACAATCCCTCCAGTGAAAAGTTAGATTGTCATATAGAGAACGTCCATCTAAAAGTTCGTCACGATCCAACGGTTAATGAAAAAATTATGATCGTTTCAAAACACTGTTGTAGTAACCTTACAGAAAAATTCTAGATTTGATTTTTTCTTCCTTTTTCTTCGAAAAACCTTGTAGATCCCTATATCAAGAGCTCCCCACTCTGATACCAATTGTGGAAACTAAAAACGTGATGAAGATAGTTTCTTGATCGTTTATGAGCTCTAGGGTTAAACAATAACAAAGATATAACATTGCACAGCGGAATAAACATAAGAACACTTTGTTATTGACATAAGGTTTTTCCACATCTTCCGAAATTATATTTGATCAGAATATAACGTGTTACCTAACTGTAACAGGGATCAAAGACACCTTCGATCTTAGGGAAAACTAAACTAGTTCTAGGCGTTTACAATAAACCACGCCCAAGAACACACACACACACCTTTGACTACATTATGGAAGACTTCTGTTGATAAAACCTACACCCCATGTCCTCTTTATATACTAGAGGATTAGGGTTTACAAATCTCTACGAAGGACTAAATAATAAATCTTCTTTTGCAAGCAAGTCCTTCCATCTTTTTGTAAGTTTCATCTTTGTCACTTTAACCCTTGATGTTTCATTCTTTAATGTTTTGTATCATCAAATCAATAAACCCAACATGCTCTCATCTTTTTCCTTGGTCGAATACTGATCAACACTTATGATTCGTTGTTTTTGGACTTATGATGAGTATATCACAAATACAAAGTCAGCTACAAAGGTACTAAGCAAAAAAATGATGTTTACGACAGATTCCTTACACAGAAGACATGTGTATGGCTGAATTTTTATACTGTTTTTTTGTGTTTGACGAGAAACTGTGTATTTGTAATTAAATGTAGCATTTAACATCGTTAGGAAATATTGGCAAATGAAGAATGTGATGCACTTTAAAGTGCAAAGTTTTTAGCAACCAATCTTTTTTTATTTTTTTATTTTATTCTTTTTCTATTTTTTTCTTTTTTCTTAAATTTAAATTTTCAAAAGAAACATATGTGTTTGTCAGTTAGATTCTTTCTTCTTTAAAATCCACCACGTTCTTCATTTCCAAATTACTGACATACAATGTTCAGCATAGTTACCCATTCTAAGTTCCCAAATCGTTCCTTTTGTTTTTCACCAATCTAGCAAATCGCATGGTGCAAGCCTTTGCAAAAAGGGAGTTGAAACGACAAAAGGAACTGTAAGGGAACTAAGAAGGGTTAACTATGTTGCTTAATAACTGTTACATTGAAACTGTTGATTGAAATGTTTATTGCAAAAGGCAATGAGTAATTGTCTGTGCATTAACTTTTCATCATTGTGCCTCACACATTCCCATATTTTGGCGGGATTACCAGAACTCTTATATGGTTGCAGCCATGGTGGGTGCATAGGATGCCTTAATGAATTGCAGATCTGAGCCTGTTTTTAAATATCAATAGTGTTCAATGTAGCTGCCTGCTCTTATCTTTCTTCCCAGTTTCTTTTGTTACTTCAGTGGGCTAGTAGTGCTTCTCGTGCATGCCACTGTATAAAGTCAAACTGAATAGCAATCGGACAGTTTTACAATCGAATATTCAGTATATGAGATAAGAAGAATGGTCTTACTTGGGTGCTAAATTAACAGATTCACAAAGTTACTCTCCTGGGTGCAATGTTGATTACAAAAGGCAAAGATGAATGATAACATCAAATTAGCCTGATCTTTTATATATCAAATTCACGTGTTTATGGCCTCATTTGTATTAATATGGTACTTAATTCGTTCATATTCGTTCATAATTTCATTTCAAGTTAAATGAGGCGTTGGAGCGGAAAAGATGTAAGAAAAAGCCAAATATATTTTCTGAAGATTGATTTACAAAGGCTTATGAATTATTTGTAAAGGTTACGCCGTAACTAGCTAATAATGTTACGGCGTAAGTATGATGCTTTGAAGGATACGGCATAACCATCCTTATGGTTACGTCGTAATTATTTTATGAAGGTTAAGGCGTAACATGGAATTAATTACGCCGTAGAGATTATTTCGGATCGGATATGTATGAGCTGACGAAGGATTACGGCGTAACCCGATGTTTAGTTACGCCGTAATTAATTACTTGGGCGCAAAGTATCGAAGGCTACGGCGTAATTATAATTTAATTACGTCGTAATTAATTAAATGCGGCTATTTTATATGAAGCTACAAAGAATTACGGCGTAACTTCTTAATTTAGTTATGCCGTAATTATTAAAAGCTCGGGCCCAAGTTGCATGATGACCTAATTATTTTAGTATATATATCCTATTCATGATTCAAAGAAAAGGTATCTTTTGTGGTGGTTTACTGTACGCAGAGAAAAAGAAAGAAAATGAGGCGTACGCAGGTTCAATTAAGGAGGTTTTGCCCCGGTACTCAACTAGGAGATCAATAGCATTATTCTTGGCATGATATGTAATTATTTTCCGACTAATTTTATTATTTTGGTTTCATTATTGTTAGTTATAATTTTGATTCTCAATATAATTGTTGGCGAATTAATTCTTATTGTGTTCTTAATTAATTATCTTTTAATTTACTATTGGCCAATTAATTATTAGATGTCATGTCTTTGTTTATTTATTGTTTTATATGGTAGTTATATTTGTCATTCCACTAGGGTATTATGGAAATGTGGAAATTAGGTCTTGGCCTAGTTTTGATTCTTTTTATTATTAATGCTTTTGCATTATTAATTGTTTCTAGTGTATGCATGCATAGTTTATTGGTAGCTAGCCTTGTTTCGGTAGTTTTGAATGGCGGTAGAGGCTAGTTGCTTAGGAGATATGACCAACTGACCCTAAGTGAGTAGACTGAGACGCGTAGGGTAAGATATGACCAACTGGCGACCCTTTATACTTGTGCGATTTGACCAACTGATCACCTATCGTTTGGATGAACTTAAGAATTAGGGGGTGAGTGTTTAAGTTGCTAACGCCCGAGCACTCACTATTATAAATCTAGCATGTAGCGGAACTTAATGACTCGGCTTAGGGGACGAGGAACAACTGGACTTATGAGGGGACATCTGACTTCTCCAGTTGTGGCATCTTTGCTGATAGGTTAGGGCGAATTGACCAAATGTTGTCCTCTCGACTTTAACCCCACCTGAAACAGGAATCTAGTGACATTTAGAACCCATGTAATGTGATAGTAAGCGCCGGCTCTTAATGACTGCTATTAGATTGCCGAATGATATCGGGTGACCTGTTCATCTTGGTGAGGATTCTAAGAACCATAGGGTAGGTGAATTGACCAAAGGAGTCTATCGACTTATGCCACTTGGGGAAGAACTCGGTTTAAGAATTGCATCACTATCGTTCCCATTAGCTTGTTTACCAGAGAACCAACCTAATTGATCACGTGACACCTTAAATACTATCGATCCTTTCATTAAAACTTATTTATTTGACTAATTTAATTAATTAGACAGTTAGGAATCAACCGTTCTTGGGACGACCTCGGTCTTACCATTCCCTCACTACATGCGACTGGGTACACTGCCCGTTAGTGCATTAGGTAGGCCATAGGTAGACGAGTTACTATAAATGTAAAACCTGGTCAGTAAAACCTGCATCAAGTTTTTGGCGCCGTTGTCTGGGAACGGTCTTCGTATTTTTGGGTGTTTGGTTGATATTATTCTACAATTATGTCTTCTGTCTTGAGATTACGGCGTAACCTTGGCCATGGTTACGGCATAATCTATTCTTATATTATATCAGGTTTCTTTCAGACTGAAGTTACGGCGTAGTTATTTATAGGACTTACGCCGTAACCAAGTCTGAGATATCTTAAAATTATGAATAATGTGTTATATCTCACTTGTTGCTCATGTTTATTATTTTTACACATTTAATGCACGTGGTTGTGATAGTGTGCAGGTTGAGCAGGAAGAAAAAGTGGAGGGAATCTCGACAAGATCATAAGCCGAGATTAGTTGAGCAATGGACATTATTTGGAGACGTCCGATTGTTTGGCTGTTGCAGGAGTCTAACTTAAAGACTCGGGAGGATAAAGAAAAGTGCTCGTCGGGAGACTACCCGTCCCTATCCTAGATTTAGTTTTTGACTTTATTTCATAGACCTTTTTGGATATTTTTGTAGATTTAGATTTTGTTTTGGGTTTGGTATGTTTTGTTATCTTGTTTACAGGTATAAAGACCCAGGATAGATGATAGGAGTTCTGATAACTCATGTTGATCACGTAGGAAGAAGTTGACACTATGGGCACTACAACATGAGTAAGTAATTACGGCGTAATGGGCCGATCCATTTACGCCGTAACTGGCGATAAGTAAGGCCATCTGCCCACTTCTACATAACTACGGCGTAACTAGGCCGATCTAGTTGCGCCGTAATCTCTTTATTCCAGGTATCTTCTTTTCTCAGGGTTTCTTATTACGCCGTAACTGGGCCGATCCAGTTACGCCGTAACCCCTTTCCTGGTACACATTTTATTAAGTCAACTCACCTATGCTGTAACAATCATCTGATATGAAATTTTTTAATAAAAACAGTTTCAAAGCATTCCATAACCTTGTATTAGTAATTAAATGAACTTTGTGGGTGTGTTCCCTGTAAACCCTCACGAGACTTCACTCGCCCACTCGGGACACCGTGTGGTTTAAAAGGCTTGTTGCATGCGCTAAATACAACCGTGATTTCTACGAAAGTAAGTTAGGTTTTATTTTGATTTTATTTTTACATTTCGTGCTATTTTTGCTTTTTATCCGGAATTATGCTTTTTGGTATTAGTTTTTCTTGCAGCGATAGGTTGATGATTTTGGAAAGATGTTTGGTTGCAAGGAAACACTTTTTATCCGTCCTAGTTGAGTGCTATTGTGTTTGCAAGGAGTGTTGATGTGAAGATGGATGTCGCTCGTGGAGGCGTATTTGGAGCATGGTTTTGAACATGCATTATTATTCATACCGAGTAAATCCAGGGGAGTTTTTCGTTCCATCTCTAACCCTTCTTATCTTTCATTTATATGCTTAAAGTATGACCCAAGTGGGGGGAAGGGATTAGACATAGACACCCGCTTGATACTTCTTGCCTTTATTTTTCTAGTTTTTGATGAAAAGTGTTTCATTAGTGAAATTTTAACATGTTTTTCATTACTTAACTGGATTAATCTAGACTGAGCACACCTACCCTATATTTTCATTGTGTGAGGATAAGCATTTCCGTTTTCCCTTTATACAAAATTCCATAAAAATGAGTGTGCCGGTGGCTGTAGTAGACTTTAGAACTTGGCCTTGCATATATTTTCGAGACCATTATCATGAGCATTATACTAAGGTAACTTTGTGTGATCGGTGCATCTAGGATATAAGGCAATTTTAAGATTAAACCCAAATATCCCATATATGTATTGTGTATATTGACTTTTCACATCGATTAGTCAATCCCCCTGTTAAACCCTTTTTGTTGCACTCATCATTAGTGCAAGATACCCCTAGATACACCCTTCAGAGCCTTCCCTTTCATTTTGTTCACCCAATATATGTTTGTTTTGTTACACCTATCGCCTAGCCTACCCTGTAGTTTCCTTATGTCCATGGTCCAGGCGCTGTTGGTTAATTTTGGTTCTACTAGTGAAAGTCGCGGGTTTTGAATAAAGGGTTGTGGAAGAAGATCAGGTTTAGATGATAGTTGATCTCAAGTGGGGGGATACTTTATATGTCCATATTGTTTTTGTTTTTATTCATGTATACCTTGTCTTGCATAAAAAAAATGTTGATGAGAATGCAAGCAAGAGTTTGTTAGTGCTATAAATCAGCTTATGTGTCGTATTGTGTTAAGTATTCACGCCTTGTTCAATTAGGCGCAAATTTTTACAAATCCGTTTTGTCTTACGGATAAAATTAGAAACCCGAACATTTCTATCTCACCTTTCAAATTTTAATCAATATTCATACAATGGGGACATTGTACATTTCAAGTGGGAGGATGGGAGATAGAAATGGTTGATTTTAGTAAAAATATGTGCTAAAAGTACATAAATTTTAAAATTTTTATAGCACATACTTTTTTTTCATTAATGATGAATGCCGAGTTAATGCATCTTATTTGCCTGGTTTATGGAGATTATGAGGCACTACGCTACATTTTATATGCATTGACTAGTGTATTGAAGACCCCTTGTCTCTTGACCCTCGATTTTTGCTATGGGATTGAATGCGACTAGTGGTGGGGCGACTGTGGACTTAGGAATCTGTTTGTTTCGTGTCTTTTTGTTTACACCCATTAAATGTTTTCCCATGTCTTATCCTACCCTTAGTCATGAATCGAGTTTAGGTGAGGAAGCGAGCAATCATTGGTGTCTTGGCCATGGATTTGGTCATGTATCATTGGTTTTGTCTCCTTCGCCGTAGCTCGTTAGTAATAACAAAATAACTCCATAAGCTTTTATGTTGTGTCAACCCATTACCTTTTAGAATAGCTGCATCTATAGACTCTAGTGGTGGAGATTAGTATCTTTGCCAAGCCTATGATAGAATAAGTGCCATGACTGAGCAGTTGAGTGATCACCTCTTTTCGTAAGGTGCTCGGTTTGGAATTTTCTAGCTTAGGTGATTTTTAAACTCATAGTTTCCAATTAATCCTGGAAGATATCTTTTTAAGAATTATTTAAAGGGTCTACTTGAGGACAAGTAGGATTCAAGTGGGGGGATATTTGATAAAATCAAATTAGCCTGATCTTTTATATATAAAATTCCCCTGTTTATAGCCTCATTTGAATTAACTAGTCGGACACCCGCGCACAGCGGCGGCGATAAGTATAGTTATATGTGTTTGCTTACCCATTTAGTGAATTCGTTTCACAACACTTCGAATGTATATGTGTTACTTGTATGTGTTTGTTTAGGTTACCCGTAGCTTTCCCGTTACATCAGTATTCCCGCATATAAAAATACTCTCGCAATCTCTTACATGTCAAACACTCCCCCAAAAATATATTTGACAAATCAAGATTGTATTGATTGAAATAAAGGTTAAAATTGTGAAAATTTGAATTAAAATAAAATAAACCCACTAAAAATATAAAAACTAAAAAATTATAAAAATATATCAATATGGATGTTGAATTAAAGAGCATAAAATTTTAGAAAATACGGTGAAATTAGATTATAAAAAAAATAAATAGATAAAAAGATATTTCAATTTGAAAATAAAGACGAATTTTTAATTGAGAAGTGACACATGTCACTTTATAATTGGAGCTCCTTATCTTACTTTTTAGTGGTTAGGAGTTAGGCTTGGAGTTTGTTAAGATTTGACACATGTCATCTCATGATTGGAGCTCCTTATCTTAATTTTTGGTTAGGAGTTAGGTTTGAAATGAGGTTTGGCTTTTAAATGCATTATATAGTAGTATAGATATGGTACTTAATTCGTTCATAATTGCATTTCAGGTTAAATGAGGCGTTGGAGCAGAAAAGATGTAAGAAAAGGCCAAATATATGTCATGAATATTGATTTACAAAGGCATATGAATTATTTTTGAAGGTTACGCCGTAATTAGCTAATAATGTTATGGCGTAAGTAGGATGCTTTGAAGGATACGGCGTAACCATCCCTTATGGTTACGTCGTAATTATTTTATGAAGGTTATGGCGTAACATGGAATTAGTTACGCTGTATATGTATGAGCTGGCGAAGGATTACGGCGTAACCCGATGTTTAGTTACGCCGTAATTAATTACTTGGGCGCAAAGTTTCGAAGGCTACGGCGTAATTATAATTTAATTACGTCATAATTAATTAAATACGGCTATTTTATATGAAGCTACAAAGAATTACGGCGTAACTTTTTAATTTAGTTACGCCGTAATTATTAAAAGCGCGAGCCCAAGTTGCATGATGACCTAATTATTTTAGTATATCCTATTCATGATACAAAGAAAAGGTATCTTTTGTGGTGGTTTACTGTACGCAGAGAAAAAGAAAGAAAAGGAGGCGTACGCAGGTTCAATTATGGGGCAAACCCTTCGGGGTTTTGCTCCGGTACTCAACTATGAGATCGATAGCATTATCCTTGACACGATATTTAATTATTTTCTGACTCATTTTATTATTTTGGTTTCATTATTGTTAATTACAATTTTGATTCTCAATATAATTGTTGACGAATTAATTCTTATTGTGTTCTTAATTAATTGTTTTTTAATTTATTAATGGCCAATTAAATTATTAGATGTCATGTCTTTGTTTATTTATTGCTTTATATGGTAATTATATTTGTCATTCCATTAGGGTATTATGGATATATGAAAAGTAGGTCTTGACCTAGTTTTGATTCTTTTTATTATTAATGCTTTTTCATTATTAATTGTTTCTAGTGTATGAATGCATAGTTTATTAGTAGCTAGCCTTGTTTCGGTAATTTTGAATGGCGGTAAAGGATAGTTGCTTAGGAGATATGACCAACTGACCCTAAGTGAGTAGACTGAGACGAGTATGGTAAGATATGACCAACTGATGACCCTTTTTACTTGTGCGATTTGACCAACTGATCACATATCGTTTGGATGAACTTAAGAATTAGGGGGTGAGTGTTTAAGTTGCTAACGCCCGGGCACTCACTATTATAAATCTAGCATGTAGCGGAACTTAATGACTCACCTTAGGGGACAAGAACAACTGTACTTATGAGGGGACACCTGACTTCTCCAGTGGTGGCATCTTTGCTGATAGGTTATGGCGAATTGACCAAATGCTGTCCTCTCGACTTTAACACCACCTAAAATAGGAATCTAGTGACATTTAGAACCCATGTAATGCGATAGTAAGCGCCGGCTCTTAATGACTGCTATTAGATTTCCGAATAATCCCGGGTAACCTTTTCATCTTGGTGAGGATTCTAAGAACAATAGGGTAGGCGAATTGACCAAAGGAGTCTATCGACTTATGCCACTTGTGGAAGAACTCGGTTTAAGAATTGCATCACTATCGTTCCCATTAGCTTGTTTACCAGAGAACCAACCCAATTGATCACGTGACACCTTAAATGCTATCAATCCTTTCATTAAAACTTATTTATTTGACTAATTTAATTAATTAGACAATTATG
Source organism: Chrysanthemum seticuspe (assembly GCA_019973895.1). NCBI lineage: Eukaryota > Viridiplantae > Streptophyta > Magnoliopsida > Asterales > Asteraceae > Chrysanthemum > Chrysanthemum seticuspe. The sequence goes on along the minus strand of BPTQ01000002.1, from coordinate 149,753,456 downwards.
AATCAACCGTTCTTCGGACGACATCGGTCTTACCATTCCCTCACTACATGCGACTGGGTACACTGCCCCTTAGTGCATTAGGTAGGCCATAGGTAGACGAGTTACTATAAATGTAAAACCTGGTGAGTAAAACCTGCATCAAGTTTTTGGCGCCGTTGCCGGGGAATGGTCTTCGTATTTTTGGCTGTTTGGTTGATATTATTCTACAATTATATCTTCTGTCTTGAGATTACGGAGTAACCTTGGCCATGGTTACGGCGTAATCTATTCTTATATTATATCAGGTTTCTTTCGGACGGAAGTTACGGCGTAGTTATTTATAGGACTTACGCCGTAACCAAGTCTGAGATATCTTAAAATTATGAATAATGTGTTATATCTCACTTGTTGCTCATGTTTATTATTTTTACACATTTAATGCAGGAGGTTGTGATAGTGTGCAGGTTGAGCAGGAAGAACAAGTGGAGGGAATCTCGACAAGATCATAAGCCGAGATTAGTTGAGCAATGGACATTATTTGGAGACGTCCGATTGTTTGGCTGTTGCAGGAGTTTAACTTAAAGACTCGGGAGGATAAACAAAAGTGCTCATCGAGAGACTACACATCCCTATCCTAGATTTAGTTTTTGATTTTATTTCATAGACCTTTTTGGATATTTTTGTAGTTTTAAATTTTGTTTTGGGTTTGGTATGTTTTGTTATCTTGTTTACAGGTATAAAGACCCATGATAGATTATAGGAGTTCTAATAACTCCTCTTGATCACGTAGAAAGAAGTTGACACTATGGGCACTACAACATGAGTAAGTAATTACGGCGAAATGAGCTGATCCATTTACGCCGTAACTGGCGATAAGTAAGGCCATCTGCCCACTTCTACATAACTACGGCGTAACTATGTCGATCTAGTTGCGCCGTAATCTCTTTATTCCAGGTATCTTCTTTTCTCAGGGTTTCTTATTACGCCGTAACTGGGCCGATCCAGTTACACCGTAACCCCTTTCATGGTACACATTTTATTAAGTCAACTCACCTACGCTGTAACTATCCTCTGATATGAAATTTTTTAATAAAAATAGTTTCGAAGCATTCCATAACCTTGTATTAGTAACTAAATGAACTTTGTGGGTATGTTCCCTGTAAACCCTCACGAGACTTCACTCGTCCACTCGGGACACCGTGTGGTTTAAAAGGATTGTTGCATGATCTAAATACAACCGTGATTCCTACGAAAGTGAGTTAGGTTTTATTTTGATTTTATTTTTATATTTCGTGCTATTTTTGCTTTTTATCCGGAATTATGCTTTTTCGTATTAGTTTTTCTTGCAGCGATAGGTTGATGATTATGGATAGATGTTTGGTTGCAAGGAAACACTTTTTATCCGTCCTAGTTGAGTGCTATTGTGTTTGCAAGGAGTGTTGATGTGAAGATGGATGTCGCTCGTGGAGGCGTATTTGGAGCATGTTTTTGAACATGCATTATTATTCATACCTAGTAAATCCAGAGGAGTTTTTCGTTCCATCTCTAACCCTTCTTATCTTTCATTTATATGCTTAAAGTATGACCCAAATGGGGGGAAGGGATTGGACATAGACACCCGCTTGATTCTTCTTGCCTTTATTTTTCTAGTTTTTGATGAAAAAGTTTTTCATTAGTGAAATTTTGACATGTTTTTCATTACTTAACTGGATTAATCTAGACTGAGCACACCTACCCTATATTTCCATTGTGTGAGGATAAGCATTTCCGTTTTCCCTTTATACAAAATTCCATAAAAATGAGTGTGCCGGTGGCTGTAGTAGACTTTAGAACTTGGCCTTGCATATATTTTCGAGACCATTATCATGAGCATTACACTAAGGTAACTTGGTGTGATCGGTGCAACTAAGATATAAGGCAATTTTAGGATTAAACCCAAATAGCCCGTATATGTATTGTGTATATTGACTTTTCACATCGATTAGTTAATCCCCCTGTTAAACCCTTTTTATTGCACTCATCATTAGTGCAAGATACCCCTAGATACAGCCTTCAGAGCCTTCCCTTTCATTTTGTTCACCCAATATATGTTTGTTTTGTTACACCTATCGCCTAGCCTACCCTGTAGTTTCCTTATGTCCATGGTCCGGGCGCTGTTGGTTAATTTTGGTTCTACTAGTGAAAGTCACGGGTTTTGAATAAAGGGTTGTGGAAGAAGATCAGGTTTAGATGATAGTTGATCTCAAGTGGGGGGATACTTTATATGTCCGTATTGTTTTTGTTTTTATTCATGTATACCTTGTCTTGCATAAAAAAATGTTGATAAGAATGCAAGCAAGAGTTTGTTAGTGCTATAAATCAGCTTATGTGTCGTATTGTGCTAAGTATTCTCGCCTTGTTCAATTAGGCGCAAATTTTTACAAATCCGTTTTGTCTTACGGATAAAATTAGAAACCAGAACATTTCTATCTCGCCTTTCAAATTTTAATCAATATTCATACAATGGGGACATTGTACATTTCAAGTGGGGGGATGAGAGATAGAAATGGTTGATTTTAGTAAAAATATGTGCTAAAAGTACCCAAAATTTTAAAATTTTTATAGCACATACTTTTTTTCATTAATGATGAAGGCCGAGTTAATGCATATTGTTTGCCTGGTTTATGGAGATTATGAGGCACTACGCTACATTTTATATGCATTGACTCGTGTATTGAAGACCCCTTGACTCTTGACCTTCGATTTTTGCTATGGGATTGAATGCGACTAGTGGTGGGGCGACAGTGGACTTAGGAATCTATTTGTTTCGTGTCTTTTTCTTTACACCCATTATATGTTTTCCCATGTCTTATCCTACCTTTAGTCATGAATCGAGTTTAGGTGAGGAAGCGAGCAATCATTGGTGTCTTGGCCATGTATTTGGTCATGTATCATTGGTTTTGTCGCCTTCGCCGTAGCTCGTTAGTAATGACAAAATAACCCCATAAGCCTTTATGTTGTGTCAACCCATTGCCTTTTAGAATAGCTGCATCTATAGACTCTAGTGGTGGAGATTAGTATCTTTACCAAGCCTATGATAGAATACTTGCCATGACTGAGCAGTTTAGTGATCACCCCAATATAAACACGTGAATTATGTGAGAGAGTGTGATTTCAATTCCCTCTTCGTAAGGTGCTCGGTTTGGAATTTTCCAGTTTAGGTAATTTTTAAACTCATATTTTCCAATTAATCCTGAGAGATATCTTTTTAAGAATTATTTAAATGGTCTACTTGAGGACAAGTAGGATTCTAGTGGGGGGATATTTGTTAACATTAAATTAGTCTGATCTTTTATATATCAAATTCCCTTGTCTATGGCCTCATTTGTATTAATATGGTACTTAATTCGTTCATAATTGCATTTCAGGTTAAATGAGGCGTTGGAGCGGAAAAGATGTAAGAAAAGGCCAAATATATGTTCTGAAGATTGATTTACAAAGGCATATAAATTATTTGTAAAGGTTACGCCGTAACTAGCTAATAATGTTACGGCGTAAGTATGATGCTTTGAAGGATACGGCGTAACCATCCCGTATGGTTACGTCGTAATTATTTTATGAAGGTTACGGCGTAACATGGAATTAGTTACGCCGTAGAGATTATTTTGGATCGGATATGTATGAGCTGGCGAAAGATTACGACGTAACCCGATGTTTAGTTACGCCGTAATTAATTACTTGGGCGCAAAGTTTCGAAGGCTAAGACGTAATTATAATTTAATTGCGTCGTAATTAATTAAATGCGGCTATTTTATATGAAGCTACAAAGTATTACGGCGTAATTTTTTAATTTAGTTACGGCATAATTATTAAAAGCCCGGGCCCAAGTTGCATGATGCCCTAATTATTTTAGTATATATATCCTATTCATGATTCCAAGAAAAGGTATATTTTGTGGTGGTTTACTGTACGCAAAGAAAAAGAAAGAAAAGGAGGCGTACGCAGGTTCAATTAAGGGGCAAACCCTCCGGGGTTTTGCCCCGGTACTCAACTAAGAGATCGATAGCATTATTTTTGGCACGATATGTAATTATTTTCCGACGCATTTTATTATTTTGGTTTCATTATTGTTAATTATAATTTTGATTCTCAATATAATTGTTGGCGAATTAATTCTTATTGTGTTATTAATTAATTGTCTTTTAATTTATTATTGGCCAATTAATTATTAGATGTCATGTCTTTGTTTATTTATTGTTTTATATGGTAATTATATTTGTCATTCCAATAGGTATTATGGAGATGTGAAAATTAAATCTTGGCCTAGTTTTGATTCTTTTTATTATTAATGCTTTTGCATTATTAATTGTTTTTAGTGTATGCATGCATAGTTTATTGGTAGCTAGCCTTGTTTCGGTAGTTTTGAATGGCGGTAGAGGCTAGTTGCTTAGGAGATATGACCAACTGAGCTTAAGTGAGTAGACTGAGACGGGTAGGGTAAGATATGACCAACTGACGACCCCTTCTACTTGTGCGATTTGACCAACTGATCACCTATCGTTTGGATGAACTTAAGAATTAGGGGGTGAGTGTTTAAGTTGCTAACGCCCGGGCACTTACTATTATAAATCTAGCATGTAGCGGAACTTAATGACTCGGCTTAGGGGACCAGGAACAACTAGACTTATGAGGGGACACCTGACTTCTCCAGTGGTGGCATCTTTGCTGATAGGTTATGGCGAATTGACCAAATGCTGTCCTCTCGACTTTAACCCCACCTGAAATAGGAATCTAGTGACATTTAGAACCCATGTAATGCGATAGTAAGCGACGGCTCTTAATGACTGCTATTAGATTGCCGAATGATCCCGGGTGACCTTTTCATCTTGGTGAGGATTCTAAGAACCATAGGGTAGGCGAATTGACCAAAGGAGTCTATCGACTTATGCCACTTGTGGTAGAACTCGGTTTAAGAATTGCATCACTATCGTTCCCATTAGCTTGTTTACCAGAGAACTAACCCAATTGATCACGTGACACCTTAAATACTATCAATCCTTTCATTAAAACTTATTTATTTGACTAATTTAATTAATTAGATAGTTAGGAATGAACCGTTCTTGGGACGACCTCGGTCTTACCATTCTCTCACTACATGCGACCGGGTACACTGCCCGTTAGTGCATTAGGTAGGCCATAGGTAGACGAGTTACTATAAATGTAAAACCTGGTCAGTAAAACCTGCATCAATGAACTTTCTGCTTATTAACTGTTTCATGAGTGTGCCTTATGTATTCTCGTATCTTGGCATGGTAACCATAACTTTTATATGGTTGCAGCCATGACGGGTGTATAGGGTTACTCAATGAATTGCATATCTGAGCCTCATTTTAAATATCGGATTGGGCTGGGTTCGCCTTTCAGTTTTTTTTTGTTGCAAGAGTGCCGACGAATGAGAGAGGTAGTCAGATAGATAAGAGAGAGACACTCCGGGTCCGATCCATCTTATTTTTTATGGTCTATGCTTACCAACAACAAACGGGGTAAGATACATATCCCTTTTTTTTCTTATCCACAATTTGTTATATCATTGACTTAAGTTCTTTTTTTCCCATCATCTGAGTTTGTTGTGTTTCATGAGATAAGCAATGTTTCTAGGTCAGGAATCCTTTTTTTATTAGGTTAGCTTATCTTTCAATTATATGTTTGCTACTTATAGTCTTATAGTTACCAGTTTTGCCATTTGTCAATTTAAGGTTTTAAATACCTCTACATGTTCCTGTTACTTTTATGTGAATATCATACCTTATATTTGTTTGAAATTATCCGTGTTAAAGGTGGATGTTTAAACACAATTTAAAATGCAACTACAATTGGATGTAGTAAGAGAGTGTAAAAGACCTAAATATTTAGTTGAACGGATGTTTAAAATTTCGCATGGTGACTAAACAATACGTAAAGTTAGTAATATAGCCATTTTTATTTACTTGAAATTATGAATGTTGATAAGCGCTTTCTATTTTTTTTGTCGTTTGTTTTATAGGCTTATGAAGGGCAAGAGGCAATGGTGAACTTTCTCTATATTAACCGTTTTTTGAATTTGGCCTGCGCGTTCCCGTATCTTGACAGGGTTACCACGGCTATTATGTGGTTGCAGCCATGGTGGGTGCATAGAGTGCCTCAAGAAATTGAAAATCTGAGCCTCATTTTACATGCCAACAACACCATCCATAATGTTTTAAGCCACCTATTGAGCCTGTTTGATGCATGTAGAACTGAATAATGATTGGGCAAGTAATATTACAGTCACCATTACCTAATATGTCTCCTAAGTCAACTCCACACACTTTATTAAAATGTTTGTGATTCTTTATCTCTTGAAATGAAATGCTGCAATTGTTGCTTCTTTTTGCTGCTAAACTAACGACGTCTTCTATTTCAGGAGACATCAGTGTAAACAAATATGGTGATCAGTATTCGACCAACAAAAATTGCACATCTTGCTGGTGTTCTCTTATCTTTTTTCTTGGGCGAGTATTGATCACCGCTTATGATTTGTTGTCTTGGACTTAGGACAAGTATATCATAAATGCAATAGCAACTGCAAAGGTGGTAAGGGAAAAAACCCTGCTATCTGTGACAGATTCCTTACACAAAAGGCATACATATGACTGAATTTTTATACTGTTTCTGGTGTTTGGGTAGAAATTGTGTGTATTTGTAGTTAAATGTATCATCTAACATCGTTTGCCAATATTGGCAAATAAAGAACGTGATGCACTTTAAAGTGCAAAGTTTCCAGCAACCAAGGTTTTTTTTTCCTTTTTTATTTTTTGTTTTTTCCTTTAAAAAAAATTAAAAAAAATAAAATTTCAAACCAAACAAATCTGTTTGTCAGCCATATTTTTTCTACTTTAAAGTACACTACGTTCTCCATTTGCAAATATTGACATACGATGTTCAACATAGTTACCCATTTTGAGCTCCCACACAGTTCCTTTTGTGTTTTCAACAATCTAGCAAATCGCTTGGTGCAGGCCTTTGCAAAAAGGGAGTTGAAACGACAAAAGGATCTGTAAGGGAACTCGGAAAGGTTGGTTAGCTATGCTGCTTTATACATGTACATTTACACTGTTACATATGAAATGAGTAGAATACCCTTAATTGGGTACTAAATTAACATATTGACAAATTGACCCTCCTGATTGAAATGTTGATTGCAAAAGGCAATGATGAACATTTTTCTTATTAACTGTTTCATGAGTATGGATGACGTATCTACGTATCTTGGCATGGTAACTAGGACTCTCATATGGTTGCAGCCATGGCGGGTGCGTAGAATGGCTAAATAAATTGCAGATCTCAACCTCATTTTAAATATTAGTATCACCAGAGGTTTCTGTCTACATGTTTTATTTGTTTCTTTCTAAAAATAGTGTGCCTGCAACTGATATGAGTACGTTGTATGTAACTTTCTACACTTCTTTATTGCGCAAATCCAGACTATTTTATGCTAATATTGACATCATATGCCGATATTAAGAAATAAAGAGTACGGTGCACTTGACAATCCAAAAGTTTTCTGTTTTTCCTATAACCTACGTCACGATTTTTATTTATTAATATTGGCATACAATGATGTTCAATCTGGTTTTTGCCGACTGCTACACTATCTGAGCTTGTCTTTTGTGAAATAAGAGACACAAAAAGTTTCTTGCATACATTAAATAGACATATGTTAAAGTTTCATCTGAACAGTACTTTGGCAAATATACAAGTTTTATAATGCAGATGCAAAAATAAATTTTGTGTTTGCTGTAAAGATACTATAACCCCATTTAAATAATATATTCCTGTAGATGGTACTATGCTTTCACTCACAAATATCACTATATATCTTTCAGTGTCGGATCAGGCTAGGTTCACTGGTCGTGAAGCACCTTATGTGTAAGCTTACCAACACCATCAAGGCTATAATAAATTCTAACGGGTAGTTTTAAAAATGATATTGCCCATATCTTGGCTTGACAGCCTGTTAAGGTTGCAGCCATGGTGCGCAATCCACTTTTTGCCAACTGCTACCCTATCAGAGACTGTCTTTTGTGACAAATGACTTTTCTGTTTACTGTGTGCCTTGCTATTTTTGATAGATGAATTTACATTCAAGTCTGCAGACACCAAGAAAAATCTTTGCGCTTACGATTTTCAGAAACATCTGGTATGCTTTCTCTTAAACTTCTTATAAAGACTGTGTAGCTACAAACCGCAATAAAAAAATTATCTTTCTACGTATACCCATAATCCCTCTCACCAAAAGACGGTATCCCCATTATGTGACACAACCTGAACTTCTTTATGATGGTGTGTGTTTTAGATATACGCATTTCTAGTATCTTATTTAGACTGCGATGAGTTTAACGGGTATAGATAAATTTAAGGTCGCACATATGTTGGTAAAATAACCTGTTTCAAGTTGCAACCACAACAATTACATTTCCAGCCACTACACTATCTTCAAATATGCAACTGTCATACCATCTTTTAACACTGTGAAGGCTATGATGAATTATACTGGGTCGTTTAATACATAAGATTGCCCATATCTTGGTTTGGCAGCCTCTTAAGGTTGCAGCCATGGTTGATAATCCACTTTTTAACAACTGCTACCCTATCTGAGACTGTCTTAATATCTATCGGATTATAGGAACCTGTGATTTTCATTACATTCGATTAAAGGTAATAGCATTTGCATTTTATATACTTTATTGACATACTAGATTAAATAATTATTGTTAATTTTATCTCTTAAACTTCATTGCAGTTGACTGCCAAACAAAGCTACAAGACCAAGTACTAGACTTTTTCAGCTTATAGACTGAGTTTCTACAATTGCAAACTCGACATTCATAGTTCACATATGATAGACCTTGCTTTTATTATAGAATTGTTGTTTGTAAGCATATATTACTTTGAATCCAAGTGTTTTTAGATGTTAGGATTCTTATGGTTGTAATGTTACGCTATATATGTTTGTACTTAAATAAATTAAACTTTGGCAATAAATGAGTTTTTATTTTCCTGTTCAAAGGCGATATGCTATATAACGATTATTTCTAACATTATTTGACAATAGTATTCATGGCAATTACTTTGACTTCGGACTTTCTTTTTTTACGTTGCCTAAACTAACGTATACAAACACCTCGCAGCAACACGCGGGCATATATACTAGCTAATTTGTAAAAGGCAGTATTCAAAAGATAGCTAATTTCAAAACATTAGTATTATTTTAAATGAATCTATAATTTCACACACTGAATGATTGAACATAACATTTCATTATTTTACGAATACATAATTTAGCACTTCAATTATTTGAAACAACAAACTGATCACGTAACAAAACCATTAAGCCACCTCCTTCAAACATTTAACAATCGACTGTCTCTTGCTTCTCCAAATAATCTATGAAGTCGTCAATGTATTTCTTGTGTAATTTAGCATCACCAAATATTTGACTCCACGCGATTGCGTTGGCCTTGTAGATCTTCCCTTCATCATCTAGAACAACAGAGCTAAGTGATCTGGCCACCGAGTCCTTGGTGAACGAGCCATCTTGGTCATTTCTAGGCACCTCAATTCCCAACTGTTTCTCAACCAGGACTCGAGCATTTAGACCTTGGTCCACCAAAAACGGTAACATTATTAGAGGGTGGCCAAACATTAGCCCTTCCACAATCGACCCCCAACCACAATGAGTCAGAAACGCACCTATCGACTCATGACTCAGTATCTTTAACTGAGCTACCCAAGTTGTCCAAACTATCCCTTGGTTGTGGGTTCTTTCCAAGAACCCGTCTGGCAATTCCATCGAGTCAGACTCGGTGGAACCTGCAGGCTTTCTGAGAGCCCAAAAGAATGGCAACCCAGAAAGCTCTAGACCGAGTGCTAACTCACGGAGCTCAGTTTTGCTCACCATAACCTCACTTCCAAAAGCCACGTACACCACGTGACCTTTCTGTTGACTATCAAGCCACTTCTTGACAGTCATCCATGTGTCATTTTCTTCATCCCCAACGTTGGTGGCTATTTCTGGAGGCATTAAGCCCAATGGAACCACCGGGAGGTGGTGGAGTTTTTCCAAAAGTGTTAGCCATTGAGGTTCAAATTCATTGCAATCTCTTATAATAAGACACTGAGATCCCTTTATAACCATCGCTGTGCGATATAAATCCTTAACCCCAGAAGCATTAACTGAACCGCTGCCCACCATCCAATTGGCTTCATACTTCTTGTAGCATACTTTTGTTGAGAACGGAACCCACTTTGGTGGTTTCATGAAATCCTCCACTGTTTTACGATCATCAGAGCCATTTATCGTGTCCTCGGGTGACGGTGATAAAACTACCAAGAACCATGCATTTATTATTGAAAAGAAGGCTCGCGAGACACCAAGGTCAGCTGCTATTGATGGTAACCAATACGGCGCAAAATCATAAATAATCCAGTCTGGAGACTCTTTCTCGAGAAAATTAGTGACCTCTGGTTGAAGGCCGTCGAAGGCCTTCTTGAGGTACTGAATGTCGTCAGTGTGGACGTCCATGGTGGCCTCCGCATTCTCTGGTAGTTCTTGAACTCGTGGAAGTGCGAGTTTAACAAAGTTTATAAGTGGCGAAAGATGGGTAGGAAGGGTAGGGAGTCGTTGGATGTTTCGAGTGGTGGAAAGAAACGAAACCTTGTGGCCTTTTTCGGCTATGAATTTTGAGAGTTGAAGGAAAGGGATTATGTGACCGAAAGCAAGCCATGGGAACATAGCTACATGGAGTTGCTTACGTTTGTCCATAGAGTTTGTGATAGTCATTGCTCTAAATGATAATCAATGGTGGGCTTGCTTGCTTTTGGTTTATATTTATAAGACTAGAGAGCAATATGTTCAGCATGGTGCGTGGTATCATTTTCTAAAGTTATGTCATAAAGGTCACTAGACATTTCTCGACTATCAGTTACTAGTGACTTTGTGCGTCTCTTTTGTATTTTATTAGTTTGCATAACCGGAACAATCCTTGCATGATACTACGTCCGTCCCATATTAATTGTCCTGTTTTGACTTTTTAAGTATTTCTTTCTTAACTTTAACCTTAAATATTTTTATCTGTGTTATATAATATTTAATAAAAATTATACCAATAAAAATTACATTTAAAACTCAATCTATTCATATATTTTGCATCAAATATTATATAACACAATTAAAAATATTTAATGTCAAAGTTAGAAATGAAAGACCTAGAAAATTCAAAGTGAACAATCAATATGGGACGGAGGGAGTACATGTCTAACTAATGTTTCTTAGGGGTATAGTGTATTGAAGAAACTGTGCGTTTATTAGAAAGAAAACCCCTTTATTTTTTATAAAATATTTGTACAAATTAAATAAAGAAAATAAAAATTACGTTCAAATCAAACTTTTTTCTAACACAGTTTCTGCAAAACACAAAACATACAATTTTTAACTTAATAAGAGAAACTACAAAATATATTTTTGTATTTTCCTTATAACTCCCTTTCTTTTTTTCTAAATAGAAAACAGTGTCACACGAACGCAATTTTTAAATGTTGTGGAAAATTTAATCCCCTCTACTTTTTTACAAAACTGAAAACAAAAAATTAAATTTTTTTTCTTTAACTAAACACATTCTTGGCTTTTATGATGTGCTTAGGTTGTCATTTTGAGATTTTTCTAGATCTAAGATAAAGTTATAAGTATTTGGATCCATTATAATAAAAGAAAACGAGGAATTATCAAACATATGTTATCTTTTATATAATAAAGGAATTACATCATTTCGGAGTGATTTTGTCAATCCATTTTTATTGAAAAAATAATTGGGCCAATAGGAGAGCTCGATTTCGCCACGTAAGCAAAATCGTGTGATTTGATTGGTTAATAAAAATCAAAATTAAATTGATTTTGGTCAAACTTTAATAAATTTGGTGGAAAAATTTTGTTAGACAAAAAAAAAAAAAAAACATAAAAATATAGGTGTCAAATTTGTAAAAACAAAAACTTAAAAAAAGAGGAGTTAATTAATAAAACTTTAGTGGTTGAATTTTTAAAAATTATATAGAGTTAAGTGTAATATTATAAGTCTCCATGTTTTTTAATAACTTTGGATTATAAACAAATACCCCCTTATACTTTATATCTTTTATACTTTATATCTTAAAAAATACAATGTATATGTTGTTTTAAAATAACAACATATTAATTTGCATAAGATTATAAGTGTCAATTTTTTTACTATATACGTTCAATAAGGACTCATTTATTTCATTTTTAAAAATTAACATATGTGGACACGAGTTTACATTTTAAATACGGCTAAATTATTGAAAACGGGAATATAATTATTAAATTGTAAGCACGGGTTACTTTAATATAAAAATAAATATACGTGATTGTACTTATAACAATGACTCATGTAATTCTTATTTATTTATGTAAGGAATCTAGAAAAACATTGTTAAAAAACTTTAACGAGTATACTTTAACTTTATCAACGCTCATTATGTGCTATTAAACTTGCATCATGTGTATAACATAATATCAGTAGTGAAATTTAAATAACAACATCAATATCTTTGTCAGCTAAATAAAATTAAATCTTGAGTTACCTAACAGAAATTTTTACAAATATGTTACCAAATTTTAATGGATATTAATGAATAATGAAAAACTCGTGCATAAGTATTAGTTGTACTTATATCACAATTTTCATGGGCAAATTCTTATATGTGTATATACTGAACTAAAATGCTAAAATAAAATTGATTTATGTGTAAACTTTTTGCGTGCACAAAACTTATAACTATATAATTATATGCAATTACCTTTAAAGACACAATATTCAATATTAATACAGAATAAATTTTTTTTGTCAAAACCTCGTGCGTACACGGGTATTATAACTAGTAAAATAGTAGGTAAACGTCTACCTCAAGGCCCCGTTGATATACGTCACTTGAACAACACATGCATGGTAACATCACTTGAAACACGATCCGAGATTGACATCAAAATAAACAATTTAGTTTTGAGGCTAAACAAATTCAGGTTAAAAAAAATTATGTCGATACGACTAACATGTTTAATAAATATGATAAAATTGGGTTGAGATTCTCAACCTGACTTTAACGTGTTTAAAAATACTAATAAAAATATTAAATATTAGAAGTTATATGTTTTGTTCATTTGTTAATTATAGTAAGACCTAACTATTTTGTGTCTCTATTCTTATGATATATCATTGATTTTTGAAATATTTTATAAAAATATATATTTATATCAAAATATATATAATATTGTTTTTAAAATACACCTTATTATATATTTAATATGTCACATCATATTCGCATTCAGATAATAAACATATCGATATAACTAACCGTTTAATAAACGTGTTCAGGTTAAGGTTGAACTTGACGACACAAATTACTAAACATGTCAAGTTTGAGTTGAGATATTTGAACCCGCAAACCGATTAACACGAACTCGTCAATTCAGACATGACCTAAATTGTCGCCCCTAATTAAATTAGTGAGGGATTAGATGTTTACCTTCACTTCTTTTTCAAGGCCCCATACTGAAAATTACAGTGATAGTGCTCTTTTTTTTTCTTCGTTTTTAATCTTTGCGTGTGCCTACATTTGTATTTGTATATATGTATTATGTTGTGTAGTGTGCGTCTGTGTTTCCAATATGTTTTATGTCTTACGTGTATATGTGGGGTTGCGGGTTACGGGGTGAGGATTGCCCTTTTTTCTAAGTTAATTTATCTTGGTTCACGTTTTTCTACTTACATTTGCTTTTGTCCGTCTTTGACATAATTTGTTCAAGAGAAAAAAAATCATAATAAATAAAAATATTTAAGATTCATCTTTTTTTTTTTTTTTTTTTTTTTTTGTAACACGAGTTTTTGACTTGACATTGTGAACCTACTAATCCCACAACGATTACTTTTTTGGATAGTCCGGATTCGGCGCAGATGAACCTATGTAGCAACAAGAGGATTAATTTTCTCCCCGTTAGATTCGAACCTTTGACATTCTCTTTAGAAGGCTGGTATTCTTACCACTGGGTCACCCCCTGTGGGTATAAAAATTTAAGTTCATTTACATATCAAACATTTATTCACATATAAATCTCAGCTACTTATTTTTAACAAACTCGCTTTCATCATTTTTTTTCAATATTAATATCTATTAAAACGCTAAGAGAAAAAAAATATACTATCAGGACGAGCATTTAAATATCTTTTTATAGATAAGCACTTTTATATATACTTTCGATAAACATTTTTTTTTTCTGTGTTTTCCACTTTTTTTTATGTTTTTTCGTCTTTTTTTCTTTTTCTTTTTCCTTCGTTGTTGAAACTTGCATGGAAAATCACATTTGATATTACACTAATTTGGATAAAATACATAAAATCACATGTGACTTTTTCTCAAACCTGATCTCAATCACATGTGATTTTTTACCAACTTTAATTTTTTTCACATGTGAATATAGAAGTTTCATAAATGAACTGCTATAATCTATAATCGAATACAATGTATGTTATATATGGTTGGAAAGCAATAATGTATGTTTTCCATTGTAAAAAAGGGCAAAAAGTTTTTGATTTATAATCAAATACTTATATCAATTTTAATACGAATCTTTAGTGTTCGAACTTCGATATTAGTGTTAAATTACATGTGATATGTTATTAGAATTTTGATACGGCTAAGAAGACGTGAAAAACATGAAAAAAAAAATTGTCGAAAGTATACCAAAGTGTCAATTTATAAAAAGATAATTAAATGCTTGTCGTGATGGTATAATTTGTTTTGTCTAACGATCAACGATTAATGAGATATTTAAATTCTAAAAAGTTAGTGTAATTAAATTTTTAATTTAAATATTAAGTAATATTCTCTTTTTTCTAAACAAGAAAATGAGTGGCTGAGATTTGTTATATGGTATACGAGAAAAGTTTGGCATGTAAAATAACTCTACTCATAAAGACAAAAACTGACTTCGTTATTAGTAGTATACACTACTACAGAAACCACTTTTAGCAATGACGAATGTCGTTGCCAAAAACTTTTAGCGACAACACGTCATCACTGAAAGTGTTGTCGACTAAAGCTCGTCGCTGAAAGTTTTAGAGACTACAAATTTCAATTTTAGCGACAACGATCTTGACTTGACTTTTATCGACTTTGACTTTTTGACTTTACCATTTTCTTGTGACGGAACCTTTGGCGACTACAAGTCGTCGCTAAAGGTTATTACCTATATTGACCAAAACCTTTAGCGACAACCTTTAACAACTATGAATCGTCGCTAAATGATTTGATTTTCATTAACAAAATCTTTAGCAAAAGTTGTCGCTAGAGGTTTGACTTCCTTGACAAAAATAAAATGACGACCACCTTTAGCGATGACATTTCGTCGCTAAAGGTATCTGCATCTTTTTATAGCCCAGGTTATTTCAGCCCGTTTTCCTAGATTTTTCGATCCTGATTTTCCAGATTTTTTCGCAACCGATTTTCACATTTTTAAATCAGTACAAACATTAACTAAATCACATGACACTCCATAAATTTTGTAGAAAACAAGAACGGGGGCTGAATAGTTTTACCGATTAAAATTTCATCTTATAACTTTTTGATCGAGTTATGTCAATCTATTTTGGTGTGTTGGATATTGATAATTAGATGTGATTAAACTATACTACGAGATAGAGAAAGAAAGACACAACCATAACACAAGTATTTATAGTGGTTCGGCTACAAGGTCACCTTCATTGCCCTACTTCACTCCCCAAGTACCCAACTCGAGAGTTTGTAATCTCTACACAACACAAGCTCCTTTTCTTAGCGGAGAAGCCTTCACAACGTTGCTTACACTTTTTCCAGTACAAAGCTAAATACCGAGTTGTTCACACAAGGTAGAACCAAACTTACGTCACCTACACTTTATCTTCTACAAGGCTAGATATTGGGTTCTTTCACAAGGTAGAATCAAACCTATGTCTCCTACACATTATCCGGTACAAGGATAAATACCGAGTTCCTTTATAATGGAGGAACTAATCCAAGCACCACTAGTTAACACAACACACCTTTGACATGCTTGAGGGAAACCAACAAAAAGAAACACTTCTGTGATCTTGTGATGATGATGAAGTCTAGCAACTCATGTCTTCGAGCTTGCAAGTCTTCGATGCTAAACGTCTTGATCTCGCCTTTAACAGGAATTTAGAGGATCACTAATAGAAAAGCTACAAAGATATCCTTGGATATGAGGTTAGAGAATTAAGAATCTAGAGAGAAGATATGTCTAAAAGTGGTAAGAAGAAATGAGGAAATGGCCAACTATTTATAGGTAAATTTGTCCTCTGATCAGCCAGATCCTTTCCCAAAGAGATCCAACCAGTGTAATCCAAGGGATCCGACTACCTAGTAATACTAGTCCGGATTTTGGGTTACAATTATGGGTTTTGGGTTATGGGTTTATGATTCATGGGTCATGTGATGTCTTACATGATGTAATAGACATCTTGGATCATGGGTTATGAACTTTGGGTCATGGGTCATGGATTTTACCATTTTGATGTCGTGCATGATGTCATGCATATGGTCTATGGGTTTTGGGTCAAGGTCTATGGGTCATGGGTTTTGGGCATAGGTTTTGGGTTATGGATAGTGCAACTTATTTATATTACATATTACATTTAACTATTATGTATTTTTATAAAAATATAAGTAACGAAAGTTACTTATAAGTGTTTTATAAAAATGGTTTTGGTTAATATATTTACCAGGGTGCAGGATTACTCCCCTTTACCCAAAAAATGGTTTTGGTTTTATGTAAACTATTTAACTAAACATGTTTGATGATTTATTTGTTTATTGAAGTGATTTAGTAAACTATTGGCTCAAAATATTACATATTTTATTTATCTCGTTAAAAATGATTTTACAATTGTTATTGACAAAACATAAGAAGATCGTAAAATTTAAATAAGGGTTTTTACAGTTTATTTGTATTAACAATATCCCTCTTTTTGTTGATGACAAAACATAAAAATATTTTACGTAAATAGATAAAATTAGTAAATTTTGAATTTCAGTTTTTACTCTTTTTTCCCCTTTTTTTGTCGAAACAAAAAGAGCATCGAAAAGAAACTAACCCGAGTAAGAAAGAGAAGAAAGAGATTAGAAAGTGATTATAAAGAGATGAGAAAGGGTAAAGTAGTGTATAATTGATCATCCTTGATGAGTGCTCCCCTTTTGTGAGCTCGTCAAGTATTTTGGGAAGTCTAAAAAGAAAGTATTGCAAGTTTTGCAATGCTTTTGCTTTGACGAAAGCTCCCGCTTATTAAGGGCGTCAAGTATCCGAGTGAGTTTTTGAAAATCTACAAAACAAAAGTTAGAATGCAAGCATATAGTTTGGTAGTTTGCAGAAAATAAGTTGAATTGTGTCTCAGAAACGTTTCTGAGCACCCGGATCCGCCGGATCCATTTTAGAATGGATCCGCAAGTTACAAAACAAAAGATCCGTCTACCTGCAACTGTTAGCAGCAGTTTAAAGAAAAAATTACACCATAAAAGATCATGAAATTAAGTCATACCCACACCAATATGCCCAAATAACCAAGAAGCATTTAAATAAGTAGATTCATGTAATAACAAACAAGCGAAATAGTACAATAATGACCAATCTCTAAGGACATGATTTATCACTTAAGATATCCTGATGAGAAAGACTAAAGCTAAAATAGAAGAGAGATGGAGGTGAAAACTTGTGCTTGCACTTCTTTCAAATGATCCTAAAGGTGACTTGGCGTGTAGATACCATCTAGGCGTTCAAGAGTGATAGAATGATGAATGTCTAAATACTCATCATTTTTGTACAAATTAAACTGCAAAAACATCTGAAAACACTCAGAAATGCATCAAAATGATAAAAATATCACAAATAAGTGTTTTATGTGTTTTAAATGCAAAAATATCAAAATCTGGTGAAAAACGTATAAAGTTTGCATAATTGGCAGTTTTAGTCCCCCAAGTTTCAAAAATTGTCAAAAACAGTCTCTGGTAAAACAAAATAAAGAAAAATATCATTTTAAGTCCCTTGGGATTAATGAGTTTTCAAAATTAGTCCTTGAGAATTAAAATTACAAACTTTACAACTTTAGTCCCTAAATTTTCAAAAATGTCAAGTTTGGTCCCTGGAAATTTAAAAATGTCAAAACTGGTCCTTGTACTATTAGAACTTGTCAGTTTTGATCCCTTGTGTGAACTTTGGAAAATGGCAGAAATGGTCCTTCTAGAATCTGAAATTGCACAAATGGTCCTTGCAATATTAAACTAATACCATTGAACCTTTGACCCCTTTGTGTATTGTGACCCCCTGCCAAAACCAGTGACCCTTCCTTTTTGGACCCTTTGGTCAAAACAAGTCAAACCACAGCCTTTTCCCTCCCACCTCCTGCTTCCCTCTCCCACTTGACTGCACCTCTGCAATTCCTTCTCCCAACCCATCTCCCATCACCTTATCCCTTCAAAACCACTCACCCTCATCATCACACCTAGTCCACCCCCTAGTGCTAGCTCAGTCCAGAGGTCAAAATCACCCTTTCCCGCCAAAATTGACAAAATGGCCAATATGCTTAAAACTCATCCATTGGCTAAAAGAAGTGGTGGGATTTGATCAAGAAGACACGTGGAAGCTTATGGGTATATAAAAAGGAAGAAAGAAGCAAGGGAAAGGCAGTAGTTTAGTTTTATTTTCTCTTGTATGTCGTTTTTATAAAAAAGTCTTAGTTTGAATCTTAAAATGTAATTTTTTAGTTTCTATGTATTGAATTTAAAGTAATTCAGTGTTCTTAATCAAGTTTAAGTCCTAAATTCCAAGTTTCATTTCAGTTCAAGCTTTATATACACTGTTAAAAATTTTAATTTCAAACTACTGTATTAAAGCTTTCAAGTAGCTTTATCTCAGCTCAAATAAGCTTATTTAAGCTTAATGTAGCTTTTAGTAAGCTTAAGAAATAGATTTAAGCAATATTGATCATTGGTCAACAAAAGTCAAATTGTGCAGACTCTTTGGTTCAAACAGTGATAACCATGGAATGGGTTGATGCAGGACTTGGTATTGGGTTGGATATGGCTTAGTATAGTGGTCTTGTGGTTTGGTTTGAGCCTGCAACACATGCTTGACATTTGTGAGTATCTGTCTTATTTACACATCAATTTGCATATTTGGCTTGTACTTGTATTTGTAGTTTTAAATAGTTGAAACGTGTTTATTAAGATGTACTTAGATCAAGTAAACTCAGTTTAATCCAGTGTACATGCTAGTTCAGAGATTAGCTCATGTGAATTTGCAAAATAGTATCTTAAATGGTGTTTGGAATTGCTGCTTAAACTGTATTAAAGGTGTGCTCAAGAGTTGAGCAATGTTGGTTTAGGTTGGATAAGCTCTAATACACTCATTTGAGTCTTTCATTTGTGCCTGCATACTCTCAAGTCAAATTTCACTTCAAACTGTCCTAGTGTTTTAACTGTTAGTACTTTTGAAAATCCAAAGCTTGTTCTGTGTGTAAAAATCACAGGTATAGGTTTCATTAGCTTCATTTTGTCTTATAACATCACTTTCAGTCCTCAAATTAAGTTCAAAACTCAGTTTAGTCAACTTTTCATATTTTGTCAAAAAGTCAAATTCTTGCAAAAATCAGTTTTGGCCCAACTAGAAGGATTTTTCTTGGGCTCATTTCTGAACCAAATCAAATGAAACTCTGGGTTTTAGAAGTTCAGTAGGTCTAGTTTCTTATTAGGATTTTAGTTGATTTTTAGAAATTTTTCAAAAGCTTCAAAAAAGCTTGTCAATATGGGCTTATGTGCCCTGTGCACTGACTCAGTTAACACTGAGTCTGCACAGGGACTTGCAGGGCTTGGGAAAAGCTCATAAGAGCTTGTGAGTAGCTGTTCTTTGGCTTATAGATAGCCACCCAGGTCTAGCTTAGGATCCAGGTTTTGGTTTTCATTTTCTGCTTATTTTGTGGCTAGTGTTTAAGCTGCAAAGTGACCCCTAGAAACTGGTTTTAGCACTTTTGCCAAATCATTCATATTATAGCATCTTGTATTTCATAGGTTTAAAGTAGTTGATTTTAGTTGTTTTTGAGTAGTTATAACATATTACTGCTTGTGTAATCAGTTGGTGCTTATTGGTCTCCCTTTGGCTTATTCAAATGCTTATTTCAATAAGCACTTGTACTGCAGCCTCATTTTCTTGCACACAACCCATGTTTTATATATTTTTCTTAGATTCTAAATATTATTTTAAGCTTTTCTTGAATTTTTCAGATTTTTCCTAGCCTGTTTGTTATTTTTTTGCATTAAAATCAATTTTTAGCACTTTTTAAATAGCTTTTAATCCAATTAATTAAGAAAAAGTTCAAAAAAATAATTTTTCATTTTTCTTAGGTTTAAATAAATATAAAAAGTAAAAAAAGTAATTTTCCAGATTTTTCATAGTTTAATTTGTATTTTTAAGTAATTTAATTAGTTTTTAATAGTTTAAAATTCAAAAAAAAATAGAAAAATAATCAGAAAAATATAAAAATAGTTTTGAAAATTCTCTTTTGATATTTTAGATTTTTCCAAATCATAATTTTATTTTTATAGCTTTATTTCCTATTTTCTTGTATTTTAGGCTATTATTAATTAGTTAAAAATAGTTTTTAATTAATAATAATTAGATAAATAGTTATAAAAATAATTTTCTTTTTCTATAAATTTTCTTTTATCATTAGGTTTGTAAAAATGTCATTTTCATATTTTTAGAATTTATATTGTGTAAGTTTCACATTTTCTTTTGTACGTCGCGTAGTTTTTAATTTCAGTTTTATAAAAACATAAAAACAAAAACATCATTTTAAAAATAGTGACAGCGTTTATTTAATATTTTTTATCTTTTTAATTTCCTTTAATTTGCATTTAAGCCCCTGTAGTTTATGGGTTTTCTCTTTAGGTATAGATCAATCACTATCCTTTCCCGTTCAAATCCTCTCGATCACTTTACGTTTGACTATTCTCGCACAGCTCGTTGGGACTTAACGACCTGGGGAAACACTATACTCTCCTGGACTTCATTGCATTTGTTTCCAGACTGTTTTAAGTTTGTTACCGTTAGCCATTCACAAGTGGTTAACTTGCGTGATAAAACTTGACGGTTTGGAGCGAATCAAATTTTGGCGCCGCTGCCGGGGAGCAGTGCTAATAGTCTTACGTTTAGCAGATTAGTGATTTGAATAATCACTCCTTGTTCATACCATCTTTTAAAAAAAAATCAAAAACCCAAAAAGATTTTCATTCTTTGTTTTTACAACATGTTTTTCAAAAATACCAAAAATATTCCTCTTTACCCTCTTACCCTTTTTGATTCTTTATTCCTTTACCCTCTATCCATTTGATTCTAACTTCTTCTATTCTCATGGAATCTCTCGAGAACGAATTCTGGGACGAAGTTGAAAAACGTGATGCTTTATCACAAATGTCAAGAATTCATGTTGTTCGTGATGATCCATTAATTCTGCTTAGGGAAATGGAAAGAGAAACCGGGGTGACAAAGGGCCAGGTACTTCCCTCTAATAATGGAAGTGCTAAAAACGTCCAACCCACGGTTATCCAATGATCTAATCCCTCAATTGCTCCTAAGCCGTCTAGAATTGATCCTAAACTTTCACGATTTATGGTTAAAAGCAAACATGCAGAATTTAGACCGGTGACTAGCAAGAATGACTTGCCTAATCTTCACGTTTCTCAAGAACCAGAACCGGAGACCATAACGAAAGTGGTGGAAATTGCTAGCTCTCAGAGCACACCACTTGTCCCGCCTCCGGATTTTTCAAAATGTTCTTCGAGACTTGATAGTCATTCGGGTCACCATGTTGGTTTTGTTGATTCTTTGAATAAACAGATTCCTTATCATAACTCTCAAATCAAATCGTTTATTCCTTGTGTCGGTTGTGGTGAGCCTCTTTTTGGTTCACCCTGTCGTTGGTGTACATGTGTACAATGTGGTAATGATATTCGTAACGGGAGTTGTTTGTTTTGTGGTTCGAGGAATTCATTTGATTATGATCCTAATCAGAACTCATTTAACGACCCCTCAAACTTTTCTAATTACCCACCACAGCCCGACCTATCTTCATATAATCAACATACCTGCTGTGAATTTTGTGGAGGTCCTCACCTAGAATTTGATTGTCAATCGGGAAACAAGTTTGTCTATGAACAGTTCTCCGGTGATGCTCAGAACTTTGGTTATGACCAGTATCCATATAATTCACCAGTCCAGACTCAACAGTTTTACTGTTGTGAGAACTGTGGAGGTCCCCATTTCAGCTCTGATTGTCAAACAAGAAATCCATTCCCTTGTTACGACTATCCATATCACGACCAACCTCCACAGCACCATACGGTTCAAACTCCACCTGAGCCGTTGTCTCAAGAAATCTCCCAAGATTTTGAAACCGCAATGAAAACACTTGAGGATACGATTCGTAACTTTAAGAATCAAGTGAGTAGTGAAAAGACCATGGGAGAATTGCTGGCCAAAGAACGAGAAGAACGAGAGGCCCGCAAATCTAGGGAAGAATTATTAGTCCTAGAGCAAGCAGCTCTAAGACGTTCCCAATTTCTTAAGGCAGCTATGTATGATGATGACGAGGAGAGTATTTCTTTTAAGGATATTATTTCTCAACTCCCTCAGTCAGTTGATATCCCAGCAGTTGAGATTCCATCTCAAACAACTGCTATCACACCCGAAGCTCCCACTCACTCTCTGAGCATGGGGGACAAGCATCTTGACACTGTTCCTGAAAAGGAATCGGACGAATTCATAAAGTCTAGTGTTGAGAACCTTGTCCCAATCCCAAGAGAGTCACAGGGAATTCTTGATCATGTGTGTGATATCCCTCCTCCTCTTATCTTCCAAAATAATCATATTAAGATGTTCTCCGATTCTAATGATAATGATTCGTTATCTTGTGGAGACATCGTTTATGTGGAAGATTTACCTTCTAAGCTTGTTAGCTTAGAAGAAGAGAATGATGAAGTTACTGACACTGAAATCAAAGATGAAGCACTTCGTGCAACATTACTGAATGTCAGTCTTCTCATTTCTAAAATCGAGGCTTTCAATGAAAAACCTATTTCATCTCCTATCCCCATTAAGGATAGTGGCATTCTTTCTGATGATTCTAATCCGGAAATGAAAGCCTTCTGTTTTGATAATATGGGAGAGAAGATTAGTGGCAGTACCACTTTTCATTCTCATAATTCTCTCCCCGATTATGAATCATTTACATTGGAGGAGTTCACCAGTGAACCCACTCATATCAATTCTGAATATGATTCATTCACCTTCATGGAGTTCTCAGATGAACCCACTCATATCATATCTCCACCAGAGTATGATAACTTCTACTTTGATCTAGACACACCCGGGATATGTCTAGACCAATTGAGCTTAAAAGATGAAATTCATGCTATTATGAATTCTCCTTCTGATGATGATGAGTTAGTCAAGATTATTATCAAGACTTTCTTTCTCTTCTTCACCTATCCCGTGGCTTCTCCTGTTCTTCACTCCTTCGGGAATGAAGACATTATCTTTGACCCCGGCATTTCCATGTACCATTTGTGAGCCGGGTCTGTCTGTATATCTCGTCGGTGTGGAACTTTCACGTACTTCAATGTTTATCCAAACATCTTGAATGAAAGTCCGATGGAGATTGTCTCTTCCACTTACTTCCCCATGAACCAATTAATTCGGGGTCGAGTCAAGCTAGCGACTCGGTAATCAAAAACAGTAGCATGCTACATGGGTTTTCACCCGTGTGTACCACCCTAGTGTGGGGGAGATGCCCCACATGTTGTATATAGATCTAAAAAATGAATGAAAATTGTAAATATTAAAAAAAAAAAAAAAAAGAGAGAGAATAATTGTTGTGTTTCTACACTTAGCTAGTAAATGTTATCTTTTTACGTTCTAAGTTTCGGCATAACAGCCGGTACTTTGAATATTGAGGACAATATTCATTTCTAAGTGTGGGGGGGAAATTCTGGCGAATTTTGATCATAAATGTACCCTTTTAGTCCTTTTTCCCCCAAAATGGCCAAATTTAAAAAAACATTTTTTAGTGGAAGTACTATGTACTAAACACAACAAATGGTAATCAGTCCACCATGTCTAACCCACATAAGGATTGGCTAATCCAGGAGCAAACGGCTCTTGGTAAAGATATCTCAAATCCGTTGACGGCTTGCAATTTGCCCAAAATTGTATGGTATTCAGCTCACCATATCCTTAAAAGTGAAGAGTTGGCTAGCCCGCAAGTTTATGGCTTGTGGTAAAGGCAGTGGAAAAACCATAATTGGTAATCAGCTCACCAAAGATAATATTGATAATTTATCTAAGAGTTGGCTAGTCCAGAAGCAAACGGCTTCTGGTAAAGACAAATCAAATCCGTTGGAAGCCGGTGGTTTGCTCAAAATCATTTGGTTATCGGTGTACCAAGGTTCTTACTTGAACTGAAACATTTGGCTACTCCAGAAGTAATGGCTTTTGGTAAAGAGATTGAAATCCATTAATTTTTCTCAAAACATTGCTAGGGACTAGCAATATCTTAGTGTGGGGGATTGATGAATGTCTAAATACTCATCATTTTTGTACAAATTAAACTGCAAAAACATCTGAAAACACTCAAAAATGCATCAAAATGATAAAAATATCACAAATAAGTGTTTTATGTGTTTTAAATGCAAAAATATCAAAATCTGGTGAAAAACGTATAAAGTTTGCATAATTGGCAGTTTTAGTCCCCCAAGTTTCAAAATTTGTCAAAAACAGTCCCTGGTAAAACAAAATAAAGAAAAATATCATTTTAAGTCCCTAGGGATTAATGAGTTGTCAAAATTTGTCCTTGAGAATTAAAATTACAAACTTTACAACTTTAGTCCCTAAACTTTCAAAAATGTCAAGTTTGGTCCCTGGAAATTTAAAAATGTCAAAACTGGTCCTTGTACTATTAGAACTTGTCAGTTTTGATCCCTTGTGTGAACTTTGGAAAATGGCAGAAATGGTCCTTCTAGAATCTGAAATTGCACAAATGGTCCTTGCAATATTAAACTAATACCATTGAACCTTTGACCCCTTTGTGTATTGTGACCCCCTGCCAAAACCAGTGACCCTTCCTTTTTGGACCCTTTGGTCAAAACAAGTCAAACCACAGCCTTTTCCCTCCCACCTCCTGCTTCCCTCTCCCACTTGACTGCACCTCTGCAATTCCTTCTCCCAACCCATCTCCCATCACCTTATCCCTTCAAAACCACTCACCCTCATCATCACACCTAGTCCACCCCCCCTAGTGCTAGCTCAGTCCAGAGGTCAAAATCACCCTTTCCCGCCAAAATTGAGAAAATGGCCAATATGCTTAAAACTCATCCATTGGCTAAAAGAAGTGGTGGGATTTGATCAAGAAGACACGTGGAAGCTTATGGGTATATAAAAAGGAAGAAAGAAGCAAGGGAAAGGCAGTAGTTTAGTTTTATTTTCTCTTGTATGTCGTTTTTATAAAAAAGTCTTAGTTTGAATCTTAAAATGTAATTTTTTAGTTTCTATGTATTGAATTTAAAGTAATTCAGTGTTCTTAATCAAGTTTAAGTCCTAAATTCCAAGTTTCATTTCAGTTCAAGCTTTATATACACTGTTAAAAATTTTAATTTCAAACTACTGTATTAAAGCTTTCAAGTAGCTTTATCTCAGCTCAAATAAGCTTATTTAAGCTTAATGTAACTTTTAGTAAGCTTATGAAATAGATTTAAGCAATATTGATCATTGGTCAACAAAAGTCAAATTGTGCAGACTCTTTGGTTCAAACAGTGATAACCATGGAATGGGTTGATGCAGGACTTGGTATTGGGTTGGATATGGCTTATTATAGTGGTCTTGTGGTTTGGTTTGAGCCTGCAACACATGCTTGACATTTGTGAGTATCTGTCTTATTTACACATCAGTTTGCATATTTGGCTTGTACTTGTATTTGTAGTTTTAAATAGTTGAAATGTGTTTATTAAGTTGTACTTAGATCAAGTAAACTCAGTTTAATCCAGTGTACATGCTAGTTCAGAGATTAGCTCATATGAATTTGCAAAATAGTATCTTAAATGGTGTTTGGAATTGCTGCTTAAACTGTATTAAAGGTGTGCTCAAGAGTTGAGAAATGATGGTTTAGGTTGGATAAGCTCTAATACACTCATTTGAGTCTTTCATTTGTGCCTGCATACTCTCAAGTCAAATTTCACTTCAAACTGTCCTAGTGTTTTAACTGTTAGTACTTTTGAAAATCCAAAGCTTGTTCTGTGTGTAAAAATCACAGGTATAGGTTTCATTAGCTTCATTTTGTCTTATAACATCACTTTCAGTCCTCAAATTAAGTTCAAAACTCAGTTTAGTCAACTTTTCATATTTTGTCAAAAAGTCAAATTCTTGCAAAAATCAGTTTTGGCCCAACTAGAAGGATTTTTCTTGGGCTCATTTCTGAACCAAATCAAATGAAACTCTGGGTTTTAGAAGTTCAGTAGGTCTAGTTTCTTATTAGGATTTTAGTTGATTTTTAGAAATTTTTCAAAAGCTTCAAAAAAGCTTGTCAATATGGGCTTATGTGCCCTGTGCACTGACTCAGTTAACACTGAGTCTGCACAGGGACTTGCAGGGCTTGGGAAAAGCTCATAAGAGCTTGTGAGTAGCTGTTCTTTGGCTTATAGATAGCCACCCAGGTCTAGCTTAGGATCCAGGTTTTGGTTTTCATTTTCTGCTTATTTTGTGGCTAGTGTTTAAGCTGCAAAGTGACCCCTAGAAACTGGTTTTAGCACTTTTGCCAAATCATTCATATTATAGCATCTTGTATTTCATAGGTTTAAAGTAGTTGATTTTAGTTGGTTTTGAGTAGTTATAACATATTACTGCTTGTGTAATCAGTTGGTGCTTATTGGTCTCCCTTTGGCTTATTCAAATGCTTATTTCAATAAGCAATTGTAGTGCAGCCTCATTTTCTTGCACACAACCCCTGTTTTTTATATTTTTCTTAGATTCTAAATATTATTTTAAGCTTTTCTTGAATTTTTCAGATTTTTCCTAGCCTGTTTGTTATTTTTCTGCATTAAAATCAATTTTTAGCACTTTTTAAATAGCTTTTAATCCAATTAATTAAGAAAAAGTTCAAAAAAAATAGTTTTTCATTTTTCTTAGGTTTAGATAAATATAAAAAGTAAAAAAAGTAATTTTCCAGATTTTTCATAGTTTAATTTGTATTTTTAAGTAATTTAATTAGTTTTTAATAGTTTAAAATTCAAAAAAAAAATAGAAAAATAATCAGAAAAATATAAAAATAGTTTTGAAAATTCTCTTTTGATATTTTAGATTTTTCCAAGTCATAATTTTATTTTTCTAGCTTTATTTCCTATTTTCTTGTATTTTAGGCTATTATTAATTAGTTAAAAATAGTTTTTAATTAATAATAATTAGATAAATAGTTATAAAAATAATTTTCTTTTTCTATAAATTTTCTTTTATCATTAGGTTTGTAAAAATGTCATTTTCATATTTTTAGGATTTATATTGTGTAAGTTTCACATTTTCTTTTGTACGTCGCGTAGTTTTTAATTTCAGTTTTATAAAAACATAAAAACAAAAACATCATTTTAAAAATAGTGATAGCGTTTATTTAATATTTTTTATCTTTTTAATTTCCTTTAATTTGCATTTAAGCCCCTGTAGTTTATGGGTTTTCTCTTTAGGTATAGATCAATCACTATCCTTTCCCGTTCAAATCCTCTCGATCACTTTACGTTTGACTATTCTCGCACAGCTCGTTGGGACTTAACGACCTGGGGAAACACTATACTCTCCTGGACTTCATTGCATTTGTTTCCAGACTGTTTTAAGTTTGTTACCGTTAGCCATTCACAAGTGGTTAACTTGCGTGATAAAACTTGACGGTTTGGAGCGAATCATAGAACATGAAACATACTTAATCACGAAGCTCATGAACTAAGGTTTGAATGTGTTGACAATGGTTGCAAGTGTCTTCATGACTTTTTTGTGGTGGTGGAGGTATGATTGAGGTATAAGGACCTAAGAGAAAAGGTTGTGGGTGCACAACGAATGTTGGTAGAGATGTATGTGTAGGTGGAGGAGGTAGAGATGTGTCAACATCCATGTTGTCCGGTTGTGGTGGTTGTTTTCTAGTCATTACCCAAAATAGGTCAAAAGAAGGTGGTTGAGAATAAGATACGTGTGCTATTGGTGATGACACATTAATGTGCACTCCTATGTTGGGTGAATGTAGTTGTTGTGTAGTCATTCTTTCAATGGAAGAGAATGTAGGTAATGGTAAAGGATTAGAAGGTCTATGAGGCAAGTCCTCCAAAGTATTGTAAAGATGTGGAGAAGAATGAGGTGTAGTAAAGGAGATTGGTCTTGGTTCAAGAGGAGAAGCTCTTGTCAGTTATGTAGAGATGGGAGTGTTTTGAGGTGTTTGTTTATCAAATGTGAGGTGTTTGTTTATCAAATGGTTGAGAGTTTGGTTCAAGATGTATAAGTGATGGTGTTGTCTTAATGGAACCAAGTGATGGTGATGGTTTGATAGGAGCAAGTTGTGGTAGTGTTGTTTAAACAAAAGGTGAAGTTTGAATGTAGTTAGATGAGGGTTTCTTGATAGGTGAGGATTCAGTTGATGATATTTCATGGACAACGTGGGCAATTTTTCTAGGAGGGCTTCTATTCGAGGAATGAGCATTTGGTACTTTAGTCATTGTGAGAGGTCTTTAGAATGTGAATTTGCAGCTGAGAATGTGATGTTGAGGTGTGGGATTGAAGCACAAACACAAGTGGTTTATATAGTGGAAGATCATAGAAGGAAATTAAAGCCTAAACCACTAAAATCCTTCAAATTGTAATCATTTTCATGTATAAGAGTCAACTAATAAGATACAATCTTCTAAGAGAGTTATTAAAGACAATGTTGAGTGTTTGAATGGATAAAGGTGAGTTTTAAGTATTCATAGCATTTTTCAACTCTCTGTTTGCCCGGATCCTACAGATCTTTTTTAAAGGAATCCGGCTAGCTCAAGTCAAGGGATCCGGCTAACTGAGACAAAAAAGAAGAGGAATGATAGAGAATTAGCTAACACTACCCTATATAATTTGAGCTAATAAGTGCAAAGAGGTATCTTAAGAAGTGGAAATCCTGAGAACTTAAAACTAATAATGTGAGGTAACCAATGATAGTTCTTATGGGGAGATGAGAGCTAAAAGAAGCTAATATATGATTAAAGGTGAATCTAGTTGGCTTAGGAAATGGTCAATGGTGAAATAAATCAGAGAGTAGTCAAGAAGAAAAATAGAAAGTTTCTTAAAAATTATAAGAAATGTAAAATTGATTTTAGAGCATTTTAAAGGTAAATGGGTAAAGAAAACTAATGAAAAATATAATTATTATGAAAATAAGTGAGTTAAGATAAGAGGAAGAAGGTGTAAGCACTGGAGTGGAAAGATGGTGAGTACTTGAGAAATGATAAATTAAAAACATCCAAGAAAGATCCTAAATCATCCATAAGCACTGGTACAAAAAGTGGTATTGGTCACACCAAAAATGTGTAACGATATGTGATGAGTGTCTAAATACTCATCATTTTTGTACAAAATAAACTGCAAAATCATCTGAAAACACTCAGAAACACATCAAAATGATCAAAATATCACAAATCAGTGTTTTATGTGTTTTAAATACAAAAATATCAAAATCAGATGAAAAACATATCAAATTTGCAAAAATTGCAGTTTCAGTCCCCCAAGTTTCAAAAATTGTCAAAAATAGTCCCTGAGTCAAAATTTCAAAAGAAAAGTCACCAAAGGTCCTTTTTAAAATCATAACTTGTGAAATTTGGTCCTTTGGTGAAAAATATAAAAGTTTTGAGAAAATGGCAAATTGGTCCTTCAAGTTTAAGAATTGGCAGAAATGGCCCCTGGAAAAATTGAAAATGGCAACTTTGGTCCTTGTAATATCAACTCTTGTCAATCTCAGTCCCTGAAACACCTTTG
The DNA here is from genome assembly GCA_019973895.1 of Chrysanthemum seticuspe. NCBI lineage: Eukaryota > Viridiplantae > Streptophyta > Magnoliopsida > Asterales > Asteraceae > Chrysanthemum > Chrysanthemum seticuspe. The sequence goes on along the minus strand of BPTQ01000002.1, from coordinate 149,723,275 downwards.
CAAAATTACAGGTTTGGTCCCTTGGCTTTGTGGAGTTACATAAATGGTCCTTATGTTATTACTTATCCAAATGGACCCTTTTATTACCTTGGCCCAACTGTTTTACCCAATCCAACCCTGGCCCAAACCATTTACCCGGTTTAAACCCGAAACCAACCCACCCTCTTTGTTTAATACCGGTCAAATGAAGTTTGACCCACACCTTTTCCCTCTCCTTCACGGGTTCACCATAGCCATCATACCACCCCCTGCAATCATCTGTTAACACTCAACTATCATCACCTACACCCCCCCTCCAAACACAAGAGGCCAAGGATCATTAAATGCACCCTCTACCAATCCCACTCAAACTCCACTGTTAAAACCAAGTTTGGCGCCAAAATTACTTTAAACGACCAAGATCATTTGCAGCCATCCTAGGGCCTAAATTGTTGGTGGGAACTATTCATAGAGGAGAGAGAAGAAGACTTGGGTGTATAAAGAGGCCAAGAGAAGCATCAAAAAAGGAGTTAGCTTTTATTTTTTAGCAATGTATGTCGTTTCATGTTTTTTTTAGTCTAAAATAGATTTGCAGTTGTAATTTAAAGCTCCATTGTACTCAAGTAAACCTTTTCAGTGTATTTTAACTTGATTTAAGTGATAATTTCAGTTTATGTTCAATTTCCATCATTATTGTTAACTGTTGAAATTTTAAAATTCAAACTCAGTTGTTAAGACTTTTAGCAGCTCAAGTTAATCTCAAATAAGCTTATATAAGCTCATAATATCTTGCCATAAGCTCACATTTGAAGTTTCATTCACTTTTAAACTTTGGTCAACAAAAGTCAACACGGGTGAAAATTGAAGCAGAAGGGAAATGGGTTGATGCAGACATGAGAATGGGTTGCTTTGGATTGATTTGGGTTGGTTTGTATTAGGTAGTGGTCCTTTGTTTCACATAGCAAGCCATTGTGGCTAGGCAACATTGTAAGTGATTTATAAGTTTCTTAGCATAATCAGTTTTTGTGGTTTAAATTTGTTAAAACCTGTTCAAACAGTAGTAATTTAGTTATATTATGTGAGTTTGATCATAAATAAGTTGGTTCTGTGTTTGGATTTGTCTCAAGTTGTAAATCAGTAAGACAAGGGGTGTTTGGATTGCTGATCCATCTGCTCTTTTTAGGCTTATGCAGTGTTGGTTTTTATTGCTTCATGCTTGTTTAGTTCTCTTGAACTCATTTGGATCTTAGATTGGGTCTGCAACATCACAAAGTCAACATTATACCAAAATCTGTCTCACTGTTACCTGTTGTAAATTTTGAAGTAGCAGATCATTATTTTGTGTTAAGAAATCATCAACATTGCTTGCTTTACACTTGTTTTATCATATAACATCAGTATCAAATCTAAAATTGGTTCCAAAGTTCAAATTAGTCAAAGTTCTTCATATCTTCAAAAGTCAAAAAAAAAAAAGTGCTAAAATCTGTTTTGGGCTCAGATAGAAAGAATTTTCATGGCCTCATTTTTTAGTCATTTTTAGTGAAATTTGGTACTCTCAAAAGTTCAGCTGGTCTTTGTACTTATAAGCATTTTTGTGGAATTTTGTAATTTATTTAAAAGCTTCAAATAAGCTCTTCTTTTAGGCTCATATTGCCCTGCTCACTGTCTCAGAATGCACTGAGCTTTTTCTCAGAATTTGTGCAAGTTGCACAGGGCTCAAAAGAGCCCCCCATGGTCTGGTTTTTGGTATACTTGATCTCAACCAGGTCTTTTCTAAGTTCCAAGTGGTATTTTTCACATTGAGCTTATTTTGAAGCTTCTGCTTAAGCTTAAAGTAGCACTCAGAATCTGTTGTTGAACTTGAAATTCATAGACATCAAATCCTTGTAGTTTGTTATTCAGTGATTATAGCTTGTTGATTTTAGTTGCAATTGGTCATTTTTAGTAGTATAGAACATCTGTAATCAGCTGGTACTTGTTAATCTTCATTTAGCTTATTCAAGTGCTTAATTATAAGCACTTGATTTAGCAGTTTCAAATTTCTCCTCATAAGTGCCTGTTTTTCCATTTTTCTTATATTCCTAGTATTAATTTAGAGTTTTCCTGAAAATTTCAGATTTTTCCAAGTTGTTTTGCTATTTTTCCTAATTTAAAGTAATTTTTAAGCATTTTTAAATAGCATTTAATATAAAAAATTCAGAAAAGGTTCAAAAAAATAATTTTTCAATTTTCTTAGGTTTAGATAAATATAAAAAGTGAAAAAAGTAATTTTTCAGATTTTTCATAGTTTATTTGGTAATTTTTAGTAATTTAATTAGTTTTTAATAGTTTAAAATTCATAAAAAATAGAAAATTAATCAGAAAAATACAAAAATAGTTTTGAAAATTCTAGTTTGTTATTTTAGACTTTTCCATTTCATAATTTCATTTTTCTAGCTTTGTTTCTTAATTTCTTGTATTTTGGTTTATTATTAAGTAGTTAAAAATAGTTTTTAATTAATAATAATTAGAAAATTAGTTGTAAAAATAATTTTCTTTTTCTAAAAATTTTATTTTATCATTAGGTTTGTAAAAACATCATTTTCATATTTTTAGGCTTAATATTGCTTTAGTTTCACTTTTTATTTTGTACGTCGCGTAGTTTTTAAATTCAGTTTTATAAAAACATAAAAACAAAAACATCATTTTAATTATAGTGATAGCGTTTATTTAATAGATTTTATCTTTTTAATTTCCTTTAATTTGTATTTTAAGCCGTTTTAATTTGTTGGCTTTTTCCGTAGTTATAATCTAATCAAATCCCTTTCTCGTTCAAATTCCTCGATCACTAAACGTTTGATAATCCATTGCACAACTCGCTGGGACATAACGACCCGGGGAAACACTATACTCCCCAGATCTTCATTGATTTCGTTCCTGAGCCGTTTTAAGCTGGTTACGGTCCGCCATTCACAAGTGGCGGGCTTGTGTGATTGTTCTGGAGCGCATCAATATGCATATAGTCACACAAGTTGTTTTGGGTGTGTGTCACCAAAGGTTGCGCCACCGTAGGTGGCATATGGTCACATTTTTTAGTTCGTGACCTTTTTCATTGAAAAAGAGTGACCAAAACCTGAATATATATGACAAATTAGGCACAAGTTTTGTTGGATTAATCAGTATTAGTGACCGTAAACACTTTATAGTCACACGAATAGTTTTTTAGAGTAACTATTGTTCGTCCTTTGGCCACATAAATATATAATATATGTGACATTTGAGATGATTTATTCAAGTAAATGTGTATTATGTGAGACTATTTCCCGTCCTATGGCCACATGAATATATAATAAATGTGACGTTTGTGATGATTTAGTCACACAACAGGTGTTGTTTTTTTAAAGTTAGTCATATACAATTTAAAACAAAGTGGCCAAAAGTGTTAATAAGTGTGACCATATGGTGTTTAAAGTGAAGAAATATGTATTTTGTGTGACTATTGTTCATCCAATGGCCACTTGAATTTTACGTTTGTGTGGCCATTTGTAATATTTAGTCACACAAAGCATGTTTGTTTTGGGTATTTAGTCACACACAATTAAGCAAAAAGTGGCCAAAAGTGTTAATAAGTGTGACTGTATGCTGTTTAAAGTGAAGAAATGTGTATTTTGTGTGACTATTGTTAATCCAATGGTCACGTGAATTTTATGTTTGTGTATCCTTTTGTAATATTTAGTCACACAAAGCATGTTTATTTTGGGTATTTAGTAACATACAATTAAGCATAAATTGGCCAAAAGTGTTAATAAGTATGATCATATGCTGTTTAAAGTGAAGAAATGTCTATTTTGTGTGACTATTGATCATCCAATGGCCACATGAATTATATGTTTGTGTGGCATTTTGTAATATTTAGTCACACAAAGCATGCTTATTTTGGGTATTTAATCATATACAATTAAGCATAAAATGACCAAAAGTGTTAATAAGTATGACCATATGCTGTTTAAAGTGAAGAAATATCTATTTTGTGTGACTAATGATCATAAACTGGCCATATGAATTTTTATGTTAGTGTGGCATTTTGTAATATTTAGTCATACAAAGCATGTTTGTTTTGGGTATTTAGTCATATACAATTAAGCATAAAGTGGCGAAAAGTGTTAATAAATGTGACCATATAATGTTTAAGGTGAAGAAATGTATATTTGGTGTGACTATTGATCATACAATGGCCACATAAATTTTATGTTTGTGTGGCCTTTTGTAATATTTAGTCACAAAAAGCATGTTTGTTTTGGGTATTTAGTCAGATACAAATTAACATAAAGTGGCCAAAAGTGTTAATAAGTGTGACCATATGCTGTTTAAAGTGAAAAAATGTGTATTTTGTGTGACTATTTTTAATCCAATGGTCACATGTTGTGTGGATTTTTGTAATATTTAGTCACACAAAGCATGTTTGTTTTGGGTATTTAGTCACATACAATTAAGCAAAAAGTGGCCAAAATTGTTAATAAGTGTGACCATCTGCTGTTTAAAGTGAAAAAATGTGTATTTTGTGTCACTATTGATCATACAATGGCCACATGAATTTTATGTTTTTGTGGCCTTTTGTAATATTCACTGGGTATTTAGTCACATACAATTAAGCATAAAGTGGCCAAAAGTGTTATAAGTGTGACCATATGTTGTTTAAAGTGAAGAAATGTGTATTTTGTGTGACTATTGTTCATCCAATAGTCACATGAATTTTATGTTTGTGTGGCCTTTTGTAATATTTAGCTGCACATCGAATTAAACAAAGGGTGACCAATAATGTTGATATATATATATATATATATATATACATATCTATAACATATATATATATCAGGATGTGCATGACGTCCTAATTCATCCGAAATGCCACGTAATGCCACGTCATTGCCAGGTAATGCCACGTAATGCCACATAGGCAATTTTTCGTTTGGGTATTATAATTCAAAAAATATGCGCAGGTGAGGTTTGAACTTGAGTCTGTTTGATAGCATTTAAACGTCTCAAGTAATGAAACCAACTATGCTAATTTATTTGTTGGTTACATATTCCAAATCATAATCTATATACATAATTGTTTTTCTCTTTTCTCTATTTATCTTATTAATTATATGTGGATATATATTAAGAATATATATGGTGATATATTATAGGCCTATATTTAGGCCCGGTTACTGATTCGAGCCAAAACAGTCAAGCTAAATCACTCAAGCCGGCCACTTGTGAATGGCCGACCGTAACAAGCTTAAAACTGCTTAAAGCACGAACTCAATGAAGATCTGGGGAGTATAGTGTTTCCCCGGGTCGTTATGTCCCAGCGAGCTATGCAATGGATTATCAAACGTATAGTGATCGGGAGATTTGAACGGAAAAGGGATCTGATAATGATTATAACTACACAAAAAGCCAACAAATTACAACAGCTTAAATGCAAATTAAAGGAAATTAAAAAGATTAAAAATATTAAATAAACGCTATCACTATTTTTAAAATTGATGAACGTTTAAAACTTAAAACTTACGTTTAAATAAAAATTACGTAAACGTACAAAATAAAAAGTGAGATCTAAGAAATAAAGGTCCTAAAAATATGAAAAATACATTTTTACAAACCTAATGATAAAAGAAAATTTATAGAAAAAGAAAATTATTTTTATAACTAATTATCTAATTATTATTAATTAAAAACTATTTTTAACTATTAAATATTATCCTAAAATACAAGAAATTAGGAAATAAAGCTAGAAAAATAAAATTAAGACTTAGAAAAATCTAAAATATCAAAATAGAATTTTCAAAACTATTTTTGTATTTTTCTGATTATTTTTCTATTTTCTAGGAATTAAAAACTATTAAAAACTAATTAAATTATTTAAAAATACAATTTTAACTAAGAAAAATCTAGAAAAATATTTTTTTGTCTTTTTATATTTATCTAAACTTAATAAAAATGAAAAATTATTTTTTTGAAACTTTTCTTAATTTTTTGTATTAAATGCTATTTAAAAAGTGCTAAAAACTAAATTAAATCAAGAAAAATAGCAGAATATCTTAGAAAAATCTGAAAAATTCAAGATAAGCTTTAAATAATATTATGAAACTAGGAAAAATGGAAAAACAGGGTGTTGTGTACAAGAAATTGAAACTGCTATCCAAGTGCTTATGAATAAGCACTTTAAAATAAGCAATAAGCTACCAACCAACACCAAACTGATACAGAAGCTAAATAATGCTAAAAGAACTTAAAAGAAACAAGTCTCAACTGCTCTTAACCTCTGATTGCAAGTATAACAGATTATGATGATTTGAGATAATAGGCTAAAAGCAGTGTGAGGGTATCAGATTTAAGCATATGAATGAGCACATGAATAAGCTGGAAACATGAAACCAAGACTTGTATCCTACACTAGACCTGGGTGGCTATGTGTAAACCAAGTATTAGCCTTGGACAAGCTCTTATGAGCTTTTGCCAAGCTCTGCAATATACTGAGAACACTCAGTGTTAACTGAGTTGAGTGAACAGGGCAAATGAGTCCTGTTGGACAAGCTTATTTGAAGCTTAAAGAAAATTTCCAAAAATCTGTAAAAATGACAACAAGAAAGTAGACCAGCTGAAGTCTATGTAACCTTAATTTCACTTGATTTAATCTAGAAATGAAGTAATGAAAAATCACTCCAGTTAGACTCAAAACCACTTTTTCAATTTTTTTTTTGACTTTTTGAGTAGTTGAAGAACTTTGACTTTGATGAGATTTGCAACCAATTGTTGGACTGATCTTGTTGTATTATGATGGAATGAAGCTAATACAGGCTATGTTTAAGTATTCTTAACACAAAACAAGGATCCACTTTTTCAAAATCTTAACAGTTAATAGCTTTAAGACAGTTAGCATGTGATTTTGACTTCTAGCCTTTGCATACACAAAATGTTGACTGAGATGAGTATATTGGAGATAAACAAGCATGAAACAACTAAGAACAACCACTGACTAAACCTTTGACAGTGTTTTGACAGCAAATCCAAACACCCTTATACTAACTGTTTTGCCAATTTTACACTACACAATCTACTGACTAGCTAACATAACTGATTAAACTAAGTTTATATAACTTAAATACAACCTAAGAAACAGATTTGAGCTTATGAATACTACAAAAACAGATTATGCATATGACACTTTAAAATGACTTACAAATGTCCATAGCCACTATGGCTTGAATCCTGTGAACCAGAACCTCTAACCTAATTTGTCCAACCCAATATCTCTTAACTAATCCAAATCCATGGCTGCTTCAACCCATTAACCATATCCGCACCATTGTTGCCCCATTTTGACTTTCATTGACCAAAATCTAAAATAACTTGAAACTTAATTATAAGCTTACAGAAAGCTATAATAAGCTCATTTAAGCCTGTTTGAGCTTAAAAATAAGCTGATTGAAGCTTGGACACCAGAGTTTGAAAATGAAATTTTCAACAGTTATGCATAAATATGAAATTAGATAAAACCTTGAAGTTACTGATTAAAACTTGATTACACTGCAAATATAACTTGAGTTTAACACTTGGGAACAAAAAATTACAGTTTTGAAATTAAACTAATACATTAATAAGAAAAACGACATAAGAAAGTTTTAAGCTAAAAATATACTACTTGTCTTGCTTCTTCTCTCTTTCTTTTATAATCCAATCCTCTTCTCTCTCTCTTCTGAATAGTTCCCAGTTATTTCTCAGCCATTGGATGGCTTAAAACTGATCCAAGCCTTTGAATGCATTTTTGGCGCCAAAACACTAATTTGACAGATGGGGTTGAGTGAGGGGGAGGGAGGTGCATTAAATGAAGTTTGGAAGCTTGTTGAGGTGGGGGGAACATAGTTGAGTGGAGTTGAGGAGGGGGGATGGGAGGGAAGAGTGTTTGCAGACATGGCAGTTGGAGAAGGAGACTTTGGCGCCTTTGGGTTGTTTTGACCAGATTTGACCAAGAGTTAATAATTGGAAGGGGTCCAAAATGGTTAAATGACAGGGGTCCAAGGTGTTATGATAGGGTCCAAATTAGTGTGAAGGGGTTTAATAACATAGGGACCAATGTTGCAAATTCTGAAAATACAAGGACCATAACTGCCAATACCTCAAAGTTGATCCAAGGGCTGAAAGTGACAATCATAAAAAGTACAAGGACTAAGCTTGCCATTTTCCATTTTCCAGGGGCCATTTTTGCCAAATTTCAAAGTTGGAGGACCAAACTTGTAATTTTCTCAAACTTTTGACATTTTTCACCAAAGGACTAAATTTGACAAGTTATGATTTTAAAAGGACCTTTGGTGATTTTTCTTTTGAAATTAGGACTCAGGGACTATTTTTGACAATTTTAGAAACTTGGGGGACTGAAACTGCCAATTATGCAAACTTTGCTCATTTTTCATCTGATTTTGAACATTTTGCATCTGAAACATATAAAATGCAATTTTGGAATATTTCCAGTATTTTGATGCATTTCTGAGCATTTTTAGACGTTTTGCAGTTCAGATTGACCCAAAAATGATGAGTATTTACACACTCATCAGTTACCAATTTGATTATATGCATGATTCTATAAAATTTTATCTTAATCTGTAAGCTATATATAATATATTATATCGGCATTACATACAAATGTATTTAATATTTTTTGAGTCAGTATACACAGACAGTTTATTGAAAGATGCAGCCACAAAGACAATCGAAAAGGCTTACAAGAGCAAAAGATATTAAGAGTGGTGCTTCTATTTCAAAAGGTATTATTGTGTTGTTTAATGTTTGTATTGTTTGTATTGTTTTTGTATTATTGGTTCTGTTTCAAAAGGTATTATTGTGATGTTTTTGGTGTTTAAAGGTATCTAATTTTTTTAAAACAGAATCACGTACCAATAAGAAAGCTAGAACTATCGATGTTGAGATATTGGAATCCGACACATCAGGAAAACCATAGACATGTATTGTATGTTGTTTTTGTATATGGTTTTGTATGTTTAAAGAATTTTAAATACTAGCGTGTGTTTGTTGTTGGTTTAGAAATTGAAGCTTTAGATTCACCAAATCACCCACAAGGTATTTTTTCACTCTTTATTTGTTTTGTTTTTCGTAGTTTTGTGTTGGGATTGAGTCGTAGAATAGCAACGTACTTTTTAAAGTGTCCCATTCTGGTACGTGTATTTTTTTAAGATGTAGAATAGCAATGTACTTTTCACAAGTGTCCCGTTCTAGTACGTGTACTTTTTGTAAGTTGTAAAATAGCAATGTACTTTCTATAAGTGTTCCAATTTGGCACGTCCTACTTCCATAAGTGTTCCAATTTGGTACGTCATCCCACGTACTAAATTGGAACACTTACAAAAAGTACATTGCTATTCTACGACTTAAAAAAGTACACGTACTAGAACGGGACACTTATGGAAAGTACATTGCTATTCTACATCTTAAAAAAGTACATGTACCAGAATGGGACACTTTGAAAAGTACGTTGCTATTCTACGACTCAATCCCTTTTGTGTTTTATGTTTTAACATATGTTTTTGGTTGGTTTTTTTATCAGAAGCTGCTAAAACTGGACATCTACAAACACATGTGATGGGTAAAAGTATGATTGAAGGTAAACTGAACAAAAGTAAAAAAGGGGTTTTAAAAGTTATTTTGTTGCTTATTAATCATTCAAAAGTCATTAATTGAAACTGTTTTGTTTTTGTAATTGTTTGGTAATTTTGTTAATATGATTCTATTTACAGGAGGTTGTTATGAAAAGGAAAACAATGCAACCAAAACTCCCATATTGGAAAGTGACACACTAGGAAGACAAGGCTCATGTATAATTTTTTAATTTTTTTAAGTGGATTTGTTTTATTTGAATTAATACAAAATGTTTCCTTTATATTTTTAACTACAGCTGTTAAAAGTCGCAGTAAGAAAACAATTGGTATGGGTAAAAAAGTGTTTGAAAGTAATCCATTAGGAAGGAACTCCCAAAGCCGTTCGCGGAATGTGCTGACAGTATGTGATGGTAAAATATTTTTACTAGTGTGTAATTTATATTGTTATTTAAATATAAGTTTAGATACCAAAGGCGTGTGTTTAATTTAGATTTTTTAGCTTGCCGTGATATACTTTTGTATTAATTTGGAATTCTGTATTGTTTGGTTATAAACTCTAGATGCTCCAATCAGTAATAAGACGTTACAACAGCGTTCTTCATCTTCTGCAACGTGTCCATCAGCAAACACTCGATCGACGTTTGTGGCTATGTGATAATATTAAATAATCCTGAATATTAAGTGTCAATTTCCCCCGATGATGCCTGTAATTTATATCATTTATATGGATTTACGCTTGTTTTCCATTATATTTCACTTTCAGGTAAATTACGAGCATTGGAGCTAAAGAGACGCCAAATTGGAGAGTTTATTGAAGAATTATCATAGTATGCTCACTTTGAAGAAGTTACGGCGTAACTCCTCTCTCATATTACGCCTTAACTAAAGTGTGGCTCAGAAAACCAAATTATCAGAAAATTACGGCGTAACTCTCCCAAAGATTACGACGTAACCATATTAGGTCAAATGAGGTTCCGCGCCGCTGATAATTACGCCATAACTCATGCTACAACTACGGCGTAACCAAGATTTATTGAAGATACGACATAGCTCCTTCCTGATTTTACGCCGTAACCAGCATTTCTAGTGCAATTTACGAAGAATTATATGTTACGGCGTAACTCTTTTAATAGTTACGCCGTAACCAAGATCTGGCCTATAAATACCCCACGATTTCCAGCATTTCAAAGCATCCCATTTCACACACAACTATCATAGAACGTGAGAAGAAGCCAAAGGCAGATCTAGAGGAGCATACGGAGCTATCTCCAAGGGAGAAATCACTCCCCTACGATAAGCATTACCTTTTTATATTTTCTTTACTTTCGATGCATGTATTTCGTAACATTAAACATTGAATTGATTTGTATGGTTAATATGAACGGCTAAGCACCTCTTGGTGCTGGCCTAGTTATGATTCCTTAATTGTTTTGTTTGCGTTTACATTGCTTCCGTATAATCATTTCTAAGTGTATGCATGCATAGTTTATTGGTAGCTACCCTTGTTTCAGTAGTTTTGAATGTCGGTAGAGGCTAGTTGCTTAGGAGATATGACCAAATGAACCTAAGTGAGTAGATTGAGACGGGAAGGGTAAGATATGACCAACTGACGACCCTTTCTACTTGTGCGATTTGACCAATTGATCACCTACCGTTTGGATGAACTTAAGAATTAGGGGGGTGAGTGTCTAAAATGCTAGCGCCCGGGCACTCACTATTATAAGTCTAGCATGTAGCGGAACTTAATGACTTAGCTTAGGGGACCAGGAACAACTGGACTTATGAGGGGACACCTGACTTCTCCAGTGGTGGCTCTTTGCTGATAGGTTAGGGCGAACTGACCAAATGATGTCCTCTCGACTTTGACCCCACTTGAAGTAATTGGAAGTAATTAGACGTAAACACTACTAGTTAGGATGAGTAACTATGTTAGCACCACTCTCCTCTATTGATCACATCCTTTGCCTTTATTTGCTTTAGTAGTTAATTAGTTAATTCCTTGTCGAAATCATATTAAAATCTGTGACACCTAGACTTAGTATTAATCCACACACATAGCTCTTTGGATGACCTCGGTTTTACCGAATACTACACTACACACGACCGGGTACACTGCCCGTTAGTGCATTAGGGTAGATCATAGGTATAACGAGTAATTATAAATATTAAAACCTGGTCAGTAAACCTGCATCACTATGCCAATGGTAGAAAGCGACACACCTGGGAATCAGGCTCTAAAATATGGAAAGGAGTTGGAAGGTATTGTCATTTTAATTGTGTTTGTTATGACAACGGTTTAGAAAATATTATATAATTTCCCATTTCCTAATAATGTGTAGGAAGAAACAGAAATTCAAAAATGAGTTTTGGTTATCAAACATCTTATTTACGCCCCCAATCAAGTTCCGGAAAGACAAGAAGCACCATTCATGATTCTAATTTAAAGTATCAAGGTTATTCTTCCAAATTATTTAACTCATAATTAAATGATTGTTTTTATTTAAAGTTATATATTGTTGTTTATATATAGATTTTTATTAAATTTACTCATAATATTTTACGTTTTAAATTTTGTAGAAGTTAAGCAAGACTGACTGTATTTTAGGGAGATCTCAATTTGGTGAAAGAAACATTCAAAGGAAGAGTTCCAATTTTCAAAGCAGTTCACGAGGTATACATATTGTTTATTACTATTAATAATAGCAGTGTTTATAAATATATTTACCAACAAATGTATGTCTAAATATTTACAGGAAAATTCTTTAGAAAATGTTGATCCCATGATTACTAACATGGTAATAAAAGGGAGATGTATATCTATTTGACATTCTCACAAGTTGAATGAAGAACATGATCCATACAGTTTGGATTTTGTTTTGCAAGATGCGGGGGTAATTTGAATTTATACGCGCATAATTTATACATATTGAAAAGTATTGATCATAGAATCTAACATTTGTAACTGTCTAGACAGTCCAATCGAATCCAAGTTTACATAAAAAAAAGAGCTGATGTTTAAATTTGAACCACTTTTACAAGAGGGCCAATGTTATATCATCTCAAAATTTGGAGTGGCCGAAAATGGTGGTAGATTATTGTTGTTACCACATAGGTACAAAATTTGTTTCTACAAAGGGACCGAAGTGACTAGAGTTAAGCAAATAGACGATAATTATGTTGGCTTTATTTATGAGCCATTCACTCATATCTTGAACACAGATAATGAGTATCATGAACAAGATTATGTAGGTATGTGTTGGTTGCTATAAAAATTTGTAATTTTATATTCAAAAGGTGATGGTTTTAATCTTCTTTATTTTTCGTTATTGTTGGCAGATGTTATAGGAACAGTAGTAGTTATTGAAAAATTGTACCTGTCAATAGCCATGGTGGCCGGAAGATCCGCAGGAGTGTTGTGATCGAAGATGCTCAGTATGTGTTGTTCGTATTTATTTACACAAAATATTATATTAATGGTGCTATTATAATTTAAATAAACACATATCTATTTCAATCCACATAGGTCTTTCAGGATTGATTGTACCTTTTGGGATAAATGGGAATTATTGTGGAATGATTACGAAGAGAAACTTGATCAACTTGGACATATAGACTTTGTATTGGTGTTGGGGAAAGTCAAATATTGGGATAGTAAGTTTTTTTAATTGTTTTTTTAATTTAGCGCACCATAGCCGCCATTAAAATAAGTATGTTTCTTCATTCATAGGATTTCATTAAACTTACACATAACGCAGATACGCCATCTATACATAACGCTTTATTTGGCACGAAGATTTTCATTAACAGGGATCTGCCGCCGTTGGTTTCATTCCGGAAAAGGTAACGTGAATAATACAAGTTTATATAAATAAGTACGTAATTTCTTTAAAGTTAATAAAATTCATACATAATACAACTACGAATCGCAAGAGGGATATGACCCCAGGGAATTCAAGATTGAATCCTACGACCAGGTCAGCCATGTAGTTACACCAGCAGAATTCATGCAAGGATGTGTGAAAAGATTGGTAGGCATGATTTACAGTATTGAACCGGTAAGTTTGAAAATTTTACTCTGATTATTGATTTAGGTGTTTCCAACTGAAATGTGCCATTGTTTAAACATCACCAAATTTTACCTAACATTAATAACAAAAACATGATACATGCTGCGTTGTTTACGCGACAGTTCACAGCATACAGTATGAGAGTGGTTGGACTTACATTGGTTGCAAAGTATGTAATACAAAAGTAACACCAGTAATGGGAAAAGGAAGCTCCAGTTCAAAGAATAAGAATCAGTTATGGCATTGCAGAACCCACGGACAAACATACACAGTTGCATCCATGTACGGAAGACAGTGTGTTGAAATATATTGTTAAGGGTGTAACATGTTTTCAATTATCGTATTTAAGAAACAAAACACTTAATCATCAATACATGTGCAGGTTCAAAATCATTGTTCGAATATTCGATGAAAGCAGCTCCGCACAAGTGATTATTTTTGACAAAAATGTCTATAAGATGATTGGGATTTCAGCGTGGGAGATAATGTGTTAGGATTCAGAAAATTCATAGTGAAGAGTCGGTTACCCCAACTATTATCTAGCATAAGTTAGCTCGTAGACATATCGTTATTTACGTGTTTATTAGTGTAGTTTAGCTTAGAGTATCACCGTGGAGGAAGGACGGGTCTTTACCCACTGTATGCCTGATCCACAGCCCGTCAGGAGGGCGTTTAGTTTGTAAGTATAAATACCCCTTCCATCCTTGGAAGGGGTGGCACTCTCAATCTAATCTTTCTTTTTTTGTTTTACTTTCTCTCTCTAGTTTCATCATCTCCTCTCTTCATCTCTCTATAACCATGGCTTTCTTGTATCATCACCATCCAAGGCCACCCGAATCATCATAACACAATACATGTAAGATCCTACAAATGGTACCAGAGCCAAGGTTGTTGTGTTTTGATGATTTATTGTGGTTTTGATATATGTTTTTAAAACTGTTTTGGTACTTTTATTGGCCGGAATATTTGTGCTTTACGATTACTTTGGTATAACAGTTTTTAAACATGGTTTTTTTTATTTTTGTATCCTTTTGGTATTAAACTGTTTTTACAAGTTTTGGTATCATTTGTCAAGAGCGTCATGTGGAATATCAGTGAACATTTGTCTTGTGTCAATACTCTTTGTCCAAACAGATCTGTGTCATATCTCATTTTTAGACTATTTTTGTACCAATATCCGTGAAACAAAATGGTCATCTGGTCAGTTTTTGGTCTAACATGGCACAAAAGAAATCTTTCTTAAGCTGGTTTATGATATAAATGGGTCAAAAAGGAAGCAATATTTATGCTGTTTTTTTGGGTTTTTATGAAGATGAACGGAAAAAGTGGTCGAAAAACTCATCGGAAAAAGTCAACGAGGGTCAAAACCCCAATCTTTCGCATAAGGAGCATCTTCAGTGATATTACGCATAGCTGTGAAGTTATGCGTAGGAATGGTTACTCGTAAGTTTTTACGCATAAGCACACGCTTACGTGTAAGAATCGGGTTACGCCTAAGAAACTTACGCATAAGCATCTGGGTTTACGCCTAAGTGACTATTCTTTACGCATAACCTATTTACGCGTATGTTTACGCATAAGCGAGTTAGTTTTACGCATAAGCCAAAAGATATGTTTACGCATAAGCTTTAAGACCATTTTACGCATAAGCAAGGCTTACGCTTAAGAATGAAATAGAAAGTTTACGCATAAGGTTGCTAAAAGGATTACGCATAAGACTTTTACGCTTAAGCTAAAGAATCATGATGAAGGAGAATGTGCTTATGCGTAAACTGCCTTGACCATAAATGGAAACCTTTATGCGTAAAGACCAAAGACCACAACGAAAATACCATATACCAAAAACAGACTCTCGACTTCAGTTTAAGTCCATCATCAGTCCATATACGAATTGAATAAAACAGTAAAGACTCCATCTTTATTCAAATTCGACCAGAAACAAAACCTACTCCTACATCTAGACTCACTTCAAGGACCCTCACTATCACTCCCCATCTCTCATTCAATTTCAAAGACTCAAAAAGAAAAAGTACTACCGATCTCAGTCTTGATCCAATTTTTTCAATCTTTTAAAGATTTTTTTTAATTGAACCTTATACCATCATAGATCTTTTCGAAGGCATACTCCAATTGATATTCGAATATCAAAGAAAGATTATAACAAATATGTTATATCTTGTCTTAAATTCGGTCAAGACTGCAAAAGAAAAAATCGAAAACGTTATAACATGTAATTAACCTTACCCGAGACCGCCTTCAAAGGATCTTGACGCATTTTAATTGATCTCTTGATTCGGATTGAACAACACATTAATTCATATGTTAGAGGAAGGTTAAGCATATGTTCATTTGGATTATAGTAGAGTACTCGTTGGTTTAACTGGTACTGAGATCCGATTTATTGGAGATTTGGTTTGATGAGAGAAATATGTTAAGGAGGAGGGCGGATAGTTTGTTAGTGTGCTTTTAGGGTTAGGTTAAAGTATATTAGTCTCTTGCTCTTATATAACCGGTTATAAGGAGTAATATTTGTTTGGATCGGGTGGATTTTTGGGAGTGGGATGGACTTTAACCCATCGTGTATCTGATTGGGCTGATATGGACTGGTCTTGTGTTTGATCCAAAAGTGTTTAAAACGAGGGCTGCTACAGCAATGATATTCAAAAGTCTATTTTTAGACATATGTCTTAAATAACTTTTGGATTATGAGTGGTATTTTTAGTATGGTCAAATTTCTCGGAAGGATACAAATTCACGGCTTGAGCGAAAAAGTGAAAAATGACTACGGGGTTTGTGTACGGTATTATTGAAGTGACGTTTTCTTCATATGTGGTCATCACTATTAGCCGATGAACCGATGCATGTTCCCCTAAAACAGATATTCACCGAAACCAAAGTTGTCTTAACACATTCAAGCTGACATTGTTTACGGTTTTGTCTTGATTTTGTAAAATCCCGCGAAAGAAATTATTTCTCGGTTTAAATCATAGACTTGTAAAATCCCGTAACAATGGAAACATCTTGGTTAAAGTAATGAGCATTTCCGGATCTATCTTGCGGTTTATTCTTGGTTTTGTAAAATCTCGCGAAAGAAACTATTTCTCGGTTTAAACCATAGAACTGTAAAATCCCGTATTGATGGACCATCCTGGAGAAAGGAAGGTGTATTTCTGGATCTTATCTGATGCTGGTACTACGGTTTCTACTTCGAAGAAGGGATAAAAGGGTGTACTTCATGAATTGGATGTGTGTTTGGATATTCGTTATGGCAGTTTGGTTATTATATGGTTTTACGGGGTTATGTCTTTTTAACCATGGTCGGGATGAAACCATTATCATAGTTCACTTAAAACGTCAAAGGAGGCTAGATTTGAACTTTTAACCAGAAGATGTGACAACGGCGTTAATTCAATATTATTTATTTGAGGTTGAAGTGAAATATCACGGGCGAGTGTACTTAGTATCTGAAGGTATCTGGGATGGTTGGATGAAGATTCTTCGAGATCCTTGTTTGAGCTTTTTCAAAAAACGAAGACTTGGAAATCTAGTTATTGTTGGGTGTCTTTTACCTTTTCTTTTACCACTTGGGGGAATTGGGCTCACAACACCACAAAATAACTATCACTTTAAGGAGTTACGTTGTAGTGCTCAGTGTTACATTCAATTGTGGATTTTCAAGAGGTAATGTACGTCTATTACTTGATGGTTGGTTGGTTGAAGAGTATAGAGTACTTAGAGATTCAAATGGGCATGAATTCTCGGCACCGCTCTTTGTCACATATGTGCAAGTTTAAGTCACAAGTTCGGGGTAGTTTACTTCAGGGTCAAATTCATCATACTGGGTTTTCTCCATCAGTTGTCACGACAAAGAGCCTACTGAATGATAATGGGATTGATGACAAGTTTTGCCAAAAAGAGTTGAAAAGAGAGAGATTATGACGTTTGAACACAACAGTTCAAGCCTCGTTCTCTAAAGAAAAGAAATGTGTACGTTTCAGTACGCTTTATCTTCGGAAGAAGAGAAATCTTCTCAACAATGACCATTCTCATCAACATGCTTCATGGTTTTTCCATGCGCGCTCAGTCATCAAGTGGATCTTCTTCTCATGTTTTTTCTCAATGGTGATCTACTTACCGTTGATGGTTTTTCTTATTTTCACTTGCTCAATTAAAATGGCAATGGCGACATCATATGCAATTTTTGCGGGGGAGAAGTGGAAATAGACTACACATGGATGATTTCACTTGTTTACTCAAGAATGGCAACGTCGTATGAAATTCTTGAGGGGAAGAAGAAGTATGATGACACTACATGTTGTGTTATATGAGAATAAATGGTCGAACGGCTCCAAACTCATGTAAGAACCGAGCTTCTTCTTATCGGGTCGTCTTCATATGGTGTTTTCTTCTAAGAGTCGTTGGTTGACATCTTCACTCAGA
The DNA here is from genome assembly GCA_019973895.1 of Chrysanthemum seticuspe. Taxonomy (NCBI): domain Eukaryota; kingdom Viridiplantae; phylum Streptophyta; class Magnoliopsida; order Asterales; family Asteraceae; genus Chrysanthemum; species Chrysanthemum seticuspe. The sequence continues at coordinate 149,705,148 of BPTQ01000002.1, read as the reverse complement.
TTGATGAGTTTATCGACAAAGTGCTTCCGATTAATGCTTCACGTATACATCAACATGATGATTCTGAACTATCTCTCTGTTCTTGTTTGATGTGATTGGTAGTTTGGTGTTACCATCTTGTGTGTTCGTTGCGGCCTGATTGCTGATTTCCTTGATGAACATCTTTCTGTTCTTGTTTGATTGGGAGAGATTTTAGTTAAGGGGACTTGCAAGATGTAAGTTAATTGGGATGCTTTTTGATGATGTTCTTATTTTTTGGTGAGTTGAAGATGTTAACTATCTATTCCCCAACTGCACAATCTTGAAGAAGGTCGAGTCTACAGTCTGTTCTACATTTTCTGCTGCATGTTAGAAGACTAAAGACGAGTTGCATGTGATTATCCAAAGACTTCTTCTTAATTCATGCATTCATCATAAAGATTGTCGGTTCAGGGGGAGAGCACTAATTGGGGGAGGGTGAAATGTTTGATTTAATCCCCAATTAGACTTGCTCATTCTGTTCTTCAGCAAGTTGATTCTCACAAAGACTTCAAGCGATCTTCTCAACAGATTTCTAGTATACTGGCTTATAATATGTTGCAGATTCTGAAGTATCAAAACCAGCAAGGGGGAAGGAGATAAGCATCTAAACGCGAGTAAACTTGATGAGCTTAATACTTCTAAGTAATTGAAGATATCCCGGGAAGACAAATGTTATTACCGCAGAGAAACTCAAGGTTTGACTCATGGCGAGTAAACTTGATGAGCTTAACTCTTCTAAGTGATTGAAGATATCCCGGGAAAACAAATGTCATGACCGCAGAGAAACTCAAGGTTTTACTCATCAAGGCGTTTAGTGTTATTATTCCAACGACGTAGGGGAAGTGATGTAAGAGAGTTTCTGAAGATAAAAAGAGGTACACAAGTACGATATATTCAGGGGAGATAAATGTGTAACATGAGGGAGGTGTTATCAGTTATTCTCTCGTTGGGAATGTGTGTACTTCGGATTCTTGAGCTTCATACACATTCATCAGGGACGAAAGATGTGAACATAGGGGAGGTGTTCTTCATTACCCTCATGATGTGTATTCGGGAGAGTTCTTGGATATTGGTGTACTTCGGATTCTTGAGCTTCATACACTTTCATCAGGGAAGAAAAATGTGAACATGGGAAGGTGTTCTTCATTCCCCTCATGAAGTGTATTCGGGAGAGTTCTTGAGCATTATACTAAGAGACGGATTGCATCATTTCAACTACACGGGGGAAGTGTTCTCTTGACACCTTTTGGAATGGATTGTTTCAGAATTCAGTGGAAAGGAAATTTGAGAAGATTATTTAAATGTGGGATGATACGTTGCTATTGTTCTATTGGATGATATAGCCTCGAACGAAGAATCACGGTGATTATTCTTAAAAGGATCAGCTGGGTTTATGATAATGGTGTGCTTCTTTGTGCACCTGGCTAAAGCAAGCTTGAAATAGAGCTCCGAATCTGCTCAACATAAGGATTTTCGGTTTGGGGGAAGCTGCCAAAGTCTCACTTTCGGATGGTTCAATTTCTTTCTTCTATGCTAGAGCCTCGGAAGCTTTGGTGGTGAAAGTTTTAGGGATGATGACTTCTATCTTCTACGACGTGCTGCTTGATATCCTTATATCGGTACTCGTATCATTATTCTCTTTAACTATATCATCTACTCTATCTCTGTATATATTTTTCAGAAAAACAAAATACAAAAATATAAAACCAGCAAAACCAAATACAAAAATAGAAAACCAACAAAAAGAAAATAGAAAAATATAAAACCATCAAAAACCCATAAAAATTAGAAAATTTGAAAAATACCAAAAATATTGTTTTCTCAAGACATGTCTTCTGGTATCGATAACATCTGCGGTCTTAGAAATGTCATTCAATAATGGCACGGGACCATAGATGAACTTCGAGCAGGAGGTGTAAATATTTCTTTCTAAACATGTCACAAATCAAATGGCTTGCAGTTACTTCAGACTGTAACCCGTGCTTAAACCATGGTTTGCTATTATTTCAGATAGCAACCCGCTCTTTAAATAAAGGAAAGTGCTGCGCTAAACATATTTTCAAATATTTCGTGCACTTTTCCTAAAATCATATTGAGGAAAGTATGTCGAAGGACTGCTGTTCCTACACAAATGTTTTTCCGTCTAAAATTCTTCAGAAAAATATTTGTTGTTTTCAAAATGGTGGTAAATGAGTTGCTATTAAATCAATCAGTTTCCGAGTTTTTCGTAAAAATTGAGGGGGAGAATGTTTTCAAATTTATATCATCTATCGAACTTATCTTATTATCCTAATATGCTTAATTAAAAATGATGTTAACCTATGTTGAAGGACTAGGTGCCTAGGATAAGATTGTTAGAATTAGATAATTATAGTTTGATGAACACATATTTCCCATGCCATATATGATCTGATTGATATGTTGAATTGACTTGAATTAGTCGATTGTTGTTTGGGTGATTTCGACCACCATATATCTGCTTGTGTAGACTAACGTATGCAGGTATATTGGTATAAAAGAATGTTCCCGATCCGGATCCCACAATTGAAGATGATTGGATGCCGAAAGGAAAGGGTAACTATTTCTTGGGTTGACAAATGAAGAAACGGAGCTTAATTGGACTTCAATGGAGAGTTGGCATAAATGCAACGTAAGAGGTGTCACTGCATCAGCAGATGGTTTTCTTCTAAGTGATTGAAGAAACGGAGCTTAATTTGACCTCAGTTGGCATTCAAAATGCAACGTAAGAAGAAGTCTCACTGCATCAGCAGACGGTTTTTCTTCCAAGCCTTACAGCAACAACAACAAACGCGGCTCAACCACCTAACGAATCTTTGTGCAGGATATCATTTTTAAACAATTTTGAAAAAATTTGAATAAAATTGTTTTGAAAATGGAAGATATTGTTTTGAAAATTAATTGGACTTAATTTTGGAAATCACCGGACTTTATTTTTTCAAAACTTAAGTCACTCAATCAACGACTTTGGTCATCGATTGAGGGGGAGAGTGATTTTATTTAAAGTATTTTCAAACAATATATCTTCAAAAGAGTCCGTGTGTACGTTAAAATGTGGTGATCTAAAGATTTAATGTTATGTCATGGTATGATTTTCTTTAAAACTCAAAGATCTTACAAAATGAAATTTTTTCTGTTCTTGTTTGATTGTGAAATTGTTTTATTTTACTTAAAGATCGTTTAAAAAAAAAAACTATCATACCTGACACTAACAATCTTTAATATCTAGAGTTGGTCCATCTCAGTCAATTTCAAAAATTAAATCTTGCCACGTCTTTCCCCTAAAATTTTCTAAATGATTTAAATCTTTTGGGATCACAAATCTCAATTGGTTTGAAACTTTTGATCGAGGGAGAGACAGTGATTTAAATCTCTTATCTGTTTAAATGGAATTGGTTTTAGTCCTTTATAGGCACTCCTGCCTCCATGTGCCAAACGATTTCAATATACATAATGCACATGTTGAGGAGGAGGATTTATCCAAAAACCAGATGAGTATTTAAACAAGGCCACATTTTCTCAAATGTCTTATAAACCGTATTAAATCACTTGGGATCCAAAATCTCAAAGGGTTTGATATTTTTGATCGGGGGAGAAATTGTGATTTAATAATGAAATCTGATAAATGATGATCGATTTGATTCAAATGTGCAGGCTGCTCTCTCATATGTGCTAAACTCTTTCATATATTGATGCACATATTGAGGGGGAGCGAATGGTTTCTTAAATGGCTTTTTTGTTCGTGGATGTGCTTCAAAAGGACTCTTGCCTCTATGTGTTAAAATGATTTCTCTTATCCTATGCACATATTGAGGGGAAGAATTTACCAAGAAAATCAAATGGCCTTTTCTATGAAAATTGTGATCAAAGAAAATATTTCAAAGTCCTCTTGCTTCCATGTGATAATCAATTTCTAAATCATATGCACATGTTGAGGGGGAGGTTTTCTAAATGATCAAAACTATTAAGGTACAAAATGCTTTGATCTCGTATCATAAGTACCTTGATTGTTTTTCCAAATGATTTTTCAATTGGTTTCAAGGAAGAATGAACTGTACCAAAAGACCGACCATTTTACTTTATGTATGGAGTTATAAGGATGGTGAGGTTAGGTATTAGTTCCCACGATCCGCCAGAACCGGAGGGATCTACCCAGGGACAATCCACTAGATAGTGTAGAGTCCTTAGGTATGATGAAAAAAGGAGAAAAGTGAGATATGGGAAGAGTGCGGACTGAGATAGAGCTAGAACTGGAATAAACCCAACAAGGTTCTAGTTATGAAGTCTCGGTAAGCACTGAAGGGGTTGAAGAATGAAAAAGAAATGAATGTGAAAAAGGGTGAAAAGAAATAGCCCTCCAATAATTCAACCTTAGGGCAGTAACCGGGTTCAATACATATGCTACTGGTGTTTACTAAGGTAACACTGGTATTGTAGACAAGACGTCATGGACCCAGTGACGCACTGCACAAAACTTCCCAAGCTACTCAAGTTCCTCTTAAAAGGGCTTGTTTCATTCTCACGGGGAACCAACATAATCTATCGACTTTCTCTTAGAGATTGTTGATATTGAAGAAGGAGACCCTCTCCCTAGTCTCCAGCATAGGAACCAAATGTGCACAATTGAGTCTAGATCCAAGAGATCATCCACAATATCTCGTTAGGACACTAAATTAATGAAGACTTGCTGTTTCAAACAATGTGAAAAGTAAGAATATATTAAGAGTCCTTCGCATTATCCTTGTGGTATTGCCAGAACATCCGAGTGATATGTTAAAATATTCACGATGAAGATGGAAATCCTTCTAGAGCCAACATCAAACAAGCTCTTGGTGGGTGACATGTGAGATCTTGCAAAAGATCAAGCTTGTGACAACTGGATAGAAACGATGGGGCGATTCATTCTTGAATCAACCTTGGTCCAGAAAATGAATTGACGGATACCTTTGAAAAACCGGTCGTTGTGCTTAAAAGTTCTTTTCCATAGCACATCGACTGTGTATTAATGTTTCAAAATTAAAGGGTATTTATGATTGATTATTGATTTTCATAAAACCTTCGTTGTATTGCAAAACACTTTCTATTAGCAATACACGATTGTTTCAAATCACTTTTCATCAATCAGTGAATCTCAATTCGCTGGTTCACTCACTCCGTGTTGTCTTCTTTGAGACGTTCTGGTTTGAGAACGGCTAGAGCAGCTGCGAACCCTGTCAAGGAGATTCTTCGGAATTATACCTGATCACAGGCAGTACTTGTACTGATCAACGGGGAACCGTGGGCCGTGTACCTCAATTCAACGAAAGTGGTCAAAGACACTTTCGTGTGATTTATTGCTAACTGTTGTTTGCAGGTACATTTGGACGGTTGCAACTGATCGATATTGAGAAGTTAATTCATAGCCGCATGCTCACAGCATCCACACTTAATTAAAGAAATCATGACAAGTGTTAATATACATAACCTGGCTCTGATAGATGCAAATATCATGAACCAGTAAAGCTTCCGCTACTCTGATGAAAAGATGTCATGATCTAGAAAGTGTGAGCATGTCGGTCCGAAAGTCACAACTTCACATGATGGCAACACAATAAAGGGTGATTCAGAGATTTACTGTGGCTGATGATCTCAATGAAAGCTCGAAGATCATCATGATGTGGATCAGTTCAAAGACCTCCACTGAAAGTACAAAACTATGCGGACTATGAAGAGTCACTGCTAAAGCACAAAGATTATGGAAGTGAAGAATTGAAGTCTACGAGCTTGGAACTAAAGACAAAGAAAGAATGCTAGGATGCAAAATGTATTTCATGGGGTGACCTCCCTTAGGGAGAGATTGTTAGGATTCAGAAAATCCATAGTGAAGAGTCGGTCACCCCAACTATTATCTAGCATAAGTTAGCTCGTAGACATATCGTTATTTACGTGTTTATTAGTGTAGTTTAGTTTAGAGTAACACCGTGGAGGAAGGACGGGTCTTTACCCACTGTATGCCTGATCTATAGTCCGACAGGAGGACGTATTTGCTGTAACTATAAATACCCCTTCCATCCTTGGAAGGGGTGGTGCTTTCTCATTAATCTAACCTTCTCTTTTTGTTTATCTCTCTAGAAACACCCAATCCTCTCTTCCTCTCTCTAAAACCATGGCTTTCTTGTATCATCACCATCCAAGACCACCCGAATCATCATAACACAATATATGTAAGATCCTACATATATAATTGTGTTTTATAAAATGATGTACTTTTTTGTATGAATTGGCATTCTTTATGATTTTGTTGATCCAACAACATATGCACCTTCAGTGTCTATTATGAACCATAAGATATTATGATGTAACCAAGGACAAAACCAACATAAATAGCCGGATCAGACTCTATTGATGCAAATATTAAATCTAAAATTACAAAGTATTTTTCTTTATATTTTAAATTACATGTATATAAAATATGGTTTAATTTCGGTAATCGCTGATATTTAAAAATAAAAACCGAAAGCGAACCATTATAAGAGGGTTTATCAATTTCTGTTTTTTCATATTCAATTCCATAATTGATTCTTTTGCGGTTTCGGATTAAGTGGGTCGGCGCAGTTTTTCGGTTTTACAGATTTTTTTAACACTCGTATTTATAAAACTTAGCTTTATATGGTAGATATTTTGAACGAAGAAAAAAGATTGCTAAATAAAATATTGATTATAACAATCATATAATGAAAAAGATTGTCATTAGTTAAATAGTTGAAATACGTCACATGTAATTTTTGATATCATTAAATTTATTTTCAATAAAAATAAAACAGTAAATTAGAATACATGTTTTACCGAAAGTTATATTTCATGAACCTCTCGCCACAATGCATGAGTAGTCTCCTGGTAATGCATATTGCATGGCTGAGTTCGGCTTGCTAGGATTCTAAATCACTCGAGCTTGGTTTAGCATTGTCAATAACCAATCTGACTCAAAATAATGATGCATCTTATTCTTGTAGTAAAAATGCATGTTTCTAACAACCAAAATGAAAATTATGTTGTGTAACTTAAAATTAGCTTCATTTAAACCATAAATTTACTACAATATATACCTTTCACTTTTGAGTACTAATCTTATTTTTTTTT